>CM063111.1:67124456-67401388 GCA_031841125.1 Acanthococcus lagerstroemiae | reverse complement strand
GGGTGCTTCAACGGTTATCTTAACCGTTGGAACAAGGTATCCAGTCAGTGCTCACATTGTCTAGCTGAGATGATGACACGCAGCATACCATCTTTTGTTGCACTACTGCGTGAAACGTCGCACAAGCAGCGCTCGAGGCGTCTGTATACAGCCGCATCAATCCCGAGACGATGGTTGAAGTGATGCTAGCTAGCCCGTAGAACTAGTCAGCGATGATTAAATTCGCCGAAACAGTAATGCGAGCCAAGGAGGACGCTGAGCGCGTGAGGCAGTGAACAGCATCCGCGCCACTCACGCAATCCACGCAGCAAGTCGTGAGCTACGACATCTTATAAGTAAAGAAGGGGCGGCTCTGCAGCTGAAGCTCGTCGCCGTGCCCGAGAAGAATATCGAAAGGTGATACCAGGGTACGGCGGCAGTTAAGGGTGAAAAGGAAGGACACGACGACAGCGACAATGGGCTGTCTTTAAAATAAAAATAAATAATAAATAATAAACTGAGATCTGAACTTTAATTTAAAACCAAATATGGCCGCTGTTCAACAAAAGGGAACCAACTAGCAAAATCCGCCTTTTGAGAACACGTGATTCGAAGTTCAAGAGCCATGTAGACACTATATGGCATTGTGTTTACTGATAAACTTTTTTCAACATGAGTACACATTTTTGAGTCGGGGGCCCGACTTTGAAAAATTCTACGTTTTACGCTCTTTCCAACGATACTAATAACTCATTTTGTTTACAAATGTTAGTTGGTTCCCTTTTGTTGAACAGCGTCCATATGATGGTAGGTTGCCGGCAACTGCGTCTTAGTGCTCCTGCATACATCCTCACCGGTGCTCGTTTCGAGAATGTCAGCCGCCTTACTCGGCACAACGTATCATTTTTTCAGTCTTTTCTTTTTCCTTTTATCTGTCTGTTCGTTAATGAGTCAGTCAAGCAGTCTGTCAGATAACGTGACACCAGACAGCCTCTGCCAAACGATTGGTCTGGCCGATTGACAGTCTCGAATCCTGGAGTGGTTCTTTAGCGCCGGCGAGCCTCGAGATATTTTTGAATCGCTGATCAGTGCACATATAATAATCATCATTCCTCGATATTTTTCCGATGTCTATCTCAATCTACAGACAAACCACACGAGGGGAGAAGGGATACAGAACAGGTTTTGCCCGGACGTTTGTCCAATCAAAGGAATTCGGTCTCAGTTGGGTAAAATTATAACTTTCGGCATTCAGTGTTAGAAAGGTCTGCCTGTAAATCAATCTGTCTACTCTACTACCAGCATCCTTTACATCTTCGATAAAAATTATAAATGCCGGTAAATGATCCGTAATCTGGAAGAATAGTTCTCAACTTTATTCGTTTGTAAACACAACGGGTCCGATCAATGAACAGATCGTTTCAGCAATGGCCGATTCACTCATCCTGACACAATGTCGATTTTCGTAAATTTCGACAACGAATCGATACTAACGAACGAGCAAACGAATACCAACCTCGACCACTTCCCAACCCCATTTCCGGTATTTAGGGTCGCCGGTCAGTCTCCATAATGTGAAATACGATTCGACGGTTTCAGGCCTCAGAATGTAGTACTTGTCGCTATTTTTTATCGCTTTCGCCTCGAACGCGTCTGCAAATCGGAACGATTCAGGAGCCAGCTTTGCCGTTGACCTATTGTACGCCTCGTGGCACGTATTCGTAATGCCTTCAGCTACCGTCATGAACGTCTCGGTAAGTTCGTTCTTTAGCGTCTTCGAACCCAGTCCGAACAAACCTCCTGCGTGACATACGCAAAACGAAAACAGTAACGTGAGCAACAAAAAAATCGAGTCACATATAGATACATCGGGGAGGACGAGCGACATAAACGATACGCGGAGACTGAATTGTTACGTACCAGAAAAACACGCCAACGCGTCCATCTTGTGTTCGAGTTTTTCGTATTTGAGATCGGATATATACATAAGGCCGCCAGGCGAAGTTTGCAGCATATGCTTCAGCACTGCCTTCATCGCTTCGTCGAACATTTCCCTGGCCTCGCTGTCTTGTTTACCACTTTGAATCCACGCTTTCAACAGGTACTCGTAAAAACTGTCGCCGAGGCCGCCCATAGACATGTGATCTGTAACGCGATAACAGTACGAGTAGATTCACGCAATTTCGATGCGTAAAAGCTTACCGCGGGAGTGCGTTATTCGCACGAGTTTTCCCGCTTACTTTCAGGTTACAACGATTCTTTCGGACACGCATTGGACTAAAACCGTAGCTACCCGGTTACAGCTTCATGAGAATTCGGAATTCGATAGAAGATCCCGATACAGCTCTCATTGGAGAGCTTCAGATCGCCAACAATTAGGATTTGGAATGAAATGTAGAGAGCGCTGACGTCCAGTATACACACGCGCGCATATTAACAAACACATGCGAGCACTTCGAGGGTGTAACACCGAATTCTCCTATTCTTTTATACGGAGAGCAAATACCAACCTCGTTTTACGAACATACCAACGGTCATTTCGATTTGCAATCTGTGATTAGGAGAATTCGTTTCAAGAAACGACTATCCTCCATCGACCTTTGAGTTCACAGAAATCGCAGAAGTATCGAACCCGGCTGTACATTTCATACGGAGCCAATTACCAGAAATAAGCTTACCACATTTTCCTACCAGATATCAGTCATTTCAAGTCCCAATTAGCTGATATGCTAATAAGGTCTGTTCCTAGGAATGACTGACCTACACAGTTCATCGTACATACCGGTGCGAGCGTCGGCTTAACGGATTTTGTTGCATGCACAACCTTCAAATTCCCAAAAATAAATGGGTAGCAATGAATGCTGCGCACGTGAGTGCATCCATTTTGTGTACAAGTAAGCATGAAAACGCGCGGGTACGCAATACACATCAACACAAAATAATTTCAAGTAGTGGTGGTGCAATATCAAAAATGTTTGTGTCTAAAGAGCGTGCGCGTTAGTTTGTTTATCTTACAGGGAACCAGGAAAGCGTAAAGACAACGGTAATACTTCCTGTTGTCACGGAACAACTAAGAATACGAAATAACACCTTTTCTCAGATCATTCTCACAGAGCACACCTCAATTATCAGCAAGTTAGTAAGTTATTAGCTCTTCCTGACAGTAAAACTGAAAACTACGAGTAAATTAGTTCCGATTTTATGACCAGAAAGAGCTCAGCGTGTCCTTTTTCTACATTTGCAAGGCTCGTCATTCTCCGTCTGTGGGAATCTGCTGATCACTAGTCTCATTTTCTCAACTTGAAAACTTCGTCAAAATATTCTCTAAATCATGTAAATCCTATTACTGCGCGTGTGCGACACACCACATACACACACCGATAGAAAGAAAAGAGAATTTTGACACAGCAGAGTGACCATTCGAAATTTCAGGAGCAAAATAAACTTATTAAATTTGACAAGTGACCTAAAAATGACCAGAATTAGAAACCATTCGCAATTTTTCCTTCTTTGTGCTTCTCTCTTTACACACGACTCGTAATCATACATTTTCAACCCCTCTTACTACAAAAAAAGAATTCTCAAACAAACAGAAATGAATTAGAGTAACGCAACATTCGATTTTCTTTTCGCTTTGCCGGTTATACCCGCGCACCTATGTAATTGTTATAATATAATCTTTAGTCACTATCCTTGTCAGACACAACTAATTAGCTCGAGTTAGGTTGGAAGTTTTTGTTGTCATCTGTCAGAAACAGAATTTCAATTTTATTTACACTGTACAGCGGAAGCACAAACTAAAGGGGAAGACATTTTTCTTCATAATCAATAGAATTTACAGAATTTGAAGGAGAAACTTGGTCACCCTGTCAAAATAAGTATAACGTGCGGCTTATTTTCGCTGATAACGCGTAACTGAAAGCTGAAAGGCCTTATTCAATTCAACAAAGAGAAATAGAAAAAGACGATTGATTTTATTTCCAGAGACTAAGACCTACCCCACCTCTCACGAACGGATATGCTTTGAACCAGACAAGGTTTCCTAGCTTTTCTTTGGTCCTAAACGAGAAAATATTTTGTAAATTGCAGTTTGTCGATTCCTTATGTCGAAGGAAAATAAACGGTCACTGTAAACGCTTTGTAGGCAGGCTGATTCTATTTGAAAATAAAATAAAATACGTAAATAAAATGAAAAGATGTAACTAGGTGACATTATTTACTTCGACATTGAAAAGACGACTTCGATTCCTTGACAGTGCGACGCGAAATTCTGTTACGATGATTTGCACTACCTCGAAACATACGAGAATAAATTTGTTTTCGTGGACATACGCCCGCCATATGTATCTACTTTAAGAGCTAGACGGATTTTATTTCAACGTTCTTCACAGCTTAAACATTTTCCAACGTAAGATAGGGAACTATGCACAATTTAGACTTTCTGAGAAAGTACTTCCACATGACTGGTAGCGTGTTTCCATCTTATTAAGATCCAAGTTAAGATGACACAACATACCCAGGAATTTAAAAACTCACACACACACACACACAACACATCTTCATCACTTCACATATTTAAATGCCTCGAGGCGGCGGGAACACACGATAAGGATCTCAAGCTGTTCGCCGGGGGTTCGAGAGAATTCGTACTTGACCCTTCAAGTTTTTACAAGCATACAACGTATTCTCATCCCGTCCATCAGTCAATGTATAGGTATTCGTCAACTTGATTCTTAGGCAAATACACATAGATAACAACCACGCTGAAATAACCTGCGATTTGACACAGCGGATTTTCCACTATTTTTCAACGCTCATTTCCTCTTGCCCCTTCGTTTCATCGTCGAAATGTTATACCTATCTACCAATCGATGAAACATTACTCATCGAAAGTAACGTCACGTCACATCGTGTCGTGTCGCGTCATAATGATGGGTACTCACGCTGTCCCCATTTGCCAGTCTTCGGATTCATGTAGTTCGGATACAATCCTTTGGGCTTCTCCGCCTCTTTCAGTACTTTACGTATTTGCTGCACCTTCTCCTTGAAAATTTTATTTCCGGTAACATCGGACAGATACGAGAATTCCAGATGCAGCGTACCAAATTCGGACAGAATGCTACTGCTACCGCTGGCCCAAGCGTAGTTCTTAATACTCTGTAAAAAGAGAGCAAAAATGATGTGGGTAAGCAGTTCGAGAAGCCGAGCTCACGAAAATATTAAGTAACTTATAGCGGGAGTGTGCACGATAAAGAGGCTCATTGATTCTAATCGGAAGTATAGCGAGAACAAAGAGAAAAGGTCGCCTTTCGCTCGCGTCTTTCAACTCGTCGATCGGAAAATTTAAAAGGAAAAGCATACACGAGGGTATAGCATATTCTGGACAATCTCCTCCGTTCTGTTCGGAAGCCAGAATCTGACAAGGAGTCGTTTCGAAGGTACGGCAATTCGCGCACAGTGGGCTCTGTTCCTCTGTTGATCTATCCCACCTGCACTGTCCGAGCACCCAACCTAAAGGCGGCTACATATTATTTCATTCGGGTAGGTATAGGTACACAGGTACCCAACCGAATTACATTATCTGTTACTTTTTTGACAGGGTTTCCGCGGTCATACTTACGTAGGTACTTAGTATCTACTAGGTAACTAGAAACTGGTCGAGAAAACAAATCAATTTTTTCTTCTCTACCACATTACAATACGTGTACGAAATAAATAAATAAAAGGAAGAACGAAGAAAGAATGAGAACGAGCCGAATAGCATACGGACGGCAACGAATACTTACACCGGTTTTAAAATTGACTAGAGAATACGGAATACCGGTAGGAGTGTGGAATGCTGGAAGTAATTTGTTCGCGACGTGTTCCGCTTTGTCTCGAAAAAGAGTATCTCCGGTAAGAGCGTAACAAGCCAGTAATCCGCCGACGAATCTGATGTTGATTTCAAAAACCGACAAGTCCATATTCTGCAATGCAAAAAAGTATACGTCATCAACGTAGGGTAACGCCTCGAATCACTCCGATTGTTTTCAAACTTTCCTTTTCCGAAATTTCACCTCATACCCGTTTAATTTATTCGGCTAGTTTTGAACATCTTTCTTACGAATTTGAAGAATAATATTTTGTCACGTCGGTCATTCCCACACTATAAGACTCTCGTGAACGTTCTAACTCCCGATTTCAGCTCTATCAGTATTTATACGAGGTATTATACAGGGTGTTTCACAAATTGGTACCCCTCCCGTTTTTTTTTGTTTATATATATATATATATATAGCCAAGCCGGAGTTTCAAGAGACAAAATGTATCATCAAGTAACAAAATCTGGTTTATTTTCAAACAAAAGAAGTTTCCCTCCCTCAACAGGAGAGGGGGGAAGCTCGGAAGTTCCACACTAACTTTAGAATCTCAAAAGGAAAAGTAACGAGTTCCTCGAGTCGTTGATTTCTAATCTGGTCACATTCTGGGTGCAAAATTCAAAATTTTGACTCAAAATGAGCAAAACTGAAATGGCTTGAAAATTTGAATGACGTATCGAAATGAAGCTTTCTTGGGTCCAACAATTCGAATTTTGGACGCAAAAAAGGGTCAAAATTAAAATGAATCGAATAAAATTCCAAAGTCTGGTTTTCTTGAATCGCTTATTTCGGATATTGCGTCATATTTCTAATCCGGCGCCGATTTGGTCCCAAATGTTTAAATTTGAGACCCAAAAAATGGATCAAAATTAAACTGGATAGAAGAATCGAAGAAAGCATCGAAATAAGTTTTCTAGGGATTACTGATATCGCATCCGATTTTATTTGAAATTTAAAATAAATGCACACTTAATGAGGTGTAGTAGCAGTAAATTTAAAACCCACTCGTTTAATGACCTTTCTTCTAGTAATATTGCTCGAGTCATACATAGCTCATATGTCCTTAATGTACTGTAAGCGCTGTACATACATATTCTTTACTCAGTAGCCGATTGCATTGGTTCGATTTCTTCATTTTCGAATACGTTCGGGTTTGAAAATCGATGAGCACATGCGCAAAGTTGTGAATATTCAGATGGGTACTATAGAATATGTCCTTCAAGTGCGTCTGTGGAAAGCCTCGGCATTGTTTGTGGTTCGTATGTGCTCCTCATTAGGACTTGCAAACCATAAAATTCAGTGGGAACAGAACTTTATCGTCAGTATACAAGCGACACACATACTGAGAAAATTCTTGCAATCGTCGGGGCGTACGAAGGACTTTTGTAATCAAATCGGTAACGGCACTGTTGACCTGGTCGAGGGATAGTGGCAGTCGTTATAGTTGAAATCACCAACAGCATTGGTTTCAAAATTTGCGCTTCTAGGAAATACTCGAGCTCATAGGACCTTTAGCTCTCATGGCTAGTTTGAGATTCCTGGTATGGCAGCTTCTTATCTGCTAGCTTTGCTCGCAGAATCCAACCAATATCTGCATCCTCCAACTGATCTTCATTTAATGCATCGTTAGACTACAACGGTACTGGCGCTACCAATAAACCAATACTTTTGTTTAAGCATTTTTGCCACGGGTGCTGTGCAGGCAGGACCAATGTTTGTAAGTTTGTGGTCGCTTCAATTCAGTACAACCATAATCGTCGCTGTTCTTGGCCAAGATCTTCCTATTATCCTTCAGAAAAAATCTCCATCACCTTCCTCTGAGATGGCTTCAGATTCCTGGTTACATCTTTGGTCCATTGGTCGAATTCCGATGATACTATTTCATTCCTTAGTGCTGAAGCGGCCCGTCTCTTCGACAGTTTTCTAGCCTCAGCCTTATATAGTTGTCTGGGCCCAAGGTGAGGAGTCTTCTCGAACTTTGCGACTGGATCTCCATACTTTAGCATCTGATGCCGAGGATCGATGATTAACCCACGCTGCAACATTATGTCCCAGCCTATGCTCGCAGCATTATGGATATCTGCCACCAGAAACTCTTACTTAAGAAAGATTCCAATCAGCCAAACGCTAAACCGAACTATCCCACACATCGGCACCGTCTCTCCTGTAGCTGTCCGCAGGACATACTGCGCTTCTCCTGGTTCAACTCCTTGGCTTGAACCAGCCTGCGCTGGAGGATCAACTGCGCTTTCCTTTCACGTAGTTGCTCAAAGAATCATGCTCCAAATGATCATTTGGGCCCTCTTAAGAAACTATTGGAGACGTTTGGCCCGCAATACCCGGCCTCTCAGTTCACAGGTTTCAGGTCAGGTAACTTCCGGTTCTGGACCCGATGCGCAATCAGTTACCCTCTAGTTACCCACGGAAAGGTTACCCATTTGCAACCCACGGTCACCCTCAGATTACCCAGGAATCCGTCAGTTACCCTTGGTTCCCCTTTAGTTACCCGGGTAACTGGCAGGATTTTGCGCATCAGGTAGGTAGTCAACACGAACATGCCCCAATTCACCACATTGGAAATATCGCTGCTTCTCGAACCGGCGTTGGTGGCCCGATGAAACTACAGAACAACACGTTACCGTGACCAACTGTTTGTGTTTCCGCCAACATGTTTGTTTTTCTCAGGGACATTTGCTGTTTGCTCTCGCGTTTACTAAAAATTCCTAATTGTTTGCGGATTTCCACCGTTCCAATCTTTCACCTAAACTACAGAAATTTCATTCAAAGTTAATTATTAATTTCAACGATATTATTCGATTCTTCGGTTATTTTTTAATGATCTGTAACTGTCTACCTGCAATGCTCTCAAACCTCAAGCTTCCCGCGTAACAAGAAACAAGAAAATTTATTACTAAAAATAAAAAATAAGTTTCGAGTTTGTACGAAGATTCTGCGTTTCCATTCTGAAATTTGCGTTTTTCAGAGAAGTTTGCGGTTTAAAAAAAATCAATTGGTAACCCCGACACTTTCGCAGCATTCCACTGAATCCGTAGAAACGAAAGTCTGAACGAAATCGGAATAAAATCCAATTTACGACGTGTATCACCGAATTCCACTTCTCATCCCCAATACAGCGATACTGGCGCAGAAAAAGCACGATTAATGGGAAATATTATATTATTCGGGTGATCCTATCAGAGGTCTGGTTGGCCGAGTGGACAGCGCGTTGGTCTCAGAATCCGGAGGTCCCGGGTTCGAGCCCACGTAACAACTCGCCAGAATTTTCGACCTGGACCGGTTGTTCGATCAGAAGGGAAGAGGGCTAAGACAGCCCTAACAGCCTCCTCGACGTCTCGAAAGTAGTGCTCGAAAGAGCGGATTCCAGGACTCGGGTGGACAGCAAATTAGAAAAAGAAGTATCCTGGTCATATCAACGAATCTCCTCATCTCTCTTTGTTATCACTCTTTTACGCGGTTACGGCCAGATTCTTCCAGTGACTGCATAAAAGAACGATAACGAAGATAGATAAGGAGATTCGCCGATAACACCAGGCTGCATAAAGGTCGCTGACGGTCGTCGTACGGTCTAGTTTTAAATGCGATAATTGTTCGCGAATTTAAAGCGGTAAGTATTAACTACTGCACTCAATTGTGTACAATAAACATTAGTTAGTCCGTTAATCGTGCGTTTTCTGTGCCAATATCGCAATATCGTTACAATACTAATATTGTTCTAGGCCAAACTCCAGTTCTCAAACACGGCCGTTCCACATTAATTTTCGATAAATGTGAACAAAGCGAAAAGGCCTACCGTGGATCGAGACTTGGAAAACGCTAGTACCGCCGTAAAAATTGGAAAGAGGAAGAAGGAAAGCGAGACAGGATGAGTTAGGAAGATTATGACGAGGGGAGGCGCATTTACTGCTGTCCAGTTGTTCCTGCGATCATGGCGTTTTCGAGGTGTTGAGCCACCTTGCGGCACTACGGTACAATTACCTACAGTATCTCGTAAATGAAAAGGATTCTGTACTCGTTCGTAAGCCAAGTTGGATAAGCCATTTTCGATGGCAAACACATCCCCACCAACATCGACATCGTCATCGCAGATTTTCCCGATTTGATCGGTTAACTCGGAAAAGCGGAGTCGCGGAATTACGGCAAAATCGGGCGTTTCCACGTTTAACGTAATTGCGTTACCGCGTTCAAGCGGCTCGAACGGGTTGGACGCTCGAATAATGACAACGAAGGCGGAACTGGCAGACACGGTTCAACTGGTTGGACACGGACGCACACGTAGATATGAGGGTTACACGCTACCGTCGGAATCAAAAACATGATTCTGCAGATCACGGCGAAGTACCTACTCGTAAGTCCACGCATTCAGATGCTCGGATCACCAGTCACGAGTAAACTATCGCACTGCGGAAATAGCGTGTCATGTGTACGCGTACTTTGGAAAAGTACCTGTAGGGGTAGCAGATATTACCCCTACCCACCCTAGAATTACTTACGCGTATACCTACTCACAACACATATCCTTTCTTCACATAATATGATACAATGGCTCGTTTGCCCTAACTGTAAATCGCCATCATTCCATTCCAAAAGGATTGCCACTCGCAAGGCTGCGACATATGATCAGGCACTCTGATATCTATCTACTTATATTAAGCTTCTTCCATCTGATGTATTGGGAGTACTGGTCAATCGTGACTCGTGACTGATGCCCCAAACTAGCTGCCCCTCTCGGGCTAATTTTACGTATGGATATTGCCGATAAACACGACCCCCTCTTCGTTTAAGTCGAGAATTTTTGAAGACTTTCCAACGAACCCCAATTTCTATTTCTTTGCCAAGTTATAACGTCTACCTGTTCGACTAGTAGAGATGTACACTAGCAGATTCGACCTCACTGCGTACGAGTACACTCGAAAGGCGTCTAGCTCGTCTAGAATTTCAAAACAAGACAGCCTACAACCATGTAGTAACGTGGAAATTAACAATCACCTTGGTCGTGAAATGTATGGTCCAATTTTTAACAGGTGGTTCAACAAGGAGATCGAGGGTGGAGACATAAGCACTCGTATTATAAACGCACAGATCATTTTTTGGTAAGTTGTAGGAGAAAATTATGCAAACTGCTATACTGTACATTTGAGGGGCTACCGTAAAGTTTCGAAATAGTTACTTCAATATAGTAATTGTACGAGCTCGCCCGTAGTGCAAAGGCTGGAGCAGGCAAACAGAGTCTCACGTGATGGGTGAGTGAAGAGGAAGAGGAAACGTCCGGCTGTGGGGGACCTGAATTCCAGGCGAGCGCTCTGGGAGCACGGACCTCGGTCAGTAGGGAACCCCATAGTAGCCTTGGCAAGACGCGCGCCCCGTTTCGGCATGGAGAAATGGGGGCTCGAGCCCGGCCCCAAAGCGTTCCCCTCGGCACTGGCGGTGTCACAGGGGCCATTTTGGCATACGTGCATCACGGTACGTCCCACCACACCATAGTAATTGTACGCACGCTTCGTGAAACTAGCTTTCTTAAAATTTCGAAATCTCGCTGAAGATAAGCGATTAATGTAACGTTTCGGGCTAGTATTATAAGACTTAATTAAAAATAATCAACGGTTAACCGATGGTTAAAATGCGAATTCGGTATTTTATAACCTTCGGTTTAACGGTACTGCGATTCAACCGAAATGTTTTTTAACCCACCGAAATTGGCGGGTTAATCGCGTTAACGGACTGTTAAACAGAACCCGGTAACCAGACTTAATAATTCTTTACGCAGCGTGTGTCGTACTCCACTGAAGATGGGGTAACAGCCGAAAGCGCTTTGGACTACAGAAGAAGAAATTGTTAATTGGCACACCCTACACACAGAATATTACCAAGTTCATTCACACTCCAACATGGACACTAAGACTTTATAACACTGGCCCTTCGAAATTAATAATTCTGAAACGATTTCTTAGTACAGTTCTGGATGCAACTTCTACATCTCATCAAATAAAAACTATACATATTGTTGACATCAGACATCAAGCACCGTACCAACGAATATAAGAAGGCGACGTGTTTCCCTTATCCGACTGATCTCAAACTTCACAGGAATTTTTCTTTCTATTGGAACCAATATCTAGAGGGTCGTTGATAAAATTACAAAAAAAAAAAAAACAACAAAAAACACCATTATTAAGATTAAACAAGGGCGACTCTAAATAGGGAACACCGTTGCGCCGCGACGTCTCAATATTACGAGTACTACCTATACAACAACGCATCGTTTCCATACACGAGTACGATACATTACAAGTGTGAGCAAAATACATTCAGAATATACTCGTCGTTCTGTGTGCAAATTACACTGTGAGCAGTTTACATTTTCAAAATGAAATGTGTGTGCAGATTACATTCGCCCAATCCATCAACGAGGGTACTTACAATATTGTCCAGATTCAAATTCTCGGCGATCCAGTCTCGACCACGTTTAAATTCGTCGTGTAGCCCCATCATATAGAGAGTATCTAATCCGTCAACTATGGTTGCACCGAGTGGGGCCGAACTAAACACGCTGCTGTTGTGAGCTTTCTTCGATATCGGTTTCAGTTCGTTCATTCCCCATGCGAATTTCACGTAATTATCCCAGGCGTGCTTCATCATCTGAAAAAACAAAAAGAAAAGAACAATATTGAGTGATGCTCGAGTAACTAACGAATAACATACGCGTTATCGATGTTGCCTATCGAAATTTTCACCGCATGTTTTCCTTCCCGAAGATAATCTCACGCCTGTTATCTTTCCTTTTCCACATCTAACTGCGCACCTACGCTGATTATTGCAGTTGTTCCCCCGGAGAAAAAGAGAGAAAATACGGGTGGTTCCGAGTAGAGTCCCAGAATGTCGTTTTTAGCCGAATTGAGTTCCGAAGCAGCGGAGATAAGAATAAGAAATGTCCGAATTGAGTCCCTTTGTGGCGGGGGATAATGTTGTGGTGGGACGTATGGCGACGCACGCATACCAAAGTGGCCCCTATGACACCGCACCCCCGGTCCTGGAAACTACCCTTTCGGGTATCGCATCAGTGACCGGAGGGACGCCTTGGGGCCAGGCCCAAGCCCCCATTTTTCCGTGCCGCAACAGTGCGCGAGTCCTACCAGGGCCACCACGAGGTTCCCTACTGACTGAGGTCCGCGCTCCCCGAGCGCTCGTCTGGAATTCAGGTCCCCCATGACCGGACGCTCTGCCTCTTCACTCACCCCTCACCTCCTCGTCTTGGTCCGTGAGTCGACGCAGGCAGGCGGTGACGACAGGTGAGCCCTGCCGGTAGGTCCGCAACGCAGCTGCAGCAGCTCTCCTAGGATGGTACAGAGTTCTCCTTCTGTTCGATGGTGTGGGTCGAGCTCGGTAAGTCGCCGGCCCTCTGTCTGGACCTCTCCGTCTACATCTTCTTCTTCATGATGGCCGAGACGAAGGCCGTGAAGGAATATCCGAATTGAGTCCCGTACTGGCGGGTAGTGTAAGCTCAAAGGACCGGTAAAATCGGTCGTAGTAGTCGCACAAATTTTGGCGACGAGGCGTAATCTCGAATTTCTGAGCTCGTGTTCAACGGTCTACATAGACGAAACTTTCCGAAGTGTCCCAACTTTGTTCACACAGCTTTCCACCATACATGGGTTCAAATACAATACGTACGTCCTCTTGTATTTTTTTTTTCTTTTGAGCAAAAAAATTGGCGTCTACGAAACAGTTCTCCGAAATGTTGTGAATGAGATCATTGACCTTGGCTTGATCTTTGAACCCTCAGAATTTTTCGCTGATTTTGAGTAAGTCGTCCACAGCGCAGCGTGCAACGTATGGCCTGCTATTTCCACGAAAGGGTGTCGCTTCCATCTGGGGCAAAGCCGGTGGCGTCGTATCCAGAACCCGTCTTTGATGGACGTGGACGAGTACAAAGACGTTGACAGCGAAAGAGGGCAGTTCTTGAAACTTTTCTTCGGTCTACCATTTCTACATGCTGTCGGCTGTCGATGTTGAAGAATCTTCTGTGGAAGACCTATTTGCCACTGCTTCCTGACGACGAGAGGATGCAAAAATTTAGCGACTACACGTGCTCGACAATTACGTCTGTTCTGACTGCCAGTTAGTTTCCCCCTACTATGTGGGCAGAATATTCTCACGCCACCACTCGAACAACGAATGCGTGTGAGTCGTTTCACTCCCACTTGAACAGTTTATTCTACGTGGCGCACCCTATTATTTACGTCCTTATAGAAATGTTATTAGAGGATCAGTGCGATAAACTTACGCGAAAATAAGCGATATTCGAAATTTGAAAAAACGTTCCGCTGCGATGAACAAAGAAGCGACTGGTGCCACCACCCTAATGACTCGATGCGACTTAGGCGAGTTATCCTGCAATGAATGAGAATCAGTCGCGAACCCGGGACTCAACTCGGATGTGTACCTCCGCTACTTCGGGACTCAATTCGGAAGGGTACCGCCGCTAACCTGGGACTCAATTCGGATACTGACAACAGTATCTCCGTACATGGGACTCAATACGGTTACGGCCGAAAAGACGATATTTCAATGATATTACTTACGAAGTACGCGTCCAGAGTTCAGAACAGGGACAATCGAAAGAACGAACGGAACGGAGCCGGAACCGATCATTTTCACCGAGCGGAACCAGCACTCGAACAAATTTTTACTTTTTTGCTTGTAAACCCGAACGAAGACCTTCAATTTTCAAGGATTTCCGTTTATTTCTTCACTAATTTTACAGTATGCAAACGATTCTTCATCGAGGAACCGTTTGCCAATCATGATTTTCACCGAACCAAACGAGAAACAAGTAACTTTTGAAGAGCCAAAGAGAACGAAACGAGAACTCTACTCTGTTCGGTTCGCTCGCCCCGATTAAAGAACAAACTGTACGAGCATTTTATTTTATTTTTTCTTTCGTTACCATAAAACGGGGGTACTTTGTGACTTGCGAGTAACTTTGTAACAAAGCTGCCGCTGCCGCTGCCGCTACCGCGCAGCCTCTACTAAGGAACCTATATACCTCGAGCGTGGCCATACGCCATTTTGAAGCCTTCCGCGCACGTCGATGCCGAATTGACTATGCAGAGCGTACCGCGTAGTCAATTCGGCATCGACGGGCGCGGAAGACTTCAAAACTACGGTTAGCCAGTGAATACTAACACGCTCTCTGTAGGGGGAATCGGTAAATAACGTGAGATGTATCAGCAGAACCGAACGGTTGAATAGAAGATACAAGTTAACGACCGAAGAGCGAAATGAGTGATAACGGCTTTCTGAAGAAAATATTCGAGCTTTCAATTACACGGCGAAGACGAAATAGGTATTCTTGGAACTTCAAATTATGAATTGGTGTAGCCATTTACGTTCGAATGAAAGTTTTGTGGTCGAAAAAATATCACGCTTGAAATCTCGAGGCTGAAGTCCGCTTAACAAGAAAATAAGTAACTGGAGGGGAACTTCGTGGCACGTTATATGTATGTCCTTACGAACGAAAATTAACTTCTGAACATTCGGAATGACGTCTACGTACAAAAGAACACGAGCAACGAGACAGCAAGGTAGGCAAACAAACTAAGAAGCAGGAAATAAGGAGAGGAAAGATAGGCAGACAGACCGACAAGCAAACAAACAAGAAGGCGAGTAGCCCATCGGAAGCAACGGATTCGAAAGCCAAAATCCGGAATCTAAATTCGAAAGAGTCAAGATGACACCATCGTCTCTATATGTTCCATATTCATTTTATTGTACGATGCCTTCATCTCGCTGGCAGGCTGACACGTAGTCGAGATTCGACAGCCATCAGAATTTGAAAGCTAAGATGGCTACTTTGCGTAAAAAACTAGTTAAGCTGACCGAAACTGCTGATTTTTGAGAACAATTTACTTTTACGACGATATAAATTTTATATTGTGATCGCGGTTACACGCTTCAGTTACTCGCTTCCGAACCAGGTTTCTTTCACTAAAGGCTAAGTGATTATGCACATTCGAGTCGCTGATGTTATCGCTGAACTCGGCGGAAACGAAGTGAAAATGCGACACACGATGAAAATAACGTTCACTCCTCGGTTGATTCCCCGTGATCTGGTTTCGTTTTCGTTACATATTACCTAGGTATCCTGTCAATGACACCGCCAATAACAGTACCAAAGGCGACAGTGACGCCCACCGAGCTGTTCATTCCCAATAGTCCGGTCGAATGGTGGTTTGAACCTGAACATACTTTATTCGCGGATAAAATTTGCTCATTATTACTGCTGAGAATAACGAAAATCAACGCGGAATTTAGCGATCTTAAATGCATACGAGAAAAACGCGTAACAACCAAATTGTATTTTAGGGCATTTTGGTCGTCAGCCCATTCCCATTATACCACAATTTTCAACGCAGCATCACAATGATATCAAAGTTGAACTCAGTAACTTTTATACCATCACGGATAACCTCAACTTCATTATTCTTAATAATAAAAGCTCCAGAAGTTCCAATATTCGAGTCTTTGATGAAACAACTAAAAAACAAAATTATACATTTTTATACGTTCGAAGCGAGAACAGGGGAGGAAAAAGTTCCCGAGACGAGCGGATTCGGATGTAGGTATAGAAACGGGTCCGAAAATGATCTTCTCTTCTACTAGCCGAAAGGAGCTGACGGCACGTTATACTTTTTCTTTTTCTCCCTTTTAGAAATATTTGTATAAGACTGGCAGGATTGCTTAGAAAATACGTTATATTTACGGACAGTGAAAATATTTAAACCAAATACCTCGACTGCTATACCTACGTCTGATAGCAGTATATATGGCAGTTTGATAGGGTTATTAGTGCCTATTTGCCGCAATCCAAATTTCAAAGTTTCGACGTACTCTTTTATTGTAATTCGACTTTACAAGGGTGTTGAGCCCCAAAGCGGTCAACTGGCACAGCTCCGTAAAATTAAGGAACTTTATAAGAACACAAATACGCACGCGTACGACATTTTGGTTCATAAATCTTGCGAGCTGTCCGAAAACGCGTTCTCGAGACTACCGCCATCAGGATCGAGACGATTCGGGCTCTGCGAATAAAAATAGTTGATCGCGGCGGATTCCCTCAACCCCTTCCAACAGGAGCCTTTCACTGTGACCAGATTTTGGAAATCGTAAAGCCGTGTTTCCCGTTCAAAATCAAGGGGTGTGTTTAAAAAAATACGTAGGTAAATTTGTTAAAACGCTATTTTTCGACACGTATACAGTCGTCGATGGTCGCATATTCTCAGAGCGAGCGAGCATAAGTAAGTACCGTGGATCTGGTTTCACTTGTATACTGCGTATCCGAATATCGGACACTTCTTCACCCCGCATGATCAACGCTGTCGATTTCTTCCAAAAAGCGTAAGATAAATAATACGCATCCTGTCGAAGGGATGAAATAGAAAAAGTTACTCGTAGTTCGCTTCTCGAATTGGTTCATGTCTTATTAAGCCTGTCGCTTTTGTGTGTTCTTCCTGCGGCTCGTGGTTCATTTTTTTCAAATAAAACTGTAAATTTACGTGGTAAACTTATAAGCGCTATAATATGTATACATCTCAAATCTCGAGTATATTTGAATAAACCACTTTAAACTCCGCCGGTCGGAGTCAATGCGAATTTTATTTCATACTTCGGGAGAGTAGTTCGCTTATTTCTCCCATTTCGGAAAATTTAATTTATTGCGAAATATATTAATTTAACAGTTTGAAACTCCGAACTTCAAATAGGTTTGAGGAGTAACTCGACGATTCCGAAAGTGTTCCACGATAGAAATATTATATATCTGTAGTTTCAGTTTCGTAAATTTTACCCGAAACGAAATGACGCCGTGTGATTAGTCATGTCGTGATATGATTACGCGGTTAAGGCTCTGCATCCGGCAACACTGTTTCACAGAAATTTAAAATGAGCTACCTTCGGGGGACACGAGAATATGAATATAGCGTCATCGTTTAGGTCCCTTCTCCAAGGCCCATCAAAAAGCCTTTCCACGGCAAAAATAGTATTTGTTGGTAAGAAGTAGAAACGCGGTCATAAATAATGTCGTTTTTCCATCTTCTTTTTTTTTGAAATTATAATCCGCCGGGTCGGTCGTAGCTGTCGGATTAACCTTTGTAATTAGAAGACGTTTGTCGGTTTTCTACGCCGTAGCGGTAACGAGTGTCGTAACATACAAACCGCAAGACGATATTATAGGTCCTAGTATAGGTAGTAACGTATTTTTCGGCATTTTACACCGACCATTTGAAGTACCGGTGTTATATTGTATGGAGTTAATATTATGCTGCAGTATCGACCTCGTATAAGATAACGTACATAATATGTATTATGTATCAACGAACTTGATTATTAACACCTTATCCATAACTGTCGATAATGCCCTGATACGAATTCATACCATCACATCGCTCGCTCTTAGCGGTACTGCAAAATGAACCTTCGCAAGATCTACCTATAACTGTTATTCATTTATACAGCCCTTCCATAACAGCTTGGAAGGTCAATGATAGGTGGACCCCGCTGAACAATTTGCCAGTGGTAATGCCCGGGCACGCATTCGTAGCGCCCCTATACTACTACATATGGTGTGGTGGGACGTATGGCGATGCACGCATGCCAAAGTGGCCCCTGAGACACCGCACCCCCGGCACCGGAAACTACCCTTTCGGGCATCGCATCAGTACCGAGGGGAAATACTACCACATATAAACCCATTACTAATAATACAGCGTACTAAAATGTTACGGTCTCACCCCGGTAGAACGCGCACATACATACTCGTAATACGTTCAACGCATATAATATTTGTATTACGCGTTCGAAGATAGAGGAGAAAAAGAAAGACAAAATTGGAACGATGATGATAAATAAAGAAAATAAGATTAGGATGCAAGGAGGAAAAAAATTCAAATAATAAGAGGAAGGGGATCGCGTGTCCCACGGGCAATCAGAGGAAAGTCCATCGGTGACGAAGGATGATGGATAAATTTATTTTTGTGATTCACCCGCGAGTGCTCTAATGATTTCCGAATACGTACAAGTACGGTCTTGGCTAAAAGGCTGTTTTCTACGATTTAACCTCGCAGAAACGAATACTAAATTCTTTTTTCTAATAGCGAAAGTGCCTCAATTTTTCCGATCAGGAAAGAAGCTGCGCTCGAGCGTTCCTGTCCTCTACGTTTCTAGTTCATAGAGTTTGACGAGTTCAGAAAATCGTATTGTTTTGTCATAATCAACGATCATCGATAATGTTGATTATTATCGATGATCAACACGTATTTTTGATAATCAACATCATCACAACGCGGTTTTGTGATATAAAAACACCAGCCCGATTCTTGCTGTAGCAGCGCGAGTCACTGGCGACAGACGTGTTCGTGGTTGAATCTGAACTTAAGATTTCCCTCGTAATAATAATAATGATAATACTATCGATGAAACAGTCATTAAATAGAAAGACGATATTAATAAATTTCTAAAAAGTAACAACTTCCAAAGAACAGCCAGGAATAGGAATGAATGGGAGCGTCTGCAGGAGACCTTTGCCCGGCATGGGTCAGGGGAGGAGCGAGCCCCACTTTGAGGCCGCTAATTCTTCATATGTATTATAAATTAATACTGTTTATTTATTCCCCCAAATAAAGGTTTTCTGAATTCTGAATATCGATGATAATGATAACGTTCATCTTCGTAACTGTTAACGATAATTGATAATACTGGCGGAATTCGAGAAAGGACGGAGGTGGATTATCGTACGTACTTTCTAGATATACGAGTACGAGTACTTAATATACGGAACGTGTACAAACCTAACCGGCTTAATTTCGAATTTTCGTGTCTCAAACTAATAAAACAGAAATAGACTCGTAGTTTGCAAGACGAGTGAGTTCGCAGCGGGTGTCTCGTGTGCAACGATTTCGTTCGCCGAATTCGGTTGCCATCCGGTCAGCCTATTGGGCAGAAGCTGAGCGGTTTGCCGCTGCCATTCTTCGGACCGCATTAGCATAAAAAGGCCATCTTTGCCAGCTTCCTCGACTCGGCTCTGCGCGCTTCTTCCTTCTCCGCCTTTCGTAGCTTGGTCCTATCTGCCCCGACGACCACAGACCACAGCACAATCTATCGTGATGTCCTCTCGTTTCTCGCTCGCTTTTTCGAATCCAAAAGATACTCGTTAACCGTTTGTACGTATACGTAGTATTTTTTTTTGTACGCGCGACAAATACGAGTAGCTTACTCGTAATCGAGTCGCACGATTAACGGATTTACGATTCTGTTCGTCGAGCCGCGCCGTACATCTACACAGTCACCGTTATAGACGCGTACATATTTTTCCAGTCTTCTCCTTCGAACGGCTTCATCGCGATATCAGAACCGTACGACCGAGGACCATCCCGGGACAAAGGGAGAGGGTTCTTAAATACGGCATCTTCGTAAGGAGCGACGACGACGACGACGACGAAGACGTGAAGAGGGCTAAGACAGCCCTAGCAGGCTCTCCGATGTCCCTGAGGTAATCCTCGAAGGGGCGGATTCCAGGGCTCGGGTTGCGAGCAAAAAACTGAAAGTAGGAGCAGCGACGACGAAGTAAGACCTGGAATCCGGAAATACGAATGTCGCCGCGAAAACTGAAGCTGAAATTAGACGCGATGATGATGCTGAGAGTAAGAAGAGCGCTACTCGAGAGTAACTCGAGTGACGAACAGAAGCTGGAACGCTGGAAGCACCTCGCAGTGGTCCAGCGACCTCCGCTCAGATACACACGCAGACTGCAGCAGTCTTGGTGTCGTTTTTCTTTCCTTTCCTGCTGCTGTCCTTCCAGCTGTAATCCACGTTCTCCATAATGATTACATAATCGTATACTGTACTCGTTTTATACACACAACGACACTTTGGTATGCAAGTACGTACAGCAAATATGCAGCTGCAGCTGCAGCTACTAGCTACCAGTACTAACCTACGTACGTTAGTGGAATTCCCAAGACTAAGAGTAATTTATTAATTAACGCGACTGTTGTTCTTTTTTTTCTTTTTCTTTTTTCCCCTTTCTTTCTTTTCTTCTTTTCTAGCTTGCTGTACGCATGCCAGTTATGAAGAATTGAGACAGATACAAAACACCGACAAACGCTCTTCAATCACGATATACGAATTTTTTGCCCCGATTTTCGATCAGTTTGTACTGTTCGTTCGATTACGGCGCCGTAATTAAATCTCCGCTTTTCATTTTTTATTTATTTTTTTTAAATTACTGAATGTTGGGTACTTCTGTTCTGAATTCTGGCGTGGAACGTACGCTTCGTTTCATCCTTCACCTCAATTTTTTTCCCCTTTTTCTTTCTTTCATTCTTTTTCTTCCTATCCATCTCTGGAAATAAATAGTCGAATTACATTCCCGTGTTGCGCATGTTCGAGTCGATGTCTGCGTTGAATTTGTCCTTTCTTTCTTTTTTCCTCGCATTTTGCTCTTCGCCCGTTCTTTTCGTTTGAAGAATTTAATTTTGTAATTTACCGTCGAGGAAACCGGAATTGGTGTTTTTCTTCGGTGTGTCTAGTGCATGTGGATGTGGCGCATACGTGAGATAGAGAACACTCGATAAAGGATATTTACTTCGTACGAAAAAATGTACCCACGCGTTCCAGTACAAGCCGGCCAGGCTGGCCCAAGTCTTCGTTGACGAGTGCATCAGAGCACAGAACGCAAGACGACGAATTGCGAGGACTGTTGAAGACGACTGATTTCGAATGCGAGAGTTTTCTTCGGGGAAACTTTCCAACATGTGCAACTCAAACCGGAATGTTCGGACCAGCCATTACGCATCACCGCGACAAGGTTCCACCAGCCAACTGTACAAAAGTTTTACAACGATTTTGCCTTTCTGTTCCACCAGACGAATTCTTCTAATTGTGGCGAGTGCGAGCGAGTTCAGAATCGCGACAACAGTTTAATCGGGATAGTTCGCAGCCGCGATAATTTTCGCTCGACGAATGGTAAAATCTACGAGAGCTAACAGTTTAGCGAGGTTTTATCCAATTTCACGGCGATGAACGATAAACGGGATCTAAATTTTACGCGCGGAGACGAAAAAATTACCGTCCATGATCAGCGGTCTCGAGGATGATTAATAGAGGGGTGCCGCAAGGTTCGGTACTTCTGAGCCAACCCTGAGGAACCTCGCGTTTAACGACGTCCCGAAGATCCCGCGACCGCCGGACGCCGGTGGAATGAAACTAATTCACCACGCACACGACACTCTGGAGCGGTAAGACTGTAGCCTGGGTCAAGACCTCGATCAACGAGACACTAGCGCACTGAGTTTAACCAATCAATTGAAATGAAGGGCTTAGTTCTTTAATACAGCTTAATACAAAATGCTAATTTTGTTTCCAAAGAGCTGTGGGAAGGAGATATCTCATTCGATTTTTCAACACTTTTCTTTCAAAATAACCAATAAAACAACTTACCGTTTAATTCTAACTTCTAAGCTACCTTTTTAGTTGAAGCATCTTATTTTACATTTTATTCGAGATGTAGTCTATCTCTATACTAATTGTTACCATTTTCCATGAATTGATCACAGGTTTACGCTGTGCTGTACACACCCTACAACTAAGTATTAATGATACACTCGCAAACAAACATAAGAATCCTGCATTAGGCGATCATCTTCAAGCGATTGACGCAGCCAGAAGAGTGGTAAAAGAATTGCGCACGCAAAATATGTTGCTGATAACTAGACCCAGAGGGTTGATTTCAACCTACGCAATAGTGTAATAATAAATAATTGATGGGTTGATTTGAACAAGAATGAGAACAGGTCTTCGAATTTTGGTAGGAACCCTTTTCAAATGCAAATTAGGAAAGTTTCAAACCACTTGATTGAGACTGACAGACGTGAAGCTTCAGATGCTTTTTTAGCTTCCAGGATAGTTACAGAAAACTTTGAACAATACGAGTTGAATTTGACGTCGAATTCCTCAAAATAAATCCTTTTGTTTAAAAAGTTGAAAAAGTATGCTCAAGGTTTTTTTTTTTTTTTTTTTTTTACAAATTAAACTTTTACTTAGGTATATTAAATTACTTTAACTACGTACGGATTAAGAAACACAAAAAAATCATTCTCATATCGTAAATTGTTTCTTCTGCAACCCAAATTTATCTTATTATGGCAGGTTAATATTGTTAATATTTGAAAGCATTCAAAATCATTATTTTTATGTTTTTTATTGTATTCATTTCTATTTATAAGGCGATACATTTATTCTGCTCGATACCGTTTTGAATGACTCATGTGGAAAAATTTTGAATTGTACACTGAAATTTATAAAATTCTGTCTAATGGCATTGCAGGTGGAATTCTACGTTTAATATGTTGAAGTTACTCTGCGACGAGTATAAAACTTTCTGTAAGGAATTCCAGAATTTAAACCAGAGACTTGCCTTAGATGATCAAATTTGGGCACTGATTGAGGAGATAATTCTTTATCTGGAGCCAGCCAGAGTGGCCACCCTTAAATTACAAGCGGAAGAATTAACTCTCACAGATGTCCATCGAATTTTGACAGTGCGTTAAATCAAAACAAGAACAATAGGTTAGTCATTGAATAATTTTCGTCATTTCATCGGCTGTATCATATTATTATTCTAACGACTCGATAATTTTTTCTCTTTTATTTTTACTTCAATAGGAAGCGCTTTTTCTATGGATGTGGTTGATAATCTTGTAAAAAGAAGAGCATCCATTTTGGAAAGTGATCCATACTATGCAAGTACGTATCTAGACCCAAGATTTTCATTTGAACTGGCCGAAGAAGACAAAGAAAGGGCGATTAAACATTTTTTTCTTTCTTCCGTTAATAGAAAAACTGGACAAAAGTAAATAGAACGGGGGAAAAAAAAGTATAGAATAATACGTGTTGAACATACTCAGGAATTCGGAACAAGAGCTCTGGGCAAATCATTTTCCCCGGGAGCTGAAGCCCGAAAAAAATTATTTCAGGGCGTGCGCTAGAACTAGAAAATAACTTCTCCGCGACCTAATTTAGTTTTAGCGCGAGGAAACGAGGACAAATGGGTTGAAATTAAAAAAAGAAATACTCTTCTGTATAGTAAAATCTCTCCCAAAACAATAATCCTACAAGAAGCCTGATTTTTCCGAGTTGTTGGGAAAAAAGGAATCAAATATTATGTAATCTCCGGCGACACTCTTTTAAATTGCCAACTGAACGACACTAAGAAAAAACTTTCAATTCTAAACGCTAGCACCGGA
The DNA here is from genome assembly GCA_031841125.1 of Acanthococcus lagerstroemiae. Taxonomy (NCBI): domain Eukaryota; kingdom Metazoa; phylum Arthropoda; class Insecta; order Hemiptera; family Eriococcidae; genus Acanthococcus; species Acanthococcus lagerstroemiae. Next base: position 67,377,234 of record CM063111.1, on the reverse strand, counting down.
CTTCGGTAAATGTCGTTTGTTTTTGTTTATTATATTGCATACAAATCTAAACAATTTTTTCGCATTTGTATCTTTTCCATATCTAATTCGTTATTATAATTAATCGAACAGGAAAATGATCCGAATTGCAGCTTTGACTTCTACACGGCTGCGTGATATTTCAAGAAAAACATTACCTTTCCACGATCTCTTCCGGAAGAACATGACTTTTCCATGACTTCTACAACCTGTATTTACTAGAATGAAGCCAAAACCCGAGAAAAATTATTTGCCGGAACCAACTTTTAAAACTTGCTAGAGCCGGAGTCGGAGCCGATTTTTGATTCATCTATCGGCTCTGACTTTGGCTCTGGCCTTTCAATCACCCCTTTCCTTATTTTCTCCCCTTGGTTTCTCTTGTACCGCTTTATCGCAGTATTAATGAAAACAGAAAAATTAAAACGATAAAAGTTTATAGGTAACTATAATTTGAATTAGGCTAATAGAAATTATGTCATTTTTTTCGTTTACATTATTATATTCGCATTCGATCGAATTGACTAAAATTTTAATTCTATGAATTTTTACCTTCCCTTACAAATAACCCGAGTTCGAATAATCGAGAATTCCTTGTCGCTGCTTTAACCGGGGCTCGGTAAAAGTTATGTGCCGAAGCGAGCTCGGAACTCCTACGGGTTTCTAAACTTATCCAAAAAGTAGCCTAACAACCGGGCTATGTTCAACCCACTAGTGCGGTATGAATGCATACTACCTACAAACTACATAGTTCACATGCTGATAACACCCGAAGCATCCAATGAATGAATAGGCCAGCAAGTACGAGTACTATCGACGTAGGTTTCAAAAAAATGAAATAAGCGATTTTAATGAGATATTCGAATTATAGTCTCAACTTGTACCAGTCATCAATCTACATACAGCCCTTGCCCTTGATTAGCACACGATTGTTCGTAGTTCCAATAGGTTTAGTGATAATCGGATCGGCTTCCGCGTTTCCATTATTTGCACTACGCTATTCACTAGTTCATTAATTATAGTACAGATCCCCGGAAACCCGAATTGTGTATTCGCTGAACGACGACCCGACAAACACGCCGACAGAGAAAACACGATGAAAAGACTTGCAGAAATGTGTAAATAACTGCCGGACATATGAACGATTAACGGAAGGCAGGAAGAGGATACGTGCAAGTTCGCATCGTCAAGAGTCATTTGATCGATAAGTCGGAGCATACGTCAAAAGTTTCTCCTCGTGTGACAAATTGCAGATAGAGGTTCATCATTCATTCTTAAACCACCGACCGCATCACTGCAATCGCACGCATCTCGTTTTCAGCATCTATGCCTCTCCAAAGGGACTGATCATCCGGACTGGGAGGTGGTTCAGCGGCGGTTCTTCGATGTAGTAACTACATAAAAACGTAATACTCGACAGCAATAATACTGGTTTATGACCAATTTCTGCAAATCCTACATTAATTTAGTATTGTGGCCACCACTGCACTCGCAATATCGAAGCGAGATCAATTTATTGTTTCTGCGTTGAAATGCGAGGCAGTGCGATACGGCCTGTGGGTACGGCAAAGAACTGCCGGCCGCCTTTGGATTCGCACGATGTTGGACACGAAAATGTAGATGTAGACGTAGACGTAGATGCGGATGTACGTACTCTCGTACTCGTAACAAGTACATGACTAAGTGACCAGTCACAGCAACTTCTCGATTGTGTTAATCAAACCACCACCTTCAACTTGATTCTATAGAAACAGCACAATTTCGGCGGAAATTTTCGTAGACGCCGCGCTTCGACTGTTTTGGTGTACGTACTCTTTCAATTCAACGATACCGGAAACGATTTCAGCGACGACCTCCAGAACTCAACGAGTCACATCGACGTTGTTGACTTAACATTGTACACGCATTCACCGACATTACTCATTCACAATCGCTTTCTCGTTCGCCCTTCCTAAAACGAAGAATATTTCGAATCAGCTGTAATACCTATTTTGGCATTTCACCGGTGACTTTCAAGCGACAAAAAGGATTCAGAGACGGGCGAACTGGAAGGCCCGATTTACGGTTTCTTGAGGGATGACAGGGGGCTGCAACGGAAGGTTTCAGAATTTAATGGCTGATTAGAAGAGGGTTCCGCCGGTCGTTTCTCGACATTACGTATTAGCGAGTTCCGAAAAACTCATTCACATCGCTGCGGTCTCCGAAGGTTCTCTATTTTCGAGATCGTCCCCCTACGCCAAAAGCGATGATACTCATTGCGAAAGTAGTCGGCCATAGTAACACGTCATTAGATCACACATTTACGCGTTCGAATCAACGATAGTTCGCGATTACGTCATCTGAAGTCAGGCAGACCATCTCTTCGCCAACGATGTCCACTAATTAGTTCGGTACAAATTAGGTCAAAAATACGACGTTTAAGGACAGTATCTAATTGGTATTACAAATTTTTTGTTCGATAACGCCAAGAGTGCGGTTCCCTTAAATACCTTTTGTTCCAAGTCGTTCGCCAAGAAAGATTTGAAAGCTCGCGACGAAACTAATAAGATGAACTCCGAATAACATTTTGACTACCAGACTACACCTATAACTACACTAGGGAGCTTAGCCCCTTCCCCACCCACCGAAACTTCAGGATCCAATAGGGGCGTCGACACTTCCTTTTCCTTCGTTCTTGTCAATGATCGGTATCCCTAACTCGGAACTACGCGTCTCGGCGTTTACTTCAACCGGCTGATTGACTGACTGACTGGTTGTCTCTTAATCTGCCAAGTTCGTTTTTCTTGGCGAAGGCGAGGACTGCGATGGTGAAATCAGCGAGATTCCTTTCCGGATCCTCGGGGAACGATAGGGAACGACATATAACGCGAGGAACGTAACGGAAAGAAATAAAAAGGAAACGAAACCAAAATTCAGTTTTGATCGTCGCACCAAAATTGGGACGGAACGAAAAAAAGTTCGTAACGCAGCCCTGGTGGAGACAGATTTTACGGTACTAAAGTTTCCCTTACGCCACAGCGAGTGCAACAAAGTGAAACTAACTGGTGGAAAATCACGCTCCGATAAAAGACGAATTGGCGAATTACGAATCTCGTAGCTTATATGGTAAAACTAATTAATATTCGGAAAATGCGCGAATAGGCGAGCAAAACCGCAACTAATCGAAACTGAAAAGGTGACGTGTGCATTTGTCGGATTAGAAGATTCTTAAAGAGTCGACGAGAGTCCGTAAAGTGATATTTTTCAAAATCCGAATCATATAGTGGATAAAGGTAAGGTGTTAGGTCTCACGTCAGACGTGTACCACTGCGGATATGCGACTTAATTTTGCTGGTCGACTATAGCAACATGCGACACGTCTACCATTGCAGTCCGCAACCAACAGAGTGTTCCCAACATCCAAAACCCGAAGGATGGCCAACCATATTCGTACTTTCGACTCCATCAAATTTTAGCGACCTTTCGATCTACCTGCTGCTATACATCGTTCGTCTGTCGTCTATCCGCGTTTTCACCTATTTCCTAGCGAAGTATCTTCATCACTCGGATTCTGACGTTTGTTTTTCGGCGGTCGGTGGCAAGGAAGGGCCGGTTCCATCGCGTAGACCATCGGGGCTTCAGTCTCCGGTTCAGTTCACGATCCAGCTACTTTATCAACTATGGTAACTACAACTAAAAGCTATAGGCGTAACTGGGTAAGTGCTACCGCGAGAAGCGTGTCGAAAATTTCTCAAATTCTCGACTTCAACTCCGTTCACGTTTCCTTCACTTCGTTAAAGAATACGTCAGGTTGACGGTGATGGTGAAAATATTTGGCTGGTATAGATTTGAGGGTGGAAAAATAAATAAATAAATAATTGGCTGTGCTTAGCAAGGGAAAGTAACATCTTCGTTAAAGCTTACATCGAGCCTCTCCGGTCAGTTGCTTTTTTGAGTTACATAAGAAATAGTACGCGAATTCCGTGCCGAACTTTGCAAGTTATGACCGACGAGGAGGTAGAAGTTATGGATATACAGGTCAGTAGTATTGTCAGTAGACAGTAAATGTATTGACATCTAAGAAATCTAGAACGTGTAGTTCTAGTATTTACGTAATTTTCGTAATTCGTTTCGGACAAGTTTTGCCACAGTCATCATCACCAGTCAACAAAATTTGAGTTGAAATTATCGATGCAAATTCGTGTCGTTCGTAATAATTTGAATTCCTCGTGGAATTCCGTTCGATTTCCTCGAACATTCGCCCTTTAGGGCCTAAAGAATTCAAGCTCGAATTCCGTTCGAAAAACTCGAACGTTCGCCCAATGGGGCCGTATCCTTTTCTCCTTTTCGTTATTTCTTAGACTGGCGACAAACGTTTGTTTTATGTTTGTCGTTAGGTCCGAATCCAATAATTCATAGAAGTCAGGATCCCGAAGCCGAGACGACCGTGTAGAGAAGAAAATTATTAATTTTACTCTTTGTACTTTTTCTTTTAAAACGTCTATTTTATTTTTAATAAATTTAAGTTATACTCAAAATTTCGATTTCTTCTACTTAACGTTTTCTGTCTTGAATCTAATTTTAGTCAGAGCCTTTTCTCTTTAGTATTGACACGTAACTCCCCCTAGGTTTCAACGATCCAGAATCCTCTTCAGGTTTACAAATTTACGTCAAAGCGAGAAGATATATAGAGACAAAAATAACCGGAACAAGATGGTGAGACGTTTCCGAGAGTTTTGAGACGCTTCGGGACTGATTAGTAGCTAAAACTCTTCACGCTGCCGTCGAGATTTTCAGATACTCGGCAATGGGACTGACCCGCTCCGAACCCTCACGCCAACGCTCATCAGTTTGCTCGTGCCGACCTCTTGCTCGACACTTTCGATTCCTGCTAAATCATTATACATGGCCTAACTCCCTTCGTATTTGCACTGTCTGTCTAGAACTAACTGCAAACCGTTCGCGAACACTCGATTCGCTCCTGCTTGAAATCTGTCTATTGGACGGTCGGTCTATCAATCAGACTCTCTGGCTGCCTGTATCTGTCTTTGCGTCGGCAGGCCAGTCAGCTAGTTCGTTTGTTTCCCTGCCTACCTAACTCGCAAGCAGTCTCTCGTCGAGCTGGCTGCTTGGATGTCGACTGCCGGCCACCAGTCTAACTGGCGTTTCTTTCCCATCATTAGGGAAGAGAGTAAAAAAGGTCAGATTCTCAATACGTGTGATAAGAATGTTGGTAACAGCCTAGGAGGCGCCCCCCCCCCACCCCAAGGAAAACTCGTCGTTTTTCCAACACCATAAAGACCTAATACATAACGTGGTACGGGCTACATAATCTATTAATGCTACGGGCTCGTGTACAGAGCTACACGGAGTAAAATGTTCTGCGTGTAACTCGCATTCGCATTGTGCTTGACCACGAGTCCGACTTTATTATGAATTATGATTAGGTTGGATACGGGAATCAGAGAGCAAAGAATGCCAACGGAATTCGCCACTGCTGCTCATTCGAGCCATTGGAATTTGGCTGATGGTGAACTCGAGATTTCCCACAATTTTACAATTAACGTGCCAGGTAAATACGTAGTAAATGAACTTCTCGGATAACCCCCATTCTCGTTCGCTATTATTAGATTATTCATATCGGCATATTTCGCTATATCAAAACTGGTTTCTGCATTTCTCTCTCCCACTTTCTTTCTTCCTTTCATTTCGCATTTATTCTGACGGTTGATTTAGAACTATTTGTAGGATGCGGTCCAGAACTCTTTACCGTGTCTTTTTCTTTTGCTTTTTTTAGGGTTTTTGCAATGCAAATATTTACCCACTGCGTTCACTTTTTACTTCTTATTCTTGTTATTCTTGCTGCTAATTTTGATTTACAGCAATTTGTTGGCTCGTTATCGATTATTATTACGCGTTAATATTATTATCATCAGCATCTCGTTTCCCGATTGTGCTGTACATGACAATCGGCGTTCTCGCCTGGTACAGGCAAAGCTCGTCAAGTAACCAGGAATTCCTCATCATTTGCCTAGAAATTCTCTAATTCTAATGACTGTGCAAGTGCTCGGGATAAGCACCTTCTGCATGCGTCGATATCACCTGATGTTCGGGGAGCTCAGCTTTGTCAACATTTCCCGCACTTCCTGATGGACCAGTCCTGTGCTTGAAAGCACTACGAGTATTCTTTTTTTTTTTCTTCAGTTTTCCGCTACACCTTGATCAGCTTTGCCAGTTCCGCATATCGTATTTGTATTTCTCTTTTCCGCGAATGTTTGTCGCGTGTTGTTGGCTCCGGGTATCGCAATGTCAATCAGTTGCACATTTCTTCTTCTCTTACCTCAGATAACTAGGTCTGCCCTGTTGCGCACTGTTTCCTTATCAGTTATCAGGGTCCTATCCCAACACACACGGTAACGTTGGGCTTCAACGGCAGACTCTGGCTGATACTTGTAGTACGGCATTGTCGGCTCGGTGGTATTCCTCACACTCCTGAGAATTTCCTGATATACTATCCTCGCCACTTGGTCGTGCCTTTCCTTATATGTATACTGTTGGGAGCCATCACTGAGCAGCCGTACAACACACGCTGTATCGTTTCACCCGTTTTTTCGTATCTTCGGCATCTGTCTTCCACTCCGTTCTCCTTGATTATATACTTTCGGTAATTCCTAGTGGGCATCACTCGATCCTGAATTGTGATTACAAATCCTTCGGTTTCCGGTGACCAGCGACATGTTGGAGACTTCCTTTTCGACATATTCTCAGTTCATTTTACTGTAGAATTGTCCATCTAGTTCTTTACCTCTCCAACCGATCATTAAATCTTTTTTATGGCTCCTGGAATCCAAATCCTCGCCTAGGTCACTTAGGTTTAGCGATGTGTAAGATTCGTGTAAGACTTCACCACGGCCTTATACATTTCGTTCTCTTCGGAGAAGTGATCTCTCACATTTCAGAACTGTCAGTTTTTCAGCTCTTCAGATTGATTATTCCTCGTTCGCCAGGCTTTTTGTTCGCCTCAAGATTTCAAGACCGCACCAAAAAAAAAAACCGGTTCGACACCATTCGGCCTGACGTTAAACGTCGGCAAATTAAAAACAATGCGACAGCAGACGGACGTAACATCGTTCAAATTGATGATGTGGTTTATGTGGAAATCGATTACAAAAGAGTGTAACTACGGGGACGGTCGTGTTCAGTTTGATTTAAAACGCCTCGAATACAGTCTCCGACGCTACGACTGGCGACCTATTTAAAAAAAAAAAAAAAAAACTGACGATGACACGATACGATTGAAATACATAAATATTATAGGAGCTGCAAACGAGAGCGTCGCTCGACGTTGTTCGCAGTGCTTCAGCCAGTCTGAAGGAATAAATGAAAATATGAAGATACGAATAAGTAAGTCAATCAGATCTCGTAAGCCCTAAACTCGGCCACTGCTGTTTTCAAGTGTACCTCCACGACATCGGCCTAGCCACGAGCAATCTGCGGTTTGCGAGAGCAATCGAGCCTCCAAATTGCAAACTTTTCGTCACTGGATGTCTGGAGGAATGCCCGCTAATGGCATCCCCTACATACACATATGACGCTATCATCCTCGAGAGTACGCGCTCGTTTCACGCGTTGTCCGCGTAAATCGTTCTTCCGCCGGCCGCAGATCGCTGTAATATACGCCTTCTACAAATACACGAACATATTATACAAGTATGTAGGTACTAGGTACGTACTCGTATATATGTACGTACCAACAGGGTGATTCGCGCGCGAAATGAGTTGATATACGTTAAGGGATTATTATAGCGGCATATACGCGCTCAAAAGTATACCTAGTACCTACCCAATATACATATATACGACAAGTAGGTTGCATACGCATATCGCGTAGAAGGCGGCGGCGGCGGCGGCGGCGGCTGCTGCAGCAAATAATCGTATATAAGTATACATAATATAGCGGCAAAACATTTTCTACTTGTCACATTGTTAAAACGAATACAGAGCAGGTGAGTATAATTTTATGTGAAAATTTCAGAGTTCTTAGTATACCAGAAATTGAAATACGAGCGAGTAAAGATTAAAAGATTATTCGTTTGAAAAATATTAATAATTTTCTTTCTTCGAGAAATGTTTTTCCTAATTTCCGGATTACATATAGTATACTATTATTATTATGAAAAATGGAGGGGGAAAAAATGCAGTTTTGCCAATGATCCCCAGTCCCTTTGTACCTTCATTAGGGACTGAAAACTTTAGCGAGAGACTTAACTACAACACAGGCAGAAGCAATCGTGCGAGGTAGACGAACAACTGTAAACTTACAAAGAAGACATGGGATACAGAGAGGGATGAGAAATTAAATTAGAGCGAAGCCAACGAACAGAGATGGAAAACTACGGTAATTTAAACGAAAAATATGCTAATTTACAAATTCCATTTCCATCTTCTACAAATCTTAGTTTTGATTCAAGTCTCGGGCAGTCAGTCAAACGTGCATCGACACGTTCTAGGAAGCGTATAGAGCGGATCACTTCGAAAGATAAGGCGACTTTTAGATCTGCAACTGAAGTCTGTTATGGGACTCGCGAGAAGTCTTTTTAAAATCGGAGATTTAAGCTGGTTTTGAGGAACTTGGAAGGCCAAACATGCTCGCATTCGTGCATTTGATTCGTCGCCCTATCGCGATAGCTAGTTTCGCTTCACGAAATCTGGTAGCCCATTGCGGATGACACGAATGCGCGTATTATGTAGTAGCGACAGTCGAATGTTGAAAAGTCACCGCCGAACAAAAATACGAATCATAATCGCCCAATAATGACGGCGAAAGATAGAGTAATATTTCCGGCGGTACGATTGTGATCGGGAATAGATAGGACGGGAGGAGTTCCTTCCAGTATTCTCAAATAAATTATCGACTCGGCGTACCCTCGCTAGTTATCCTTTACGAGAGAGACAGGAGGGAAGGCGTTAAATAACAACATTATAGCGAGAGAAACGTACAACGTCAACTGCTTCTTATACAACTTCAACACCACCATCCACCAGGACCACGAAAATTAATTGCGCCAATATAAAATGGCGGATAAAGACGCGAGCCGGAAACAGTAACACATCATCAGACTGACTTCAAAATGCAACGTAGTGTCGACAATCGCGAGACTTAAGTTCGCGATACGATTTTAAAGTAATTTTTTTTAGAAAGAAGACCATTCTTTACGTAACTGAGTCTCCCTCGTCCTTTTCACTGGAAAAGGGCCTCGGCCTCGAGGAATATCTGCCTCACGACTATCCTAAATTCAAACGAACGGCGAACTGGAATAGATGACCAGCGCTGTCTCAAACCGGAGTAATCAAGGGTGATTCGCGTCGACGAATTCTGAAGTCAATCACACTCCACGCATAGTTCCTCCTTTTCACTTCTCTCACAGCCACACGCGCTGCCACAAAGTGTTTCCTATACACTGGATGTTAATTTTTAAGTACAGGCAGACTTCATTCGCCTCTGGTCTCGTATTGACTGATAATTTTTATTGTGCAGCCCCTACTCCTCCTTCTCATTAATCCCTAAACCGGACACTCAATTTTCATCCGAGAGTCGTAATAATAATAATAATAATAATAGATAATAATAATAATAATAAGCAACGGGTCTAGTTACCTTCGATGACCTACTTTGTGATACTCATATTGGATTTCTCAGTACCCCTCCCCGACCGTGTACGAAGACATTGGCGGTCTCAAAAACCTACTATCTGACGCGTGTACTATATTTCTCTATAATTTTAAATCTCGCTTCCGTCTCTGGGCCAAATAAAAACTCCAAAAGTATCCGTTATTACGACTCATCCAAATACCAGTATAATACAAGACTATTACGGTTTCGAAAATGAAATAATATCCAGCAAAGGTTTTATTGCGAGAAGTTGTATGATCCCCTTATTACAGAAAAAAAACCTCAACCCCTAGCCCTGCTGCTTCCACAGTTATGGGCGGGAGAAGTTCGGAAAATGTTGTTTCTCTCATTTTTCTCGAAAACTATGCGTTTTAAAGAAAAGTGTCATTAGGAAGAAAATATTCCGCTTGAAATTCTCTACAAAATCGTTTGTATTCGTTTTTCTGTAGCTACAATAGTAGTGGCGTGAGAGCGGGCCGAAGTACGGCATTATTTGCAAGACAAGTAAAATGGTCCAGAGTCTATCCAGACTACACAACGGAGTCGTTCGCGTTACTGACGGCCGACCCGAGACTGCTCCATTTTTCATTTTTCATGTATTGCTACTATCCATAAGGTGTAATTATGCGTCACGAATGTAAATAATAATAGTCAGTCGGTGTAATAATAAATGTAATATACTACTTGTAATGTTTTAATTATTATTATTATTAATTTTAGGGGAAACTTTATTGGGACGTTAAAATATAGACGGAAAGAACGATAACGTAATAACGATAAAATTATGTGTATGAGCGATAGGGAAATGCATTAATGTACGTTACGTCATGCACGATACTTATGTAGGTATGTACGTTATTGAGTTAAATATAGCAAACGATTGGAAATCACGAGCCACGATTGAATTCTCATTTCACAGAAATTATCACGAGTCACACTTTAAAAGAAATGAATCAGTTATTATTATCAACTCAAGCCCGTTGAAAAAATGAGTGAGCAGTACGCAACATGGAATTGTACTGTTAGAAACAGAGGAGCGGGCTCCAGTCGGTCAATTTTTGAATAAGTCTGGTAGACCTTGTCACGAAATGGTCGAAGGTCAGGGATCCGAAATACCATAAACTGTACGCTGTTCCGCAAAGTGCCGTCGATCCCTTTGAAATTGTGGACTGCTGCATAGTGCATACCAATGGGTACTCCTGAATCACAAAGTTCTCGAAGAGGAGTGCGGCGGAAATTCAGCAAGTAGACGGTAGACTCTTTCACGTTTGTTCTGCAAACAGCGGAGAATCCATTACCCGCGATCTCCTCCACACCCACATAGCAGGACACGTGGGCTACGCTCTCAGATTTCCAAACACATCGATTTCGTATCTACACAGCCCGCATAGCTGGGGATAATTCCACGTGTACGTGTCCTCGCTTAGTCAAAAGACTTACAATGCTAGCATACTTCAGGTATAAAAAGTTAACTGAAACTCGTAGACATGTGCCTGCGGCGGCGAAGACGGTGCTCCTCGGGCGAAAGATAAAAAGAGGCCGTCCTACCCAAGCCAAAAAGGCGCTGATTATACGGTAGATAGTTTGAGTTTTTATAATTTTAGCAACTTTCATTTTTCATATTTTTAATGTTCCAGTATACTTTTAATATAATACTTCTATTTTTTTAATGTGCAAGAACGATTTTAATATCGTTATGTAAGTACCGTGCGTTCCCATTTTAAATGAGTTCATTATTATTTTTTAAATCGTGAATGCTGTTTCATAGCACTACAATACTTCTTTTATTAAGGTTACCTATTTTTTATTGTTTGTTAATTTTTCTAACCGTTCTCTTTCTATTTTATCGTTCAATCAAATTTCACTATCGTGCCTTCCCTCTATTTTGACGTGCCGATATATGTAACCCCTAATTTTATTATTAGCTGTGGTGCACCCGAATTCCAGGTTAATGCGGGGTGAGCGCCTCGGTCAGTAAGTTGTCCTATAGTGGCCCTGGTAGGACAGCAGCGCAAATCCGAAGCAGAGAAGCGAAATGGGGGCCCGGGCCAGCCTCAAGACGTTCCTCTGGTCATGAATGCGATATATATGACAGGGTAGTTTCCAAGGCCAGAAGTGCGGTGTCTGGTGAGCAAATTTGGCATGCGTGCATCGCCATGCGCTCAGCCAAACCTTATTATTATTATTCTATCAAGTCTGCCTCTAGAAAGAACTAGAGACCATAATGGGACCGTTCATTATTATTAGTCCTAGGGTACATTCCAAAACCCTGGACGGGTTTGAAAGTGGTGTTTTTGCCTAAACCAGGCAGAGACCCCTGTAAGGCTAAATCCTACAGGCCGTAAGTCTTATCATCTATGCTAAAAAAAAAACCTTGGAAAGGCTGATAGACAGGCGCCTAAGAGAGGCTACCCTGAAAAGGTTTCCACTACATGAGAACCAACACGCATACAGTGCAGGCAGATAAGTAGTCATCACGGCTCTCGCTTGTTACGGCAACTGAGAGAGGGATGGCTGGCGGAGATTATGTCCTGGTAACATTCATGGATATACAAGGAGCGTTTAACGCGACCTCTCATGAATCAACAGAAACAGCCCCAAGGGAAAGTGAAGTGAAGGAGAGCTCAATAAGCTGGATAGTATCTATGCTTTAAAAGGTAGGGAGATCCAGATAACCCACCAACAAGAATAAATCCGTGCAACGACCATCAGAAGCTACCCACAGGGGACGGGGGTACTCTCTCCCCTACTATGGAGCCTAGTGGTGGACAGTCTGCTAGGGTGATTTAAATGGTCAAAAAATATACACACAAGGCAACGCTGACGATTTGGCTGTGGTGGTAACCAGCAAATTTCCGAGAACCATCGCGAAGTTAACGCAGTGGAGACTTCGATGTCTGGGAAAATGGTGTGCGAAAAAGAGCCTAACGATAAACCCTTACAAAACTGATATCACTCTTTTCACCCACAAAAGGAAGGGCAAGGAGTTGATGAAGGTGTCATACAAAAATAGATCGCTAGCCCTCGCAGGAAAAGTGAAGTACTTAGGAATACATTTTGACGAAAAACTCCCCTGGGGGGATCTCACATCTCAAAGAAAATAAGAAAATGGACTGAGGCTCTTTGGACTTGCCGCACCTTTATCGGCAGGACCTGGGGACTCTCTCCCAAAATGATGCACTGGATATACAATACCGGTATAGTACGTTCCAGAATCACATATGCGGCCCCTGTGTGGTGGGGTCGGGTCCACCGGGCCACAGTCAGAGAAGAACTGACCACCTGCAAAGACTCGCGTGCGTGATGACAACGGGGGCAATGAGAAAGGCGCCGACTAAGGCACTTGAAAGGCTCCTAAACTTGCCACCACTTTACACTGTTATAAAAGCAGCTGCGATAATGGGAGCTTATCGTCTGGACCAACCAAATCTTCGGGCCCAAAATACAGGCCACAGAAGGATATGAGAGATGGCGGGAACGATGGACAAATGCATTGGGATGCCGAAGGATAGAATCGCGGTGGAACACTTCATCGACAAGCTGTACCGTGCACCGATACTCACATAGGAGGCTTGGGAAAAGAGATGGCCAAGCATTCCAGGAAAAGAGGAGCATGTGTGGTTTACTACAGATGCTTCCATAAGAATGACCAAGGTATATAGATCGGAATCACGAACGCAAAAGGCGCTGACAACTATTCAATTGCACTTGGTGAGGGCGTTACTGTCCTCCAAGCAGAGGTAATGGCGATCACAGTGGCCACTGACAGAAGCCAGCAAAAGAGCCTTGTTAATAAGCGGATCTACTATACTTGTACAGACAATCAAACGGCTATTAAGGCACTATTGTCACACCAAACTACATCCTTGGGGGTGGCGGACTGCGTTAACAAATTATATACCCTCACTCGGGAGAATCGTGTCACCATACTATGGACACCGAGATACTGCGGCATAAAAGCTAGCGAAGGAGAGCATAAAAAAGGAACTGGCAACGCCCAGGCCGTGTCTTCCTGTAGCATACAGCGTCATAAAATTCCAAGTGAAGGCCCGGATAAGTAAGCAGATGGGACCAGTGGCATGAAAGTTAGCTAAACCACTAATAATAGACGCCCCCTGTAAGTACGACAAGTTCCTACTAGTGCTTGACAGGAAACATGCAAGGCTCATGGTCGGACTACTAACTGGTCATGGGGCCCCAAAACACATGTGGTATAAATAGGAGTGGCATAAAGCGGCGCCTGCCGGTACTGTGAAGAAGAGGAAGAAACCTCGATCCGTATCATATGTCAATGTCCAGCAATATCCGGGACGAGACGCAGAGCATGCACTGGGATTAGAGTATCCAGCACTCAGTTTAATTAAAGGGATAGAGCTCAGTAGATTCTCACTTTGGCTATAAAAGTGAGGCTACTGAGCTGATCCTCAACAGCAACTTGAGAAACAGTGTAATGGACTACAAAGTCTGAACACTCGACACATACAACGCTACCTCACACACAATGTAATATGTAATTATTAGATATTATTATTATTATTTTTTAATTTGCAGTAAAAAATTTAATCTGAAAAATAAATTTAGTAATGAATAATAGTTTTAGTACCTGTTTTAATAATTTTCTTTGCACAATAAATATAAATTTTCGTTTTGTACTTTTCTGTGTATTTACCAATAAGTTGACGAGTAATTTTTCATTGAACGGACATACGAGCATGCACAGTTTCTAAAAGACAGTATGTTAAGATCTTCTTCTCCACCAATAATTATGGAATCAGCAAGGGTCAGGACGCTGGCTGGGCTCATACCTAACAATTTCCCGCAATAAAGAATAGTAGTAAACAGAACAGTCGCCAGTAACGCGAACGCGCCGATTTACAAATAGTGACGGTTTTACTCGTTTTTCAGGTAATGCCGTACTTCTGCGCGCTCTCACACCATTATTATTGCAGCTACAGAAAAATGGATAGAACCGATTTTATAGAGAATTTCAAGCAAAATACATACTTTCTTCCTAATAACACTTTTCTCTAAAATGCATCATTTTCCAGAAATATGAGAAAAACTACATTTTCCAAACTTCTCCCCCCCCCCCACAAAAAAAACGGGAAGCAGCAGGGGAAGGTATTGAGGGTTTCTTTTTCTGTAATGAGGGGATCATACCCGACAACTTCCCACAATAGAACCTAGGCTGGAAATTATTTCATTTTCAATGGCAGTAGCGTACTTAATTGGGGTATAAACCTGCACTAGACTGCGCTGCAAAATCACCTAGGCGGGTGTTAGCGGGGAGGAAATGATTGGGTGATCATGTGTACTTTTGAATAGAAAAATCTCCATGATCACCCATTCAGACTACTGATACGACGCAATCGTGCCAACATTTGCAACTCAAATTTATATCCCAATATTCCTCCATTAGTGCGATTCTACACGGAGAGAAATTTTATGGTAAAAATTACTAGAATTCTGGTAATTCTCCGATGTTCGGCGATTTCACCGCACTCTTTCGAAAGAAATTTCTGGTACTTTCGCTAGAATTTTACATTAAAGTTTAGCGGTATTACGGTAATTTTTATAAGAATCAGGTGAAAATTTTCAGAATTTCCGGTGAAAGGATTACTTACGGAACATCAAAGACTCGCCCGAATTCTCATAATTTTTTCCACAAAGTTTCTTTCAGTGTACAAAACACAATGGCGGGGGTAGGCAGAGACCCAAAGAAATGTTTACTAATGGAAAGCTTCGACTGTGGGGGAGCGACTTCGGGAAAAATTTGCATTCGTTCGATCGACCGTAGAGTGACGAGAACCTCCTCCCCCACAAAAAATGACGTTTTGTCTCATAGCCCCATAAGGCTTACGTGGAAGAATTGTATTTTATAAACTTATTTTGGACATCCTGCTTTTGGGGTTTCTAAAATAGGTAAGAGAAACATAACAAAAGATCATTTTTACACGAGATTTAGCGTGAATTAATTTCGCGGCCTGACTTACGGTGAGGAGTTTTTCGAGGAGAAACTGAGAAGGAAGCACTTGTGTCTCTCTGGAGGGACCAACGTGACCCCCAGCAGCGGTGATAATTCGTGCTTTCACCTACAGATGAGCCGAGTGAGTGGTACCTTTCGCGTAAATATTGCGAAGTCCCCCCCCCTCCCTCCCTCCGTTTTAGTAATTAACATCCACATGTAGGTACGAACCACGTCGCATCGAACCAATCAAATGGCCGGAAAGATACGTTACACGCATAAATTGGCATTCGTATTTACCTATACACCCGTAGAAGTGGAGACACAAACATGATGTAGAGAGATAGATACGTAGACTGCGCCGTTGGATAGAAACGGCTAACGATGGCACACAGTGCGGTATACGGCGTCGCGTTACCACCTACGCTACCTACGTATGCCACGTCATGTCACTCTAATCACCGTTATGCTTATGACACAAGAAGATATCGCGATTAAGCGATAGTGAATCAGCTCTGCTGCTATTTAGGCGTATCGTGATTACCTATTTCGAAGGCTTACTCGTACATCGGCGACCATCAGCTCGTAAGTGAGCACAGGTCGTTCCATTTGCACGTCGTGTACGAGTATGGTAACACGTTCGTTTCTCGGCATCTGCCTACATAAATCATTATTCGTAGGAAATAACGGAAAAGGAGAGAGGCGAGGGCAAGCACCGATGCCGCCGCCGACACGTGACCGGGGTACCGCGCAGCGTGACTGCACGACTGCTGCGACACTCGTCAGCAGCTTTCCACAATGCAGTCAACGCTGACGAAAAAGTTCACGAGAGCACGCCAAGATGCAGGCGCACATTTTCGAATACATCGCACTGGTCAGTGTGAAACAACTACGAGCACGAGTACAGTTATGCGAACAGTACCACGTTGACAGTTGACATTGGCTCCGGTACCATTCGTTCCACTAAACGTAATATGTAATTCGATCACAACTACACCTATACCTACTCGTATACCTGCATCCAACGTATACTATAATACATGGGATACGAAGGATGGTAAACGTACGAGTAAAACAAAGCTGATGTCGACACAGGTAATAATCTACTCGTAATAATACATTAGCCGGTAGCGTGTGTGTTACCACAGGCACACGCTATCGCTTTCGCCACGCGTCCATCGCATCTTGCCTGTACGGCCCGGCCTCTGCTTAGGAGTACGAGTACGAGTATAGTCAAAATAGATCAAAATAGGTATAGAGACGAGTGGCGACTAGTGACGAGAAAAGAAACAAGAACCAATCGCGGTAAACTGTAAATAGTAAGCTTTCTGTCCCGTTAACAATCAAAAGTTGACATTAAAATGTTCGACTTTGAAACGAGATCATTAGAAAAGTCGATAGCCCGATACTCGATCAAAAAAGGTAGAAGAAATTAATGATTGAAGCATTCGACAAAAATACAAACAAAATGAAAATGAAACCAAACCATCAAACCTCGTACGTTCAACGAACATCGAGTCAATGCTTTCAGAAGTAAAAATAAAATTCTGCGCTCGAATGTCTCAAATTCTGTTAGATAATTTAAAAGTTCCGTTAATTTTCGCTGCTAAACATGAAAAATTCTGATAGATTTATGAGGGAAAATGCCCTTCTGGCAACATTGCGATCGAGTCCTTTTTAGCGGTCAGTCATAACAGAACTTTCAAAACCACAAAAATAAGGCCAAAATAACAAAAAAAAAAAAAAAACTAACAAAAAACGAGATATTATGCTAAGTGACGAAGAAACCAGCGTCGTTCGATACATTATTTCGTAACTTCATTTTCATATCACCCATCTGTAAAATGATAAAACGAGCCCACGAACTGCGACAAAAAATCAAAAGTAAGTGACAACAATAAAAAAAATGTTCGGCAATGTACCTAGGTATGTATGTATGTATGGGTACTTCAAATAACGTAGAAAGATGGTTCGTTTTCTCAGACTCCAGTAAATAAAATATTCCTGACGGATGAACAATAAAATAAAAAGCAATACGATAGGGTATTTTAAATAGCGCGTGCGGCGAGTTCCCGAAAATCTGCTAGACAATTTTCTCGATCTCTTCTCACAATCGACAGGACGTGTATTACATAAGGGTACTGTTAAACGAGGTCAGTTTTTTCTGGCTGCAAGTTGTAAGAACTAGAACTCCGAATGGATAGCTGGCTAGTTTCAAGAACAGTACATTTTCTATCGTAAGTTTTCCACAGTTTTATCGACTAACAGCTCGAAAACTTTACTTCCATCGAGTACCACCACCTATAAATCCGCAATTGGAGAATCTACCTCTACCTCGCACTACAGTAGAAGCATTGAGGAACGTCAGCCCCAGTGAAGATTAAGAGGCAGACCAGACTAACTGGCAGCAGGGCTTGAAAGCTAGCCGAAAGCTGAAAGCCAAAAGCCAAAAAGATATATTTTTGTGGGATTTGAAAGCTGAAAGCTGAATGTGTTCAGGGCGTGGAAGCTGAAAGCTGAAATAAATACGGCTTCAAAAGCCACAGCTGAAAATTTTTTTCCGACTTTCAAGCCCTGACTCAGGGGGCAATCCGAGGTTCGGAAGTACGCTAGGTGAACCTCTGACTGAACGGAGATTCTTACGATACAAAAAATAATAATAATAATAATAAATAAGTCTCGAAATAAAAGGACGCTATAAGTCTCGAAACTGCTCAACATGAAACTTATAGCTGTATTTATATTTCTTTAACATACAGGCATTTGACAAATTATTTAAAAACTTCGTTCGCTCGAAATTTCGATGATGAAACGTGAAAAAAGTTTCGTGCGCGGATACGAATGCTAATGGAAAAGGTAAATTGAATGGTGTTGTTTTCGAAAATAGACAAATATACGAAATGCCGCGAGTTTTGTTGGCGAGAATCGTCATTTGATCGCGACACGTGCGAGGTTTATTTCTATCATCACGTGCGACCTAGGGTAAGCTTAAATGCAGTTACAACAAATCGCGTCCCATCGGCACATACCTATATGTATATGTCGACTTAAAGCTACTCGACGTACACTGCAAATTTGAATCCTGGTGTCGTGGCGGCGATCTATATTTTTCCCACAGGAAGGGAGGGAGACGTACGACGTTTTTGACGATACAATTCCCAAATTGTTCCGAGCAGATGAAAGAAAAGTTTTACTATCGAATTAGGAGGTTGGATGTAGATGAAAAGGGGGTGAAAATAATACTTTGTATTCCACGTTCTTATATACGTTCGCCCCTCTCCCTAATCAATTAAATAATTTTATTATTAAATTAAATAAGACACGAATAATATTATGGTCAAGGTTCAGAAATTTGTGGAATTAACCATAGATTTATACCAATTCAAATTGAATCAGTTCTAATAAAAAATGTTATTAACTGAATTAAAAAATTTTTTAACCTATTACGGCACCACTCGTAATTATTAATATCGACGAATAAAGGAATTATAGTATTTAGCGGCAATGTTTTCCTCGCATTTTTCCAGGAGGCACTTGTTTCCTCTCTACCTACCCAAAATCGCCATGGACTCATCCGTCGAGACTGTTTTTGGTTAAACGTACGTAGGGACTGTCGTAAATCGTATTACTAAATCCATTTTCTGCGACAATTTACCCTGTTCGATGCACGCCGTATTTTTGGCGAAGCAGGTGCTTTTACTTGCAAGCCAGAGCATTTATAAACAATTCTGAAGTCTACCCGGGTCACGACCAGGTAGGAGGGTTGTTATTCGGCTGATCGTAAATCTTTCAGTTGATCACCCCACGTTCTAAATCTGAATCAGAATTACAGAGAGACCACTTTCGTTGATTTTTCAGCGTACATTTACCGACTAGATCAGTCTTTATATATTATGTCACTGACTCAATCGACAAAACATGGTCACTGACTGAATCTGCGGTTCACTTATCGTAGATTCAGATTCAGAGAGCATACGCTACAAGCCAAGCCTTGGCTACCTTCTCCCAAAGAGAGAAATCACTTGTTCTCCGAATGTTTCGCATTTATGTACTCGTATTTGTACAAGTTTCTTTACGTCCGCATGCCAATCTATTCATTTATCCGCCGGTCCATTACCCGACCCTCACCCGCTCTCCGCATTATTTAAAAGTTTTCAATCAATTTCTCGCCCATCGTCGATTTAGTTCTCATCATCCCTTGACATTTGGACACAGAAATTACCTATAAAACAGACGGGCCGATACTCGGAAGGAAAGAACGAAACACGCTACTGGTCAGTTAGTTAGTCGGTCAATCAGACAAAATACACAGCGCCCAGCGCAACAAACTTCTCTTAAAGAGCGAAGAGCAAAAGCCGAGAAAGCTTCAAGGGGAACTATCTCTTCCGAACCTCCTTTCGTAGACCTAGCGATACACAACCGTTACACAATAATATGTAGCATATACAGGGAAATCCGCAAGGTGTTACCGTTTCACTTCTTATCTATCTATTCGGAGTTGCAATCTCGAAAATGCTGGCTGACATCTGACAGATTAACCAATGTAAAGGTGATCGTGCGAATGAAATCGCAATTTCAAATTCCCATGAAAAATTCATTCTCAAATACATATACGTGTGTACATCGGAAATGAGTCCCGTATTATTTATATACGACGTGTTCGATGTTGGTCTCCGAACATACTCGAGCCTTTCCACATACGTAGATTTTGAAACGACTGAAAAAGTCGGTCCGACGTCTGAACAAAGACGGATGCAAATCGGACACGTGTGAAAAAGCTCTAACTGAATACAAAGCGAAAACGGAGAATGACAGAGAAATTCGCCGATAACGTCAGAATTTCGTATGAAGGCCGCCTGCCATCGCCATACTGTCTAGTTTTGAATGCGATAACTGTGTTTACAATTTCACAGGGACATTAACTACTGCGCTTAGTTGTGGTGTATTCGTGCGGCATAAACGTCGTTATTCCATTAATTCGTGCATTTTTGTCGCGAATGTCGGTAGTCACTTTGGTGTCATAAGTAGAATTCGACGATACGCGTCGTGAAGCGGATTTCATTCGGACATTTATTTGGACATTAGTTCTGCGGATTTGGCTTTACGCGTTGAAGCAGCGAGCATCCTCGAAATTTTCCATTCGAGATGGCTCTGAAAAGTTATTCGAACTTGCACCGAAGGAGCTTCGAGAAGAGCCGAAGAGTGTGACCTATCGCTATCTGGTTCTAAAGCAAATCTGGTCCGGCGGCTAGAAACTTATCTGAAAGGTGACGGTAATAGAATTCAGAAACTTTCGTTTTTGATGTGAAATCAAAACTGAAAGATGTGACGACAACTGCCGCTCTCTAGTACATCGTGACAATGTTGAGCGATTGATCGACGAAATGAAAACTGATCAGGCTAAGAAAATGGAAGAACGAACAGTAGAAGAAGATGGAAGAACTGGTAAGGAAGGAAGACCTGATGGACTAAGCAATTGATGAGCAAACTGAACCATAGGCCAAACACAATGGAAGATAAGAACAAAAGTGTAGCCAAACTCGAAAAAGAACTGGAGACATTTGAACTGGCCGTACCACAACATCGGTGGTAGTACCTCCAGACAGTCAGCAGCCTAGCCAGACGGATTCAGCGGCTGGTGCGTCGTCGGTGGAGGCTCCAAATAGTCAACCACACCAAATGGTCCCAACGGCAAGCGATAACTGCTCGGTGAAAGTGAAACCGCCGACGTTCAATGGACAGCATTCCTGAGAAACCTAATTCGTTCCGTTCGAGGCAACGGCTGCCAGTAATGGCTGGGATGAGGCGACGAAGGCTACGGCATTGGTTGTCAACTTACAAGGAACAGTTGTGGATGTGCTGAAGACTATCTCCACAGAGGATCAGAAAAACTTCAAGAAGCCGGTGGAAGCCTTAGAATGCCGATATGGGCAGCTCGTACGAAGCAACTGCATGAACGGGTACCAAAGGTGCAGTCACAGAGGTGGGAGAAATGAGTTCAAGCTTTTGAAGCGGAGACAGTTAGCCTTACCAACACTGCTTACTCGATGTCCTCTGAAAATTTCAGAGAGCGAACTTTGGACTCGGCCCTCACTGATGGAAACAAAGACGAACAAATCTAGATGCTGGTGAGAGTCGGCTGTCATGAGTACTCTCAGACTGGTTTGGTGCAAGCTCCGGAACTACAGGCCGCATGGAAAAGCTCCAGATGGAAAGCCACTGTTCATCAAGCGCAAGCCCGTGAAACGAAAGACAAATTAACATGCTCGAAGAAAATTATGGATATAGCTGTAGCGTAGGTGGTTGCGGCGATGAAGAGGCCACCAAATGCCAGTACCAGTTAGGAAAGCCGCGATACTTCAAACGCAATGAACAGGGGCATATCCATCTTAGCTACCTCCAAAATCAGAAGGTGGCTGAAAGAGGCTGAGGTGTTGTTAGCCGAGCTAGATCCCCGGTTGTTTCTCACAAGCACCGACAATCATTGCTGTCAAGCAAATGTCACAGCATGACTTGTCCAGTAACTATGTGAAAAGGAAGCTCCACCAGAAGACAGTAAGTACTCATCTGCATGGATATGGGAACATCGCACTCGGTCTTTGAATGCGAGCTGGTTCCAGCATAGGAGCTGAACCAAGAGACACAGTACATCCTGAAACAGCTATGGGAGAGATGGAACAGTTCAGCTGAGCGTCTAGCTGATGGGAGTCTTCCTTGAGCAAAAGTTTCTGGTGGCTGATATTCAGGATGCTGCAATCATTGGCTGGGACATGATGGTGCAGCATGGATTAATCAGTGATCCTGAGCCACCCTGGGCCTGGATACGTATGCAAGATAGAGGTTACAATACTGGTGAAGAAAAAGGCTGCTTGCTTCAGCACCAAAGGACAAAATAGCGTCATCAGAATTTGACAAATAAAACAGGGATGAAACCAGAGGTCTGAAGCTATCACAGAGGAAGGCGATAGAAGCTTTTCTGAAGGATTATTGGAAGATTTTTGCCGAGAATAGCGAATGATTATGGCCAGATAGAATTAGTACGACAGTGAACTGGCACTAGGGGCAGTCCACCAATGAAGCAACATCCCCCCAACAGTTACACCAGCAAGACACAAGGAAGTCAACTGGATGATTAACAGTCTGCACAGACAGAGTATTATTGAGCTATCTTCAAGTCCATGGATATCCCTTATTATGCCAGTTCCAAAGATGGATGGTACAACAGAGTTGTGTGTGAATTATCATTGCCCGAATGATATAACTTAGAAAAGCAATTACCCACAGCAGCGAATCGACAACATGCTGGATTTACTAGGTGGAAGCGAGTGGTATACCACAGTGGACCTATAGAGTAGTTACCACCAAATGGTCCTTAACCCAGAGGATGAATGGAAAACAACGTTCTTAATTGGTTTTGGACTCTGGCAGTACATAATGATGCCCTTTGCACTGTGTAATGCGCCGGCTATGTTTGAGTGTTTACACGGCCTACTAGGCAACATCTGCCTAGTGTACCTCGATAACATACGTCATCTTTTGAGGATCCACCCTACAACAACATCCAGGTAAGGTCAGAAAGGTATTCTCCAGGATCCAGAGAGCTGGGTTAAGGCTGTCACCCAGGAAGTGTTCCCTGCCCGAGAAGAAATACAATTTTTGGGCTATGTCATCTCGAAGGAAGGAATCCAGACAGATGCAAACAAGCTATCTGCAGTGAAAATATGGCTGATTCCAGTGGTCAGACCAGGAGTTTCTTCGGACTCTGTTCCTATCACCAAAGGTACATCAGAAACTTTGCTGGTATAGCCTGGCCACTATACCAGCTAATGGAAGACCATTGGGAATTTTTCTGGACCAACAAGTGCATGGAGGCTTTTAAGAAGTTGAAGAAGCAGTTGTGTACGGCTCCAGTCTTGGCTTTCGCTAAATCAGGGCAGCCGTTCATTGTGGACACAGATGCCAGCAACACAGCCATCAGAGGCGCACTTGCCCAGCTGGATGATGGGAATGAGCGTGTCATCGCTTATTACAGCAAGTCTCTTTCATGCCCTGAGTGGAACTATTGTGTTACTAGAAGAGAGCTCGTTGCTATGATCAAGACTTCGCGTTAGTTTCACAAATATTTGTATAGCCAGAAATTTACTCTCTGGACAGACTATTCCGCATTACAATAGCTCCTGTCCTTCAAATATCCAGAGGGACAGATTGCGAGGTGGCTTCCGCAGCTGCAGAAGTATTCCTGCAAAATACAGTCTCAGAAAGGTAAAAGGCTTGGAAATGCAGGTAGGCTGTTAAGACTGCGGCGCTCAGCAGACTGCTGATTTTTGTCGACAACTGAAGAAGAAAAATAAGAATTTTTTATTTAAAAAATGTACAAGCATCCGTCAAGGGAATACAGCTGGAGTCTAATGACGTACTGAACAAAAATCCGCTGGAAGATGATGTTGTACGCCAGATTCTGCGAGCAAAGCAAGCAAATGAAAGACTGCCATGGTAGGAAATCTCGGATCAGGTTAAAGGCACCGTGGGCTCAATGGGACTCGCTGCGCCTTGGTGATGAGTCTTCTGCAGCGTGCTTAGGAGTCAAAAGATGATAAAACAGTGCGGGGGAGGAGGCAACAATCTTACGAGTGTACACAACCAAGTATCTGGAGGGCATCAGGACATCATAAAAACTCTAACGAGATTCGGGAACGCCTCTATTGGCCGATGTACAAGGTATGTGTGGAAGACTCGTGATGCTGCTGTACCACCTCTGCTGCGGTAAAAGGGCCACAAACTTGATCTCATGGGACGAAGCAGAAGTACAATGTCTGATGTCCATTTCAATGGGTCGTACTGGATATTGCATCTCGTCTACTGGAAACTGGCATGTGCTCTGTATAGGCAATTACTTCGGTAAATGGTCTGAAATATACGCCATGCCAACACAGGAAGAGGAGGTAGTATCCAGGACGCTAACGGAGAATTTTATCTCCCATTATGGTGTTTCACTGGAGTTACATACAGACCCGGGGGAAAACATCGAATCCAAGTTGTTCGAAAAAGTATGTCAGCTGTCAGTTTTTAGAGATTCGGAAGGCAAGAACTACTCCACTGCATCCGCAATCAGGCGGCATGGTAGAGTGATTCAACCCAACGATCAAGGAATAACTGGCCAAAGTCGCTGCATAGCACCAACAAGACAGGGACCAGCACATCCCGTTATTTCTGCTGGCCTACAGATCAGCCATCCATGAGAGTACGCAGCATACCCATATGAAGATTGTCTTTGACCAAGAGTTAAGATAACCATGCGATCTGGAGTTTAAGACTTCATTTCAACAACCATAAATCATAACTGGTGGACGAGCACGTCAGTCAACAAAGGGAAAAGCTCGATTATACTCATCACATGGTCCATAATCACTTGAAAATCGTCAGCGACTGAATAAAGACCAGCTATATGATATCAGAACCGATGAAGTCAGCTACCAGGCTGAGGACCATGGCTGGTTTTACAATCCACAACGAAAGAGAGGAAGAAATCTGAAGTTGCAGAGTCATTTGGAAGGACTGTACATCTTGCTCAAGCGGATCAACGATGTTGTGTATACCGAATTTGGAGGCTTGGAGGTAGATGAGCCAAAGTCGTGTACCTTGATCGATTGGCAGTCTGACATGGCGACCACCAAGATCTGGAGTCTGAGTGGGATGTCCAAGCTTAAGGAGGGGGAAGTGAGGCGAATGCTCCCGAATATTCGAGATAAGAGAAGAACGGCCGACAATATTTGAATACTGAATAACGAGCGATAACAGAACGATAAGGAGATTCGCTGATAACGACAGGGTATATCAAGGCCGCAGACGGGCACCCTACTGTCTAGTTTGGAATGCGATAACTCAAATCGATAGAAACAACTATGCTTAGTTGCGGTGTATTTGTGTGGAATAAACGTCGCTATTCCATAATTCGTGCGTTTTTGGTGCGAATGTCGTTACAGTACACATACTAAATTTCATTCATCTAAGTGAAACGTGTAACTAACTGGACACATTTAAGCTACTAAATTTAATAGGATCACGATCATCTTTCCACTCGCTCCACTAGCGGATAACCCTTTTTTCAGCCGCGTAGTCAATTTCTGCAGCGTGAACAAGCTTCTTGGATTCAGCGGGGTCCAAATTATTTCGAAATGCAAGGTCGTCTACATATTATACGAATATATCTTCCTGAAATGTTACCCAAACTAGAAATCGGCGATGCGATAATTCCATCTCAAAATACGCTTATTCGTAAAATTGAACGAGTTTCAGAGAGCTCGGATAATCCTCGGTTAAACAAGAGCGGCCAACTAGAATATTTTCCAGGAGATAGTCCAGCGATAAGCTAACAGCGCAGCGTTTGTGACTCACACTGACATATCTAATTTTTTTTTTACTGGGGTAAGGTTGCTTCGTATATACCAACACATATTTTTAATCATCGACATAACCGTGATCAACTGACGAGCAGTTATTTTTATAATATGTCAGCCGCGCCAGACAGTCAAAATTATTGCGTGGACATAGGGCGAAACAGGTTCGGTATCGGTGGTGGTGGTATACGGGTGTATGTTGTGTTCTGCTATATGCAATGGAAAACTTTTCTGGCGGAAAGCAAGGCGAAATAATGGTACGTGCCCTGTTCTTTCACACCCCGCGATTCTGATGCATGTGACAATCGCCAATTGTACACGGTAATCGATTAGCGAATTCCTAATTACTATCAACGGAAAACGAGCGTGTGTAAAGTTCTATAAACAAAAATAGCACAAGTTGCTCCAATTCATTACAGACGAAAGAGTGCAGTCTGTTTGTAGAGCTATTGTACATCACACGCCATCAAAATCGAGTATCCATCTACACAAGATGAAACACTGGCAATAATTATTCTGTCTGCCGATTACGACTCGCAGTAATCTGGCCCCAGATCGATTGATGATGTACATAGATAGGATAGAGGTTACCATAATATGAGATGACGAATAATAACTACGCGGACGGGCAACCCACGATAGCGAAGAAATACCGACGCGAATTACATCTTTCGAACAATATTCAAAAACAGATTTTTTATGTTGAATTCTCCTTCCATTCTGAAAGAAGACGGAGCAAGACCTAAAGAGTAGAGAATACAAACCTGCTATCTTTATTTCACGTCACGATTTCATCTCTATCACTCTACCTCTCGTTGTCCTACCACGACGAATAACACCTTCACTGGAACACATAGGTAATACCACCAGCTGGTAATTTCCCACCCAACAAATTCATTTTATTTTCTCCTTATCCCTCCTCTCCACCCCGCGTTCCGTTTTCTTTCTTTCTCCAAAAGAAATTCTAACAAAAGATTTCTCGTATTTTCCCACGACGACGCGAAACGAACTTGGTTTAAGCATAAATGCAGCCATCTATACGTAATACGTATAAAACAAGTACGAATACCTATATATAGTAGTATTGGTCTCACAAATTACTACATAGGTAGGTAAAGTATACTGGACATATTTTCCGCACTAATTTCCCAGGTGCAAGGTGAAAATGAGACGGAAGATCATGCATCAGGAATCAGAGGCTACGTCTTCACATCCCGACGATGGCACTTTCAATCACGAGATGAAGAGACCTAATACGTACTTCGGCGTATTCCCGAATATTATGTTATACCGAGTGATTCAAATAGACGCCTGTACAGTACATTTTCCCGTAAGTACGCATAAACTGGTGGACAACATTCATCATTCCGAATCACACCATACCTGCCAATCTTCAACAGTCATAGCCCATAACAGAACTCAATCAGATTCGAGATTATTACATCGACTGTTGGAAATTTTCTACGCGCCAATCAAACGATTACAACAAATTGATCCGAGCCTTATTCTATAGGTATCGTCGAGAAATCCGCGTCAGACAACGAGAACCCGTACGGCTGATGTACATAAGCCGAAAAGATCCAGTATCCAGTATAGATTATAGTTAATCTAGTCTTATCATTCATTCGAGCGTACTGCTGCAATCGCGAATCAACTTTATAAATTGCGCTTACCTCGACAATTTTCGATCGTTTTCTCCTGATGTTCTCATCGGAATCCTCACCGCCGACGACGATGGGATGACGAAGATTTTTCGCCGGAGGTACAGTTCGAATTTGGTCACCATCGTTCGGAACACTAGGACTCGAAGCTTTACTCTTAACCACAATTTCGATATCTGGCCTCTCCAGGACTTTTTGATTCTTTTGCTCTTCTTCTATTTTTGCTTTCAACTTATACCGATCTTCGACCGCGTGCGGATCGTCGTTATTTCGATAATGAATATGCCTTTGATTTGGTTTGATAGGCTCTTTCAGCTCTTCAGCGTACGGTGGGGCCGGAATCAATAAATCTGGACCAGCATCCTGCATATGTTTATACACTTTGTACACACTCTCGCGAGTCCCCGAGGTTGATCGTAATTCCGGAAGGTAAAAAAACGTTCCGCAGAACACCAAAATAAAAGCACCAAATATCACCAGTATCAGACATCTCTCTTTCGACCTGAATGGTTTGCGAGATGAAGGTAATGGAGCGCCATTTAAATAACGATTATGCATCGATAATAAACTCATATTTGGCATCACTAGAATAATTTACGATTTGTAACAATGAACACGTAGCAACATGCTGATTTTTCATCAGCCAATTACCATAACTTCATCGTTGAAAGAAGAAACGCGCTATTTATTAGGTTGTCTGCTTAATGAACCACACGAGTCCATCCACTTACTCCGGGTCGTAAATTAAATTCGAGTGCCGAGTCGAGTTTGAGTGGTTGAAAAAGGTAGTAAACAAAATGAAGAAGCTACATTACTACACAACCATCGGAACCACATCGCGAATCAGCAACGGCTTGAAGAACATCTTACTCACTTCGCTCACTGTACTCACTAGTCAGCTGTGAAAAGCTGATCAATGAACAATGATTATTTTCTTTCACTTCTACTCATCCATCTCCCAGGTCCCATGTCTACATGTCTCATCCCTCCGAGTTGATAAAAATTTTATTGACTTTCAGGCAATGTAGACAGGGAAAGACAGCCGCCATTCTCTTTCCAGGTAGTGTCAGTAGGGCTCTATAGTTTCACCTGGGTATACTAAGCCGCCATTTTGGTTCATACTGCGTCCGTGGATGCCGAATCCGATTATGCGGAGCGTAACGCGTAGTCAATTCGGCATCGACGGGCGCAGTACGAACCAAAATGGTGGCTTAGTATACCCAGGTGAAACTATAGAGCCCTAGTGTCAGTGGTCATGTGCACCGTGCAAGGTTCTTATTCGGACCTAGAAGCGCGGTGTAGCGCTAGCATCGAGTCTTCCCCCTTGCCGCACCAACGTTGCCAACGTTTTCTTATGAAATATACCTAGCAGTGAACTTGAGAAAAATTAGGGATACTATAGTTACACACAGGTATAATGAGCCGCCATTTTGATTCGCACCGCGCCCGTCGATTCGGAATTGACTACGCGGTACGCTTCGCGTTGTCGGATTCGACCAGATTCAACATTCACGAGCGCGGTGCGAATCAAAATGGCGGCTCATTATACCCGTGTGTAACTATAGTATCCTTAGAAAAACAACTTCAAAGTTTTCAAACTGAAATACTCCTTTCAGACTGATTTAACTGAAAAATATGTTATTATAAAAAGTGTTCACGGTGACTTCATTAACAGAAATGACAAAACTGATTAATTGTTTAGTTCGTTCAGAAACAAACGCGGATGAATTAAGAAAGAAGGAAAATTACAGGGGCCCTTTTTTAGAGCGATGGGAAAATTAGTGTGGTGGCTGGTAGGACGTGTCCTGGTTTATCAGTAGCTGTTTTCCCATGATAATATTGGTGAATTTTATGCATTTACTCTTCTATTTTGCTAGTTACCATACATTAATACAACTTATGAAACAATACAATTCCTAACTTGCTATATGATGAGCAGGGTTGGAATGTTTTAAAACACGTTTTAAACATGTTTTAAGACAATGAAAAAAAACAATCATTATTTTAAAACAAATATGTGTTTTAAAACTTTTTTTTTTGTTTAAAACGTGTTTTTAATCCTGTTTTTTTTTCATTTTCTTTGAGATTTTCTCACCCAGAACTTACAGGGACCAAAATAATTTGCCAAGTAAAAAAATAAATTTCAGAATTTCACGCAAAAATTTCCAGAATGATTTGATATCAGTGATAATTATCAATACATTTCTTAGCCCAACGACGGGTATTCTTGCTAACAGTAACTCACTGTGTGATGTCAGAGTTGAAGGTCGAATAGGTAGGTAAAGTATACTGGACATATTTTCCGCACTAATTTCCCAGGTGCAAGATGAAAATGAGACGGAAGATCATGCATCAGGAATCAGAGGCTACGTCTTCACATCCCGACGATGGCACTTTCAATCACGAGATGAAGAGACCTAATACGTACTTCGGCGTATTCCCAATATTATGTTATACCGAGTGATTCAAATAGACGCCTGTACAGTACATTTTCCCGTAAGTACGCATAAACTGGTGGACAACATTCATCATTCCGAATCACACCATACCTGCCAATCTTCAACAGTCATAGCCCATAACAGAACTCAATCAGATTCGAGATTATTACATCGACTGTTGGAAATTTTCTACGCGCCAATCAAACGATTACAACAAATTGATCCGAGCCTTATTCTATAGGTATCGTCGAGAAATCCGCGTCAGACAACGAGAACCCGTACGGCTGATGTACATAAGCCGAAAAGATCCAGTATCCAGTATAGATTATAGTTAATCTAGTCTTATCATTCATTCGAGCGTACTGCTGCAATCGCGAATCAACTTTATAAATTGCGCTTACCTCGACAATTTTCGATCGTTTTCTCCTGATGTTCTCATCGGAATCCTCACCGCCGACGACGATGGGATGACGAAGATTTTTCGCCGGAGGTACAGTTCGAATTTGGTCACCATCGTTCGGAACACTAGGACTCGAAGCTTTACTCTTAACCACAATTTCGATATCTGGCCTCTCCAGGACTTTTTGATTCTTTTGCTCTTCTTCTATTTTTGCTTTCAACTTATACCGATCTTCGACCGCGTGCGGATCGTCGTTATTTCGATAATGAATATGCCTTTGATTTGGTTTGATAGGCTCTTTCAGCTCTTCAGCATACGGTGGGGCCGGAATCAATAAATCTGGACCAGCATCCTGCATATGTTTATACACTTTGTACACACTCTCGCGAGTCCCCGAGGTTGATCGTAATTCCGGAAGGTAAAAAAACGTTCCGCAGAACACCAAAATAAAAGCACCAAATATCACCAGTATCAGACATCTCTCTTTCGACCTGAATGGTTTGCGAGATGAAGGTAATGGAGCGCCATTTAAATAACGATTATGCATCGATAATAAACTCATATTTGGCATCACTAGAATAATTTACGATTTGTAACAATGAACACGTAGCAACATGCTGATTTTTCATCAGCCAATTACCATAACTTCATCGTTGAAAGAAGAAACGCGCTATTTATTAGGTTGTCTGCTTAATGAACCACACGAGTCCATCCACTTACTCCGGGTCGTAAATTAAATTCGAGTGCCGAGTCGAGTTTGAGTGGTTGAAAAAGGTAGTAAACAAAATGAAGAAGCTACATTACTACACAACCATCGGAACCACATCGCGAATCAGCAACGGCTTGAAGAACATCTTACTCACTTCGCTCACTGTACTCACTAGTCAGCTGTGAAAAGCTGATCAATGAACAATGATTATTTTCTTTCACTTCTACTCATCCATCTCCCAGGTCCCATGTCTACATGTCTCATCCCTCCGAGTTGATAAAAATTTTATTGACTTTCAGGCAATGTAGACAGGGAAAGACAGCCGCCATTCTCTTTCCAGGTAGTGTCAGTAGGGCTCTATAGTTTCACCTGGGTATACTAAGCCGCCATTTTGGTTCATACTGCGTCCGTGGATGCCGAATCCGATTATGCGGAGCGTAACGCGTAGTCAATTCGGCATCGACGGGCGCAGTACGAACCAAAATGGTGGCTTAGTATACCCAGGTGAAACTATAGAGCCCTAGTGTCAGTGGTCATGTGCACCGTGCAAGGTTCTTATTCGGACCTAGAAGCGCGGTGTAGCGCTAGCATCGAGTCTTCCCCCTTGCCGCACCAACGTTGCCAACGTTTTCTTATGAAATATACCTAGCAGTGAACTTGAGAAAAATTAGGGATACTATAGTTACACACAGGTATAATGAGCCGCCATTTTGATTCGCACCGCGCCCGTCGATTCGGAATTGACTACGCGGTACGCTTCGCGTTGTCGGATTCGACCAGATTCAACATTCACGAGCGCGGTGCGAATCAAAATGGCGGCTCATTATACCGTGTGTAACTATAGTATCCTTAGAAAAACAACTTCAAAGTTTTCAAACTGAAATACTCCTTTCAGACTGATTTAACTGAAAAATATGTTATTATAAAAAGTGTTCACGGTGACTTCATTAACAGAAATGACAAAACTGATTAATTGTTTAGTTCGTTCAGAAACAAACGCGGATGAATTAAGAAAGAAGGAAAATGACAGGGGCCCTTTTTTAGAGCGATGGGAAAATTAGTGTGGTGGCTGGTAGGACGTGTCCTGGTTTATCAGTAGCTGTTTTCCCATGATAATATTGGTGAATTTTATGCATTTACTCTTCTATTTTGCTAGTTACCATACATTAATACAACTTATGAAACAATACAATTCCTAACTTGCTATATGATGAGCAGGGTTGGAATGTTTTAAAACACGTTTTAAACATGTTTTAAGACAATGAAAAAAAACAATCATTATTTTAAAACAAATATGTGTTTTAAAACTTTTTTTTTTTTGTTTAAAACGTGTTTTTAATCCTGTTTTTTTTTCATTTTCTTTGAGATTTTCTCACCCAGAACTTACAGGGACCAAAATAATTTGCCAAGTAAAAAAATAAATTTCAGAATTTCACGCAAAAATTTCCAGAATGATTTGATATCAGTGATAATTATCAATACATTTCTTAGCCCAACGACGGGTATTCTTGCTAACAGTAACTCACTGTGTGATGTCAGAGTTGAAGGTCGAATAAGGAATAACAGAACGAAAAGGTAAGACAAAAGGTCGGAACTCGGAAATATGAAATGAAAAAAGAAAAAAAAACACGTTTTAAAACAATGTTTTTAAACGTTTTATGGTGGATTTATATTCGAGTCGGCGACATGTTGCGGACACACTTTTAGCATTGAAAAGCTTGTCCGCGACGTGTCGCCAACTCGAGTGTAAATCCACCTTTAAAACAACGGGAGGGGGGGACATTGAAAAACGTTTTAAAACAAAAAAAAACAAAACAGTCGTTTTGTTCTTTGAAATACAAAAGTCTTTTTTTCCAACCCTGTTTGTTAGAGGAAATATACATACAAACTGGACCATTGCAGTGGTCCACTTTGTTGGAAAAAATCAAAATAATGAATATGAAATTGGAGAATAATATACAGACAGGACCATTCAAACATTCAAAGGGTTGACTTTGTTAGAGGAAATATACGAACCAATTGGACCATCTTGGGCGTCAAATTGGTTATGAAAAATGAAGATAGAATTGGAGTATATACAGACTGGACATTCTAAGGGTCGACTTTGTTAGACAAAATATACATACAAACTGGTCCATATCTGTAAGAAAAAATTAATGTCAAATATGATACAAACTGGACCATCCAAAGGGTCGACTTTGTTGAGGAAATATACATACAGACTGGACCATCTCAGGGTTCAACTTTGCTAGAAGAAATATACATACAAAATGGAACATCTCAGGTATTGATGTTGTTAGAGGAAATTATTATACAAACTGGACCATTGCAGGGACCCACTATGTTAGAAAAAATTAATATGGCATTGGAGAATATACAAACTGGACCATTCAAAGGCTTGATTTTGTTAGAGGAAATATACATACAAACTGGTCCATATCAGTGGTCGACATTGTAAGAAAAAACAGGACTATCTCAAGGGTCGACTTTGTTATTGATGAGTTATTGTCCATTCTTGTGATTGAAGTTAATATAGTTGCAAAGAAGTCTTTCTCTGCTCATAATGCAACCAAAATGTGTAATTTGTTGCTAATTTCTGAGGTGTATTATCCTGGATGAAGTCACTCGCTTTTCACTCTATGATATAATTACACTAATGTATGCTGCTTGGTTTCGGGCTATAATCTGTTATATGTATATGACGCGTTCCTACCAATGCGTTTGTAGTCATTTATTGGCGTCAATTTTGCCGAATATTATATGTTGTTACATAGAGTGGGGGTTTCCTAATAAAGTAGGACACAGAGAATTCGAAAATCAGTATCTCCGCGAAAAGAGTTCCTGCCAGACAGGGGCCTTTTTGACAGATAGCTCCTCAAATGCCCAGATGTTGGTTGGTACCTTTTTGTTGAATAGCGTCCAAATTAGAAACAGGGGAGGCGAATAAGTATGCAATATGGAGTACTGGAAAGCCCTACAGCTTTATTCGGACCTAGCAGCGCGGTGTAGCGCTAGCATCGAGTCTTTGCCTTTGCCGCACCAACGTTACCAATGTTAGGATAGTGGAGAACGTCTCCATGCATTTAAATGGGAAAATTGTGATTTTTGTTTCGTTCCAATTTTGTCAAAAATTCATTTATGATAGCAATCCAAGTAAAAATAGGTAGCCCAGTAACGATTAAATAATATTTAGGACAAGTTTTTGCGAAAAAATGTATTGGAATTAGTGCAAAGTCACTCAAAAATTGAAGTTTTTCGCGTCATGTTCTATTAGCTTTGATATTTATCCCAAAGACGTTTATACTACCACACTAGATACCTAACTTCAGCCTGCTAGTAGTATAAACCCTTCTCACCCGCCCCGCGTTTTAGTATCCCATCTGTTAGCCTCACCGGTATAGAAAATCGGCTCCAACGCATTTTAAATGGGAAATTGGTCATTTTTAAATCGCGCTTATTACATTTTGCCTGGGTAAAACGATCTGAAAATTTGACAGACCATGCAGTCATAACTTGGAAGCGGGAAAATATAAGAAAAACAATATGTCACACTTCAATTTCTTTTTTTTTTTTTAATTTGAATTTGAATTTGAACGCCGGCACCTCCACGCGAAATTCGCCATGTATTTTATGGGAAAAATTACTATACCGGTGACTGGGGCGAACGCTTATGCAACATTCGCACAAATTCCTGGATACACTTTTTTTACTACGGTAGGTATAGATAAAGTATAAACGTCTTTGATTTATCCTAATTAGTGCACGTTTATAGTGAAGCACAGTCGAGCAGAGCAGAGCGTAGCAGAGCATAGCAGCCTGAAGCAAATGGGCTGGAGGGGAGTAGAAGCCGACCAGAGCATCGCAAACGTTGTTTCGTATTTTCTCTGCTACGCTCTGCTCTGCTCGACTGTGCTTCACTATAAATGTGCACTCGTTGATAAGAGCGACGTATGTGCGTGCGTTAGTAATGGTGTGTAAACGGATGTTGTTAAAAACTTTCACCAGATGTCAGCCACTACGCTGCTAGGTCCGAATTTTGACCTTTCTTTTCCTTGTTCTACTCCCGGATCACCTGGGATCACCTGCGACTGCCAGTTGCCAGTCTACCGCTACTCGATACAATAGTATGTATATTCGGACTTCCCAGACCGATGGCGCGCTAGCATCGGGCCTTCCTCCCTTTCCGCACTCCAGGAAATAGTGATATAGAATTCTTATCAACGTTAGAATACACTGTACGTAAACAATGCCTAGCATCTCATGTAATCCTAACGTTGATAAGGTTCTGTTGAATCTTGGGAAGTCCGAATTACAATGCAAGGATTGAAAGCGAGCTTTATCACGCCAAGTGCGACTGTTAGCGGAGCGAGCTGAAGGCGAGTGAAGCTAGTCGTGCGGAGGCGTGATAACTCGCTTCAATCCTTGCATTGTGAGATATTTTGTATTACAACAGCTGATTGTACATATCTGTGAAAGAAAAATACGTGACGTCATCCTTTTTCAGTCCTTCTACAAGTTCTAGTAAGGATACTATAGTTACACACAGGCATAATGAGCCGCCATTTTGATTCGCACCGCGCCTGTGAATGTCGAATCTGGTCGAATCCTTCGACCATACCGAATCCGACAACACGAAGCGTACCGCGTAGTCAATTCCGCATCGACGGGCGCGGTGCGAATCAAAATGGCGGCTCATTATACCTGCGTGTAACTATAGTATCCCTAGTCCTAGGACTGAAAAGTCTTCTGCGCATGCGCCGTAGCATTTACAAACGCAGCTGTGATCTATCGTGATAACTGATAACGTGAACTTTCATTCTGCAAAATGAGACTGTTAAACCATTGTTTCGATGCATGTGTAAATTAAAATAATATTAATGGTACTTACTGGTAAAGGTGTTGTGATAAGACTATGCTCGTTGCTTGTTGGAAATTCTTCGTTCTAATGAACTAAGAAGATAACCAGACTGTCCAGAGGGATGGGATCATGGGAAATTGTTATAATTCGTGTACATTCTACCGTAAGCAAAAAAGGTAAATATTCTAATTTGCTTTCATTTTTTCGAATTCATTTCGTGGTTA
Source organism: Acanthococcus lagerstroemiae (assembly GCA_031841125.1). Lineage (NCBI taxonomy): Eukaryota > Metazoa > Arthropoda > Insecta > Hemiptera > Eriococcidae > Acanthococcus > Acanthococcus lagerstroemiae. The sequence continues at coordinate 67,340,915 of CM063111.1, read as the reverse complement.
GTTATGTGAGTGCATAACCCAAAACGCTAATTTTTTTACGCTTTTAGGAATGTTACTTTGGTAATCATCGGACTAGATAATTCTGGAAAGACAACGCTGGCTAAAAAACTGGCAGGAGGTGAAATTTCTATAATAGATATTGATTTTGGAATTGGAAAACCTTTCATTCACAACTTTTGGTTGTTTATTTTCAGAACCTATCGATTCTGTTTTGAAAACTTTGGGATTTTCGTTGATTGTGCTGCATTATCATGGTTACCGAATAAGTCTCTACGATCTAGGGGGAAGTGCCCAGATCAGAGATATCTGGAGTAAATACTTTATGGATGTTAGTAGTTGACAATTTTACTGGTCTTACTACCTTGGAAAATATCCTAAAGTCAAGTACTCTGCTTTACTGTACTTCCTAGGCTCACGGTGTAATATATATGGTCGATGCCAGCGACTTACGACGGTTAGCAGAAGCTAAATCAACATTCGTAACCGTACTATCACATGGAAACATATCGGGAAAACCAATACTATTGTAAGTAGACATAACGTGTACGTACGTAACATTACAACATATCCAGGGACACTCAAAAATTATTTGAAAGTTTTCTTATTCCTTTTTGTTTAGATTAGCTAACAAACAAGACAAAGAAAATGTGTTGGATGAACTAGAAATCGTCGATCAGCTGGACGTAGAATTAATTGTGAACAAATATAAATGTCCTACAAGAGTTGAAATTTGCTCCGCCATAGGATACGAAAACGGAAAAATCGACCTCGGTATAAAGAATGGTTTCAGGTGATGACTTACAGCCTTGGTGGAAAATGGTACATCATTTGCGAACAAACGTGTTGACTGCGTCGCGTTTTATAGGTGGCTCATCGATAACATAATAGCGAATTATAAAATTCTGGATGAGAGAGTTCAGCGAGACATGGCCGATTATGCTATCCAAGTTCAGAAAGACAAAGAGGAATGGAGATCACGCATTGAGGCGAAAAACAGTGCTGAGTCTTCGGATGATGGACTTCCCAGAAATGGAAATCCTTTCCAGCCAATCGACCAGTTACTTGTAAGTTTTCGTTTTCTTCGATTCTTATCACTTTCACATCAATATTAATGCACTGGAACGTATCCATACTACGTATCGCGACTATTTTCTAGAAAAGTACGAACGGTCGATTAATTAATGAAGATGATGCTATAAAATTACACAACGGTGCAGCAACGGGGGCAATTGACAATTCGGTGCAAAGTAAGGAAATCTCGAACTCTGTGAACAGAAATACTGATTTCGTTGAGAAGACTGAACTAAGAAAGATTCAACAATCGATCATGAATACCATAACGGAAACAATTAGAGGTAATTGCTAACGAGTTATGTATCAGTTTCGGCCGGAGATAGTTGAATAGAGAGAAGCAGATCATTTTTCATGCAGATTTCGAGTAAAATAGAACACTTGTTTTGGAATAAATTATCCAGAACTCCATTAACTGATAAAAGTTGTAGATTCTGTCATTTTCGATTCTCGTGAAAAAAAAAAATAGTAATTTAAAAAAAGAAGTTAAAATATGAATTTTTTTTTTTTTACAGAAAACAAAAGTAAACTGAATCAACAGTATCATAAACACAAGAAAAAATTTTTCCGTTTCAATAAAACAGCACCAATGCCAATAGACTTTATTATGCGAGGTGAGTCTTTCGACACGAAGCTAGTTCGAGAAACTTCAAAATATTCCGTAAAATCTAATTTAGTTGTTGGAGCTCAAAAGGAGCCTGAAAAACACATTAAGAACTACCTGTTGAGAAGACCAGCTACAGCGCCTTCAAAATTTCATTTTTCAAAGGTTAAAGGTAAGTTTTTATTTGAGGATGTGCACTCATTTATTCTACGGTAAAGATGGCCAATTTTGTTTTTATTTCTTTGTAGTTAACGCGGCGTGGGACTTGACAGCTCCACTAGAAATTTCAGCATCCTCTAGTTCGAGAGTACTCTTCATTAATCATCGAGATTCGGATTCGGAAGACTTGGTATCATTTTTTTGAAAGTTTTGAAATTTTGAATCGTATATTTCCTGAAATGAAAGTTGCCGCAGTTCATCTTTTCTTCAAAAGTATATCGATGAACCATTCTCTAATTCTAGTCTGAAAGTAATGACTGATTTTTTTTTCACGTAGTTCCTATGAAACTAAAATCTAGCAGCTTTCCGCGGTAATTTTTGTATCTTTGACTGAGAATTCTTCCGTGATTTTATACAGTTGCGTTATCCGTAATATGTGAAGTGTTACTTAACACATTCAGAAATCATTTCCCCAATCTAGTCATAGTCACTTTTTTATGTTGTTTTTTTTTATAAATTATTTTTTTAATTATTATTATTAAATATCATGAACTTCGCTAATAAATTATTCATTACACGCGAAAGTTTTTTTGTAAACGATCCACATAAGAATATATTTATTGGTTCATTGCTATAAATTATGCAACAAGAAATACTACTGAAATAACTATCACATTACATATTATTTGAAGTACCTTGTGAGACTCTCAATAATTGTGCTAACTGTACTCGAATAATACTAATACTGATAAAATAATTTGTCCTTAAAAATATCACTGTTCACAGGACCGTGGTAGAGTATTTTGTTGCCAAAAAGAAAAAAATTCAAGACTAACAATAGAAAAGTAACCCTGAGATTGACATTGAGTCTAAGTTTTCCGACTTCGCGATTCAGTTCTATAACTCAGAAGTAGCCTATCTACTCACGGTCACATCATTATTTGGTTTAGAGTTCCAAAAAATGAATTCTGGAACTTGTAGGAACAAAATTGGTAAACGGCAAGAGTGTTTTAGGAGACTTGAATAAATAAAGCTTTGGTTAAAATAACACGCTAATAAATAGATAGAATCGTAGTGTTTTGTAACCTCTCAGTTTGTAGTCGCCAGTTCTTCATATGGATTCTGATTGACAAAATAACTTCAGTTTCATCCTTCAACAAATACAACATAATTCCAGTGTTAATGCGAGGTATACGTGTAGTTTCATTTCCAGTGCGATTGCATACCGTGTTTTTATTTACCGCATGCAAATTTCGTCAACATCATTTATTTGAGAGTACTGCCTTCTATTTTAAATCTTCTTTAGTGCTGAGAACATTCTTCGAGCTAAGTTTTCAATTTCATAGACTATTTTGTTTCCATTGAGGAGAACTACCAAGATCAGATACCAATAATAAAATTTGAACCTCAAATGTCATGATTTGGAATGGGAAATCAGGCAACTTCTAAATACACATTACACATCTAGGGGTACCTAATACTCAAATTTGGTTAAAAGGATATCACCAGTCCAAACCCGCAATTCTATAACAAAATTTTGCGAGCGTTTGTTCGTGTGGACGTTGCTCGCAGTATGCGTCGCAAACAAATGCACGGAAAATTTTTCGCACACGTGAGCCGTCGGGTTGTCGGTTTTTCGACGGACGCGCGCGGCGTAAATATTCAAGTACGAAGGTGGTGTAAATATTTGCGACGCACAACGTAAATTTATGCTCGTGTGGACCCGGTTTAACGTTTTCCAGCGTACAGAAAACTGGTACCTAACATTTTTCTGGGCACAGAATTTTTGTTTCGCGCCTAGCCATTATAGGCATACCTATCAATATCAAAAAAATGTTAGGACCCCATTATTTCCTTTTACGATAAGCTCCGCAATGTTCAAGGACAACGCCGGTTGATTCCTCTCGTTAAATGCTTCCAGAAACAGATTTCGTGATGAAGTGATCAGTGAAAGAAGATTTTATTACATTACAAATTCTCGTTGGAATGATAGAGGAAGTACTTTCAAGTATTACTTGCCCATTCTAACTTTGTTAGCACTTCAGTTCAGAATTTTGCAATACTATTCTCAGATAGTAGATGTCTAGAATCAAGCTCTCCAACAAATTAAAATATAATCATTCATTCAGTTCACGGTCACAAATGCTCCTTCATACGTAATTTTGAATCATATATAGTACCTAATATAACGGTTTACAAGGTCTCGAGTAAACACAACACAATTGACAATTTAATGAGCAGTAATTATAGTAAAACCTCGTCAAGTGCAAACTCAAGGGAAGACTAATTCTTTTGCAGTTAGCGAGTTTTGCACACAGCGAAGTTCGACAAATGATATTGCAGTTCACGAGCTTTGAAGAAAAAAAACTAGTACATCCATAGTGCCTGCAGTGTAACGAATCACATTCGAATTATTTGCAGTAAAGGAGGTCCACTTCTCACGACGTACACTTATAGAGGATGTTTGCAGTTACCGAGTTCAAACGTCTGACTACATGCATTTACCAAGGGTTTCTCGTAATTTTCTGCTCGCGTAAAGTTTGCACTTACGGAGCTTATATGTGCGCTAAAAGAGTTCAGTATTACGCGTAAAAATGCTAAAGGTGAAGGAAATACGAAATAACTTGCAACAATCGAGTTTTACAGTTGTAGAGGTTGTACTCAACGAGGGTTTACTGTATACCCATCAACTCCACTGTTTCCCTTAAGAAAAACGATCATTCTCCAGAAGCGACCGCATGAAATTCATTCTCCCATGCAACAACTACAACGGTATTTTACGCGGATCTACAAAATTGCCACCAAATAAACCCAGCACCTTTTATTTACCAAAGCATCTTGCGAATCGCAGTATCCTAAATTCCCAAGCAGTAACAGAGACATCCCCAACCAATGTTAATTAGTCATTCTTCCGGGAACATGAGGAACAAGAATTCGACTAATTAAAAAAAAAAGTTCATTTATTTATATTATTATTCATAATTACAGAAAGGAACCTGTAATAAGAGAATGAGAACAAAAACCGAACAAACAAAACGAAAACCTAACAATATACAGCGAGCATTGTCTTGATATGAGCGTACAAAATACGGAACACGAGTTGTTAATCGAGAACTGTGCTTCAAGAAGTTCCAGATAGTCAAAAGTAAAAAATGAAGAAGAATACCGAACACAAGATCATAATGAACCAGACCCTAATGATTGGGTACTTGATTAGGGTGACTAATAGGGCCCAATTTCAGATACCTGGCTTTGGCCGGCTGAGCAGCGCTGGAATTCGAAATTGAGGCCACAACATCACTGGCAGTCGTCGTTTCGGCTAGAGTGCCTTCGCCTTTCAGTACGGTGACACATTTCCAGCAGTCTTTGTCAGCTAGCACACAGAAAATACAGACATATTAATAACACTACTGAACAAAATGAAATTTTTGTTTGCACAACGCATTTAAGGAGGTGATTCTTGAGTACTTCTCAACGCTGAATACAGTGCTGTCGGCCGTTTTCCTCTATCACGTCTAGTTTTTCTGATCAAAAACTATAAAAAATTCAACTAAATGTGTTCAAAAAGAGGTTTAGGAACTGAATGTGGTCATACTGATTCGTGTTGTTGTGTGCTGCGGTCGTGTGTAGTGGTGTGTATTCCGTCTGTTTGTTTTCTGTTATTGTGGTCTGATAACACTGATAATATCAGTCAGTGGTACCGCTTATTCCATTGCAAAAACAAAACGGAAACCAATTTCAGTCGTTCAGAACTCCGAATTGTGACGTGATAAAGAAAAATGGGTCGCAGTATCGTGTTCAGCGTTAAAAAGTACCTCAGAATCACCTGTCGAAATGCATTGTGCAAAATAGTTGTCCAGTAGTGTAATCGAATTGAATGACTAGTTTACATTCTATACCACAGGTAGAAACTGATACGAACATTTCCAGAGTCTAACGCAACCATCGTCGCCCGATGAAGCTAGTACAGTGCCTAAAACATTCCACGACACTCTCCAAACAGTATACATGTGATCGTCGAAAGTGGCAATTGTTGTTATTTCAAACTTACTGACTCCGCTTTGCAAATTAACGATATTCTCTCTGAATAAATAAAAGAATAAATCAGTTAAAAAATACGAAGAAAGAAGAAATTAGAGTCGGCAACTAACGACAAGTATAACGCGCAGAAACCTACTGAATTGGCTTGACCTTGACGATTCGAACATTTTTCGTTGCAATTGCCAACAAGTGAAACGAACGACCATGGGTCGTGGCAAAAGTAATATCATGTACGGCATCAAAACAATACGGAACCGTGTCTGCGATCTTCGAAAATTTTCTGAATGCTTCTGTATACTCGTAAATTAAAACTTTCGGACCAGCCGATTGATTGTTGTCATCACTACCAATGGCTACTAATGGAACATGAAGTCTAAAATCAATAAGAAAGGAATTTGAGGTTGAAAACCCGACTTCGGGATTGAAACTAGTCAGCACTCAACCGCAGGTTTTGCGAATGTTTTAGTTACAAAACATTCGCAATTTAAAATTGACGCTGTTTAAGCATAAGCGAACCAACCAGCAAAATCTGTTTTTTGAGAACACATAATTCGAAGTTCAAGACCCATGTAGAAACTATATGACATCGTGTTTACTGATAAGCTTTCTTCAACGTGATAACATATTTTTGAATCGGGGGCCCCATTTGGAAAAATTCTACTTTTTACGTTCTTTCCAATGATACTAGTAACTAATTTTGTTTACAAATGTCAGTTGGTTCCCCGACGCTTAACAGCGTCCAAATACATTTATTATAAGACACCTGTTGAAAGAACTTGTCCACGTTAAGCAACTACACGAAAGTTTACTCGAAACTTCGTGCTGTAAGGTCCACTGACTCAAATTCATAATATCGGGGGCTTCGTAAATTCGTAGAATGCCATCTGCCGCACAAGTCGTCAAAAACAGACCGATAGTTTTGGGTGTGAATTTAACGTCGGTAACGGAAGTTCGGGAATCAACTAAATTCGACCTTCTGACCCACTGACGTCCACCGCTCTCTTTCAAGATATTCGTATCAACTGAAAAGCAGTAAATACGCAAATGACAATCGATTACAAAGCAATAGATACATGATCCTTCTTAAGTCGCACGTACTTATTTCTTCCCAAATTGAGGCGGTTCTGTCAAACGAGCAGGTGGCAAGAACCTGGCCGTATTCTGGATGGGCCCACGTTACCTTCCACACTGACCCGCTATGCGCTTTCCATGCGGCCGATAAATTCCAATTGCCGTGCTCATCTTGATCCCAAATCTGAAACAAAAACGTCAACACCGAAATACGGTGACACCGCGAAAGACACATTCACTGACAATCGATCACTGACATACCTTCACGAACTGATCGCTGGAACATGTCGCCATCCGATCGCCGTAATAATTATACGCTACATCATGAATCAGATCTTTGTGCTGCGCGTTTATAGTACGAGCTTCAAACATTTTATTCTGTCCGGCGGTATAGCTTTAATTGAAATTAGAAACATTCACTTTAGATGAAGGGCATATTTTAGATTCGAATCCTCATAAATCAAACTGGATATACAGATCAACTTACGATCTTAAGACCACACTTGCTCAACTTGAGATGTCGACCGATGAGACGAAAACAAGGGCTGCAATATTCCGAATTCCGAGTGTATCTGGTAAGTTTGCCAGACTTTGAAATATCAAAGTTAAATACTAGAATACCGATGTTACAGGATACACAATATTCGAAGTGGAATCTCACAAATTCAATTTCCACTCCACATTTCATTTGAACCCGAGAACCGAATGCAGGAAGAAACCGACTTAGTCCTGAGAAACCAACAAAAGAAACAGATCGAGATCAGAGATTAGAGAAGGAGAACAACACAAGTTATAATTCGGACTCTTCCCGGCGGTGACGTGCGCTAGTGTCGCTGGGTTGTTATCGGTAACTTTTTATTAACAGAGAACGATAACAACTTGAGAATGAAAATGGCAGTACAGGAAGCCGTTTTCCGGAAAACTCCGCCCTTTCTTTGTTGCTGTGTAAAAAAAGCAACCTATGAAACGTCTCATCGCTCATTTCCCCTCTCCTGGGAGCATTTAAATAAGTTGCAATTCTGTACTACCTACTAGTACTACTACTACTACTATACTATCGCATATCGCGTATCGCACAATAAAGCATTAAGCAAATAAACATTTTGGGGCTGATTAAATTTTAATGCTCATCAAATATCATTCAATTAATAAATTCTTATTTTTTATTCGAATCATTAATCAACATCAACCAACGCAAAGTCGCAAAATCGCCAACAGGGAAAAAATAAAGCAGAACAAAAGTTAAAGATAGAAAGATGAAAAGATCTCATGATCTGATCTTTTTGAAAAAAATTAAAAGATCTAAAGATCAAAGATCTAAAATATAAGAAAAGATCTTACGTTAGATGAGTAGCCTAGAATCAAAACTCACTTTTGCCATTTCACTTCGAGGGCGCAAATCGGCAAAATACTGTACACGGGTGCAGGAATATCTTTGCGTATAACATACTCCACGTTCACAGGCACAGCCAGTTTTGTTTTCTAAGAAGATAAAAATAGTGCAATATTGAACAAAATGGAAAATATTCCGCAAATATTGTGAAAATTGACCAAATATTCTTGGATATGCTCTAAAAAAGCAGAAAATATGCTAAAACATGCTTTTACACCCAAAATATGCCAAAATATGCTCGATCAAGAAGTGTGGCTCATTCTTCTTGAAATTCTATGAATCACAAAAATAACATGGATATTCCCCAAGATTCCCTATCTACTTCAACTAGGGCTCTATAGTTTCACATAGGTATGCTAGGCCGCCATTTTGGTTCGGGTTTTGTTGTTATCAACGCATTAAATACACAGGGTCGCGCGGTATCATCCGCTTTAGAAGTTTTCAAAAAGCTGAACGAAAATGGTGGCTTAGTATACCCATGTGGAACTACAGAGCCTTACTTCAACAGAAAAAACATGCAAAGCATATTTTTGGAATCCCTACTTATCATGTAGAGCGATACTAGCGCGCCAGACGACGCCCGGTGTCATCCAGGAGACCCGGAGCCGGCTACCTGCGGTACGTGCTGAAATAGTATATTACACTGCAAGGATTAAAAGCGAGCTTTATCACGCCGAGTGCGACTGTTAGCGGAGCGAGCCGAAGGCGAGTGAAGCTAGTCGTGCGGAGGCATGATAACTCGCTTCAATCCTTGCATTGTAAGATATTTTGTATTACTAATGCATCGAACAGCTAATTGTACCTAGATTGTACACATCTGTGAAAGAAAAATATGTGACGTCATCTTTTTTCAGTCCTTTTACTAGGGATACTATAGTTACACACAGGTATAATGAGCCGCCATTTTGATTCGCACTGCGCCTGTCGATTCGGAATTGACTACGCGGTACGCTTCGCGTTGTCGGATTCGACCAGATTCAACATTCACGGGCGCGGTGCGAATCAAAATGGCGGCTCATTATACCCGTGTGTAACTATAGTATCCTTACTTTTATAAGTCCTAGGACTGAAACGAGTCTTCTGCGCATGTGCCGTAGCATTTACAAACGCAGCTGCGATCTATCGTGATAACGTGAACTTTTAATCTGCAAAATGAGTGTTCCAACCAAAGTCATATAGATACACCAAGTCGTTCGACTCTCCATTTAACCAATGTTAAACTTCGTATGTTACCATAATTTATCCCGATAGCAGCGCTGGCAGCGTTCGACTGCCGTGAAATCAATGTAAACGTTGGGAGCCCTAACAAGGTTTTGCGTTTATCTCAATAACGGTCGAGTTTTATGAAAAAGTGAAAAGAACAAAATTTATTCTACCTGTTTTTTTCTATCAGGTAAGATCAGTTTCAAAATTTTACCCATAAAAATTTCGAATTTACTCGCATTTGATGGGAAATTCTAAGGTGAACAAATTTAGCTCTTTCCAATTTTTCATCAAAATTGATAGTTTTTGAGCTAATCCGCAAAAACGTAAAAATGTCCATATAAGCGCAATGCAAACAAAGGAGTTCAGCGATAGCAGCGCGCTGGCATGACGGCAGAACGCGGAAACGCGGTCTAACTTGGTGTATTTTGTGGTCAATAGGAATTTCAAAATCTTGATAGTGCAATGTGATTGGTTGTTGATATTCTTGTCACATGTGTGATCTCGTTGCTCGTTCTTCCGTTATATCCCGAACGGGTAGATTTTGAATATCAAATCGCAGTCTCTTTAATTATTTTTCTACTCACGATTGTAGTTATCAATATTCAGTTTACCGTTTTGTTCATTCAGATTTTACCCGGTAATTCAATTATCGTCTTCCGAGAGCTGAGCGCGTAAGTTTTAAATGTAGTTAAGTATAGCTGATAAAGCTGTTCCAGCAAATTGTAAAGCAAGGTATAATCAGTTTTTCCAGGTACACTCCAGAAACTTTTGTAGGTTAATTCCTGTTCGGTTTTCATCGAATTAATCGGATAATTTTCCCAATTTGTGGTTCAATTACCATAGAGTATCTTGCAATATGGAACTTGAGGATAATTCGATTATTGTGTGTTAGACACCACGAACTACCTAGTACCTAGTATCTGTTTTTATCTCTCATAAACGGATTGCTAATTGAATTCTGTAATGCGTTAAATGTGAAATTCCGGCTAATTCAAGTTTAAATAGATAACGAATAATTCTGTAATATTGTCTTCAGTTCTGGAAACTACTAGTGGTTGGTTCATCCTACGTTTTTCGACTCGCTAGTATGATTTCATTGTCATCAGAACAGTTAATTCTCAAATCGGGGTTTTCACGTTTGCACTAATTATTGTATTGTTCAGTACCGGCTTTTTCGTTTTTTATGTTATTTAATACGATTATTTCGTATGTATGAAGTTTTCTAATTCACTATTACACATTTTTAACCTGTAAAAAGTAATATGTATATTATACATGAGCCTGCGGATCAGAAGATCCCGCATAGTCGAAACTGTTTTACGAGAGATATTGCCACATTAGTAATAATAGTATAAACCAGAATCATCGAGTGTTTTCTTTCTGATGAACTGTGGTAATGAAATATAATATGTTTACTATCATGTAGAGCGTTCGAAATCGATCAGTACACCTATTTTTAGATTTTGAGCAAAAATGGAAGAATAAGCGCATAGGTGTCTTATGATCTGTACACTCATCTTCTTCCTAAGGGTTTTTCCCTCAAAACTATTTGATTGAACGCCAACTAGCATAACGCCTAGGCCTAGCGCCACAGTTTATTGCCTGAAAACCTGCAAAATTTGAAAGCTGGTCAATTTTATGTAGTTATATGAGGAGCTAACTCATCACCAGCCAAGTGGGACCTTTTCATTCATAGGCATACACACTTCGGTGTTTTTTTTTTTTTTTTTTTTTTTTTTTGAAACACGGAAACTATGTTGTTACCGTATAAAAGTGTGAAGTCAGAAAAAGTGGCCTCTTCTTTTCAATCGTTACTAATTAATCAATTCTTTTTAGTGAAATTTCAAAACATGGACCACTCCAAGAACACACTTCTGATGCAGTATGACGAGCTCGTTCGCTGTTTCGATGTGTTAGTGGACAATACTAACCTCGAAAAAGTTGTTCTACGGTAATTCTCCGCTTGGTATTCTACTTTATTAAAAACCCGAATCATCCCTCATTTATAACGTCAAGTCATGTTACAGGTTTTTCGCTATGCTAGAAGATGCCCGTCAGAAATGGGTTGAAGCGACCGACGAATGTAAACGACTTAAATTGAAATTGGACGCCACGAACAAGGATATCACCGTACTGGATAAAAAGTTATTCTCGGCTCGACAGTGGCTCGATGCGGAAAGACAGTTGCGAAAAAGACTCGAAACAGAAAGAGATATGCACTGTCGTCAGTTAAATGAAGTACGTCATATTCTGTTCAACGATCCGTGCTATAAGCTGTCCGAAGAAGCGAAAGAAAAACTCGCGTTTCTAAGTAAAGCTACAAACGACCGCTCCGATGTTTGGCGACCGGCTGGTTTGGATCGTTTGAATACAATCGCCGAATCAGATTCCATGTCTAATTTATCGGATGTCTCGATTTCTCGCTCCGGAGATGATTTGGACGATATACCGCCATCTCGAGCTGGAACTAAACATCGCCAGTCTTTCCTCGATGACGAGCCAGCTACTACCGCTAAAAAACGAAGATCTTCGGGCCTGCTAACCCCCTTCGTACCGACTGCACCGTCTGTCGAGTCGATCGAATTTCAACCTTATCAAGACGCGGATGGGAAGTACGACGACCAGAAGAATATGGTTAAGCTTTCAGCTATGCATCGAATCAACACACGAACCCACGTCTTCGTCAGTAAAACGTTTATTATGCCGGAGACTTGTTCGACTTGCGGTAAGAAAATTGGATTTGGGAGGATGGTGTACAAGTGTGTCGAATGTAACGCCGTTGCTCACCCGGAATGCTTCGACAAAGTTGCACTGCCGTGTATACCGATGGGTGTATCGCCTAAGAAGCCCGGCGCTGGTGTCATATCGGATTACGCTCCTTCGTCTCCCCCAATGGTACCGGCAATCGTTATTCATTCAGTCAACGAAGTGGAACGTCGGGGATTGAAGGAAATTGGCATTTATAGGTAACGTGTACTTCTAGTGAGACCATGTAGTATTACAGAGACTCTAGAAATCGCGTGCGTCAAATTCTGCCGCTTATTACACTGTGTCAAGCGAATGTCGCTAATTTTAACAGTACGTTTAATTATTGCAGGATGTCCGGCACTGACTCGGTTGTACGTGGATTACGCGAGAAATTCGTTAAAGGCAAAGGTGTGCCGTGCTTATCAGACGTCGATATTCACTCGGTGTGTTGTTTTCTCAAAGACTTTCTTCGAAATCTCCAAGACCCATTGATTCCTCGAGCGAAGTGGATGGCGTTCTCCGAAGCTATTGGAAACGACAGGCCGGACGAAAAACTGTGTGATCTTGTATCGACTCTACCGCAAGCAAATCGAGACACGCTAGCGTATCTGATGCTACACCTGAAGAACGTGGCTGCCTCACCCGAATGTAAAATGTCTGTCTCAAATTTAGCGACCGTATTTGGGCCAACTATTGTGGGTTACTCGAACGCCGATCAGCTTAGCCCGTTGACTCAAGCGCTCACAACAAACACTATAATGGAAAAACTGTTATCGTTACCCGCCGATTATTGGAATCATTTTATTAACTCGTCGTCTTCGGAACCGCCGAAAACGCCGTATAATAACTATACGCCTCGAACGCAAACTGGCTTCTTTACTGGGAAAACAAGTAATCGTAAAGTCGATACCAATTCTAGCTGTAAAAGGAAATTTTTCACTTCACCTCCCTTGCAATAACTCAAGTTTTACCAGAGCCGAATAGATTAATTTAATACGATTTTTTCTTTGTTTTTTGTTTTTATATACATATAGATTTCTATATATATATACCATACGTTAATAAGATGAGCGCGACTGTCATTTTGATTCGCGTGCATCCACTTTCATGTATACTGTATACTTATCGTATTTTACTTGTTTTTAATCTTACGCTGTGACGCTCTCTGTAATCTTGGTTTTTAACATTAAATAATACTCGTAAAATTATGGTTTGTTGCGTCGTTCTCGCATTACAGATTTGTGCGAATCACCCCGTTTAACATAGATACCTCGATAATCGCGTGCCACAATTCTGTCGTACAAAAGATGAATCGATAGTTTATGTTACAACAAACGCAGTTTTCATATTTATTCTTTGTGAACTTTCCTTATCGGATTAATGAGTTCAACTTTTCGCTAGAGCATCTGGAAACACCCGATTACTGACATCCGCCATTTTGAGTCACTTGGTGCCCGACGATGCAGAATTCACCACGCGAAAGGGACCTCGTATCAAATTATGAATCATCGGGCACAAAGCGTTTCAAAATGGTGGATGTCAGTAATCGGATATTTCCAGGTGCTGTAGTTTCACGAGGCTCTACTTCTACCCGGTATGCCCGAGACTTTAATTCGACCTCTTTTATTACGAATCCTCAGTCAGAAAAGTCTGTCGGTAGTTTTTCCATTACATTTGTTTTTTGTTTGTTCTTTTCCCGTTGAATTTATAAGAATAGGCTATAACCCGAATAAGCTAAGTAATGACGGCCGTAGGAGAATTAATGGGGAAAACACGTTTTCATCGACTTCTGATGGCGCCGGTGGATGCGTCATTCGAAAAGAATTCATCAAACCTCTTTGCCGACACAATGATATACAAATTACTTCGATAACTAAGTTTCTTCATTAGAAAACTAATAAAACAATTAATAACTACATACATTGCACCGAATCGGAAGAAAGAATTTGCTTGATTTTATAAGCCGCAGAATGAACATTGCTTCTACAGGTAAATGAACAGGTACGTCAGAAGCCTGGAAACTGAAAAAAGCGAAAGTCCACGAACATTTTCTCCCTAGTAGTATATTGGTTCAATCTCACCTGAGAACCGCGCTCGGGTGGCAAAGGAGGAATCCTGCAACTCAGAACATACCATGAAAGCCCCCCCCCCCCGGATTCGCGCGAAATTTCGTAATTTACAATTCTCGGACTTGCAACTCTTTCAGTGTCCATGTTTCTTATTTTCGTCTTTCGATACTACTATAACAGAATAAAAGCATCGAGAAATTTTTTCGTTTTGTTACTTCATTTGTTTTCTTTGGAACTATATACAACCATAAACAAATGCTTCGTCAATTTTACACCACATCTATAGTATAATAACTAGGTAATTTTTTTTTATTTATATAAAATTACAAAAAAAAAAAAAAATTATAATTATACGTAATACGAATACAGTAAATCAGGTTTGTGCGAATGGGTAAAAACTTTTTATTAACAACACACGTAAGTAATTATAAGCATTACAGATGGACGGGAAACAGGTAAAGAAAAACACTTACAGAGAACATACTGGAATGTTGTTGAAGTCGAAAATTCGAAGTACTACAAATACGCGCGTTGGACTAGGAAAAAAAAAAAAAAAAAAAAACGGATACCGAATAATTTGGGGTACGGCGGATCGTGTAATCCTGTAATCTGAGTATACGAAGTATTACAAAAAATAGTTCGTCAATTGAAAACGCAAGCTTCAGTCAAAAAAAGCTAACCCCCAATTCAAATATGATACCCATACACGGTGTACCGCGGACCATGGATTACTGTTACGTAGTGACTTCGAGCGGATTAACGGTCCTAATTTCATAATGACGGGGTAGGTACTTTCCTGGTAAGATGGCACTACTCGCGCGTTATTAAAATGTACTGTGCGAATATTAGCAACACAATTAAGTTATAAAATTAACGAATAAAATAACAAACAAAGATATTAATCGATAAACGTAAAAATAAGTATAGAACGTAAAGAGGGCGAAGGAAATACTTAGAAACATTAACCATAAAAACGAGTTAACAAAATATTTATATAAAATAATAATTTACAATCTTGAGAGAGAATTTTACATTCGTCATTTTTACATGCGTTCGATTCAAAAGTAATGCACGAAGCGTTGGAACATTAAGAAAGAAAATAAATGAATAAATCAAATAAATAAATAAAAAAACTGGAAATAATTTTTAATCATCGGACAATGTATGGCACTCTCGATCGAGAATCGTCTGCCGACTCGTATCCCGAGGGGAAAAGAAAAAGTATAAACAAAATTAAAGTTAAAAAAAAATAATAATAAATAAAAAGTCAACAGCCTGAAATTGCACTAACGAGCGCGACGATGTACAATTTAATATCGTATCGTAAGTTCAAAAATGCTATTCGTAATGGCACGAAAATAATCTACTACGGCGGAGTCGAAATTAAATTATGACGAAAATAAAACCAAATCTACCTCCTACGGCGATATAAATATTACCATATTACATACGTTAGGTATTTATGTACTTTACGTAAGCGACAAATACATTCTTGCGACTACGAGTTACAATAATAATTCACAAAAATCACACAACGAGTAATTGCTTCGTTCATTCTGTAACCAGTTTGCAGAATTACCGGCTTTTCAAAACGCGAGTATTTTCGAGGTAAATACGAACACGGTATCTGTACGAAAAAGAGTAAAATAACACCGAACGACTATGACGTGTGTCCGCCACCATCTTTCACTCTCCTTTGTTCGTTAGATCGCCGGACGCCGAATAACATTACAAAATGTTAAATTTATTAATGAGTAATAAGTAACTAAATGAAGAAAGGAGACACACAGACATACGAATAGACCGCAGACGGAGACAGAGAGACTGAGGAAAAAGTGGAGTATAAACGTAATCCATCCGTCGCGACGAATTTAAAATTCTAATGGTTGATCTCCGCTACCGTTGAAATCGTCATCGTCGTCGTCGCTGTCGTCGTCATCGTCGTTGTCGTCCTTACCACTGCTGGCTTTATTCTTCGAACTGACGCCGTCGATGTCATTACTTAGCGATTTATTCGTATCGACTTTTTTCGAGTTCTGCGTCGCTTTCCCATTCGCACCCGCCGTGATGAAGTACAGATCTACAGATAAACAAAACATCAGTTTCGCGTGTTCGTTCACTCTATAGAGTAGCTGGTGGGCTAAGCCAAAATCTTAGGAGGTCGACTTAGCCTCCTTCAGAAAATGCTGAAAATAAACTGAACCTATTACGAGTACTACGCCGGCTAAAATCGACTTTTTCGACAGGGTAGCCCTTCTAGCTTCCCATCTTACAACCAAAGTTCGCTTAGTAATGTGAGACAAAATCTTTCATTTACGACATTTACGACAATTTAATACGAGGGTATACGATCTGTTTCCCGTTTACAATTTTAATAGGCACTGTACAGAGCACTGTGACGACTTTGTGTTTCTGTACACTGTTTCAACATCATCGAATGATTTCGACCTCTAAAGAAACGGTCGACACTGAACAAATACTCGACTTTGAATACTCGAGCATTTGTGATTTTTTTTTCCTTTTTATTTTTATTAGCACATGCTTCGACGATTAAACGCTCGGCATTTTGAAACCTAATCTAAACTGTGTGATGGTGACCTGTAGCGTTTTCAAATGAAATATCAATCATTTTTTCTGAACAAAGTCGAAGGAAAATGGCGATCCCGGGCATTAACATACACTAGCCATTCTGTATTATTGTATTCTCATTTTCACAATTTTCTCGAAAAGAAAAAAACGAAGGAGAATACGATCAGCTCGGGCGTCACTGTGTACTCGGATAAAATATGGACATTTTTTGCCTTTTAGATGAACCTAATTCGACTTCGGCCGAGTTCATCTCCCGAGGAGGAAGTGAAATGCTGGCTATATGTATATGGGTCCTCGCGCAGTTTCGTGGTCCAAAACCTCCATAGCGCACTGAGTCTTCTTTCTATCGACCTAACTGTCTGGCTGTCTAGCTACTACCAGTCGATCTTTCTCGAATTCTATAGTTTTTGTTTTTTGTTTTGTTTTTTTTCGGCGACGGGATAGGCGGTGCCGGTGAGGTTATTGTACAACTGACCCCTAGCGGGCAGAAGTAAGCAGCTAATTCAACATTGTGAAAACATGCGAGTAGTAAGGGAACCACGAATGAACACTTTTCGGCACTGAGAAGGAAATACTCTACCGCAGTAAACTGTTGGAAAAGCATACGGAAAACTTTCTCGACTTACCCTGCCCATGAGAATCGCGCGTCGGAACCGCGATTGTCTACGTCCGGCAACGGATACAAGACACCTAAAGAAAAAGACTTGCAAGCGCTCGTTTACTGCTTAAGTTGCCAGGCTGTCATCACGCGACTGATTGCGCGTACGTTGGAACTTTCCCCAAACTGCTGTTTTCGAATTACTCGGTTCGTACAATTTAACTCGCGCAGCAAGCAAAACTCATATATATTCCACTGCCTTACATACCTTCGAGGAGGTTTACCGCGGGACAGGGGAGGGTTATATTAAGCTGGCAGCTTTTGCATATAGATGTAGGGGGACGGGTCCTGGAATCATTAGCATCATATATATATATTGAATGCGAGCTTACCGCAGTCCACCTTCCCATGGGTCCGTGAATTCGCGAATTCCACGCCGTGTTTATTAACACACCAACACATGCCGGTAGCCGAGTGACACTGCATGGCTTGGTAGTATCCATCTTGGTCGCACATAGGAACATACACGCCGACTAAACGAGAAAATAAAGTTTTGTAATGCAAAATATGCGGGGAAAATCGTAATAGATAATTAACAACCAAAATTTAGACTGGAGGTCGACGTCGGTTGGGTACGACGTCTAACGCAGCTAGCGGGCTTGCTGAGAGAGCTACTTACGCATGGCTTGAGCTGGAATTCGTTTCTTCACAGCGAAACAGGGTCTTTCTGATTTGGTAAAACAATGACACCACTCGAACGGACTGATGAAAATATCCCTGTAAAACGAAAATTAAATTTCCAATACTCCGACATTCGGATAGATCGAACCGCGTTTTCGATGGCTCAGACCAGCGAGCGCCATTACAATAAATCGTTCACCTGTTCATATCGCACATATCTAAGAACGGTTTGATACAATGTTCATTCTGATCGTGTTCCAGATCGTATAACTCTTGTAACGTCAGCTGACCATCCGCATCCAAGTCCAAATGCTTGAACATCCAGCCCACCTCTGACTTGCACGTTTTCGGGAACACCAACGCTACAAACACACGAATGCCAATATAAAAACGGGGTTAGATAATTGAACCCAGCTTCCATGGAGGTTCGAATAGGTAGGATATTTGATTCCGGTAATCAATTTCAAAATTTATAAACACGCTCGCAGCATACGGTAGTTTTTTAAAGGAATGGGGGAAAATTTAGAAGTGAAATTAATACTTCTGGAAGAGGGGCCCAAGACGGTAATGAGCGATTTGGTCTCCCTACCGAGTTCTTCCGTATTTATTCGGTACAACGGCCATCATCGTCTCCTCTTAGAGAGATGCGCAAACATTTTACGAACCCCAATACTCGGCAGTTACGACAACCCCGATGCGATACATATTTCAGACCTGTACTGTATCGATTCTCGATTTCGAATTACTTTTTTTTTATTTTTCTTTCTTTTTCTTTCATCGAGAATTCAAATAGGTACCGGAGAAGTCGATCACGATTGCCACGAGCCATAACCACACTTTAAAACCGATGAACCGCACGAATCTCCAAACTCGGATGTGCCACGATCGGGATTTTTTATCCTCTTCAAAGTGCATAAATTTGCAATCTTGGTTGAGGAGTAAAGGAAGATTTTGGTCCCTCCAAATGCCACCAGCGGACTCATACCTTTTCCTTTATAATCGGTACGCCTTCTTTTGTTATCTGCCATGATAACGGAGAACCAGTCCAATAATCGGTTGCCCATGCTTTGCAGAGCGGCTTCCGGGCACTCTTTCTTCTTGTTCCACGACTTGATCGGCTCGGGTTTCTCGTCCATCACTTCGTTGTCACCCCGCATACGATCTTTATCGTAATAATCGGGCGCTTTCGTCGAAGAAGGCCAAACCTAACATTGAAACGAACACGTGTACACTTAAAGTTAGAGGTAGTCCACGTGTTCTTGCGAGTAACACGATCCTAATTAACGAATTTGTGTCGGTAACACGATTAGACTAGTAAACCATTATAATGGGAAATTGAATACGGGTAAGCCGATTCGAAGGTGTACTACTCATATTATTTTATCCCTATGTTCGTCGAAGAACCAGAGCATCGATACAATGGCACGGATGTGACAGAAAACGAACAGGGTTAAACTCACCTTATAAGATTTCACCATGTCGTTCTTCGTATACTTAATATACTTGTAGTGTTTGTTTTCGTATTTGAAGTCTTCCGGGATCAACGAGTATTTATCGACGACACTCTGCTGTTTACTCTCTGCTTTCTTTTTCAGTTTCTCACCGCTACTGCTATCCGTGAATTTGTGTTTGTTGAACGCGATGCCATTTAACTGATCGTCCTTTTGGGCATCTACAAAACAGCGAATTCACGTTACATCGACAAGAAAAGGAGAGCCACGAAAATAAAACGGAAAAAAGAAACCTAAATACAACGAGGAATAAATCTCCAAAAAACGCTCCCTACGACTTGATTCCGTAGAAAAAAGGAACAACCAACTACCACCGAGAGTTATGTAAGATCTTCAAAATTCTCCAACTTTTTCAAACAGTCAACTTCCTCGAGCTAAATTCTACCACGACGGAATCTCAACATTACATCAGTTGGGTTACAAAAGGAAAAAACAAAATCGCGAAAAGCCATCGAACTGTTTCTCTGTTTTTTATTTTCACTTTATTCGCTCCTTTCTACCTATTTTCTTTACTACTTTTGCAAACTCCAATTTTCATTATAGCAGATCCTGATAAACAGTTGGAATCGTCGGAATTCCAGTCTTCTGCAAATGGCAAATGTGAGATTCGCAATGGCATAAATCAAACTCTTTTCCCTGCCCGCGGGCAAATATTATCGATGCCTAACTGGTAAATTTTATCGCGACGTATTCAAAATTGGACTCATTTGTGCCGAATCCTTCAAACTAATTCAGCGATGGATCCAAAGCCAGCCGGATATTTGAATGCCTGCCGAGTGTACGAAGTACCGCCTAGAAGTCAACATTCGGCTAAGTCTAGCAATCAGTCGGCAAATTTGAATTCGATTTTTTTTTTTAGGTTTTAACCGTCAGTTTTCATACTGTAGTTCTTCAATCGTCGGCATTTTTGCTGTCTACTTTTCCCCCACCCCCTAAGAATTTGTAACCTCCCGAAAACTTGCTAGCGACGGCCTCTCGGTGAAAATTAAGAAAATTTTACCCAAAAATTGACCCCTACCCTTAAAGAAAAAGAAACAAAAGAAACACCGAGCGGAACCAACATCGGTTAGGGTCTCGATCTGACTAAAGTCACGAACAGTCTTGAAATGCCTTAAAATAAGCTTCGAGACAAGCGGAGTTAATTACCTCCTCACAGGATGGAAAACGGAGTTGAGAACCCAAGGCAAGTTCTCGCAAATTCTTCTAATTTGCAATAATTTCTACGTTAGAATAAAAGTTCTGGTACACGAGCCAAGACACAATAATACTAGCTTCTCTCGCTATCCCTCATAGTCGATATAAGGGAGCCAAGAGTCATCGAACAGGTGACCTGAGATACGATGGCCGAGGAGAATCGATATGCCGGAAGCGAGTGTTTGTAGGATAATATTAGGTTTCGAAACCGCCACCATTGCTCTCCAACTAATACACAGTTTCAATAGAAATCTCCGAAAACATTACTCTCGCTTCGTCACGCCAGTATCGGCAGCAGTAGCAGCAGCAGCAAGGCGCTACCCCGCGGAAAACAGTACCTACATCTACATACTTCAAACTACTACGAATTCAATTCAAATTTAAGGCTGTAATGTGCGATTAGAAAAAGACACCATCGAAACTGGAAGAGGGCGATGAAAGAATAGGAAGGATTGGATCGATGCGCGCACAACTTGCGTCAAGTGTACCGTTCCTGTCCTTCGGGCGCGTTAAAATTCAAGTTCAACCGCGTATTCGCCGCACAAAATCGAAAATCGAGCAACACTAAGTAAAACGCTACAACAAAATAATACTGAATAAATAAATTTGCGCGCTCGTCGTCCTTACCTTTACAAGGGCAGAATCCTTTACACGACACCTTGATCGATGAACGATGGATACAGTTGTGGTAGTCGAGTCGACATAACGAGCTGTACGTCCGATTATCCGCTCCACACAAGAACGTCGGCTTCGTAATTGGACACGAATTGCATTTCCTGTACACAAAAATTAATGCCACCAATAGAATCGCGTTACACACTTTTTTGTTTACCGCCTATACTCGTACTTACGCACACAATCGTGAACACATCTACTTTCGATTTGCCTTATTTGATTTCATTGAAGACCTGCCAGGAACGAGTCAGGGATTTCCCCGATTTTGAAAAGAATGGAATTCTCTCGTGAATTGTTACTTCTCCTCCCGTTTTCAATACCTTCATGCCACCACAAACACCAACAACAACAACAACACAACAACAACAACAACAACAACAACAACTAAACATTGCGACTTTAGAGAAATCCCCGGTTTCGATAGAAACGGAATCCACTAGGTCCAATGACACCAGGCTCAACCCTCTTCTCTCCCTTCCACCATCCCCTTCACAAAACTGAATAAGAGTATCGTAAGGATTTTGTGATTTAGGTACGTGGTTTTTGAAACTAGTCAGTCAGCGGGTAATGATGTTATGTTTGAAGGGAGCCCCTACCTCTTTAATTGAGCTGCAAATTATTTCCATCCGGCCCAAAGAGGAAAAAAGAAAATAGAGTGAGGAACTAGGCGGCCGGTTACGACGCGGTTTTCCGAACTAGCTGGGGGACAACAGAATTATCTTGAAGGGGGATTCCTGTCCCGCTGGTCGAGTTGTGAGCCATTTCGATCCGATACAAAGATGAAAAGAGAGAGGGTTATGTTCAACCGGACTCGAATGCTCGGTAAAATCATAACTCGCATTAAATTATGAAATCAATAATAACCTATACTGCTAAGCGAACTTCAAAATTCTTGCAAATTATCATCTGTAAATACTACTTTGTAAACGAACTGAGTCCTAGCGTTTTGACGTTCCAAAGTTGACTAAGTGTCTCCATTTTTCCGAATTTTCAGTAACCCACCAGAAACTTTCATACAGGACGATGACGTAATATTTTAAGGAACCTATTTGTCGTATACATTGCGGCAATACTCTCGTAAGTTCTTCTCCAATACCTTTGAGCTGATTCGAAATACGCGGAGCTAGTAATTTGAACAAGCTTTCAACACAACTCCACTGCCCCTCCACCGATAGATCAAAAATCCACCGTAATCGTGGGCTTGTTTTCTAGTACTTTTTCTTTTCTTCTTCCAGTGGGAATGAAATTATTAACAACTCGATCAAACGGGTAGGGCATGCTTGAACACAACTCCTTTACTTCCCGATTAGCTTCAAAAACCACTTCATAAATCGCAAATCTTTTCCTTCCAATTTAGGGATGGAATGGGGGGGGGGGATAACACTCGAGGTAGTTTGACCCTGCGGATTCTATTTTCATCACAATCGGAATTCCTCGAAGATTGTAAATATTTCAGTAATTTTTTCCATTTTATTTTAAGAGTGAAGTGGTACAAGCTGAGTATTGTGGGGGGGGGGGGGTCCATTAAAAGCGGGGATTCTCTGCAGAACAAAATTCTGAATTTTTTTCACGACACCGCTGGCAGTAGACCAATTGCGAATAAGACGTTTCAAATGTACACTTACTGTAAGCTACCCTCCTCATCCAGTGTGTTCTCGCTGTTGATCGAAAACGAGCTGCTATTATCGTAGAAAATGTCGTCATCTTCGTCTTCGTCCATATCGTCGTCGTCGTCATCATCGTCATCGTCGTCATCATCGTCCTCGTCGTCGTCCAAGTTACTATTACTAGCCAGCGAGGCTTTCTTCTTTGCCTCTTCAGCCAGGTAACGCGACTTCGACATGATAATATCGCCATTTTTATGTAATTCCTTCTTGCTGACACACACCGCTGTGTACAAGTTCTCCAGTAAACATAATTCCTTCTTCTTGCACTTCAGTGGAACGCACAGATCACCTAGAAAAGAAATAGGTATATCGATGTTAATGGCAAGAACTTGGGTCAACAATTAGCCATATCTCGAGAACTTATAATAATTTTTTCGGCATTTCGATCGAAGTTTCGGATTCTACACTTCAGATATGCCCTAAAATCACGAGGCAATCGCAATTTATTCATTCTGATTATTTACACTAAAACTCTTCTATGAAACTCCAATTTGCAGACTGCATTTAAGAAAATCCAAATACCGTTCTACCAGCGGATTTCAGATGATTCTAGAATATTTAAAACGTAAAATTCAAAACTTTCGATCCAAATTTCGTAAAATTTGGAAGTTCTCGAGATACGACGGTTTTTGAACTGACTTTCTGGAATAAATATGGCGGTAATTTTCGAGAAATCTGAATAGATAAGCTATCAAGAATCCATCATTAGTACCGATGAACTAACAAATAAAGAAAAATTTTTTGGTACCAGACGGAACTTTGCCGAAACTGTAGATACGGATCTCCCAAATAAACCCACTAAAATCCCCCCACCCAAGTGCTAAGTCATTTGTAGGGGTCAAAGCCTCGCAAAGTTGTTTTTTTTTGTTTTTTTTAAATCTTGAACACTATCATCGGTATCGAAAATGTTTCAGACAAAACTGTTCTGCGCTAGGTTTATTACAGAAATTGTGGTACGCATTATTTTTTTATCAGGCCTCTGACTGGCGCAACCGGGAACTGATATAGACCATTTCGCAGACTAGGTACACTTAAACAAAGGCCTTATGGGGGGGGGGGGAGGATAAAGTCATTTTTAAACTTAGCCTCTCCTCAGATGCCACAAGTTTGAAGTGAGGGGAAGTCAAAATCTAATTAAACAGCTCCGAATACCTTACATACGATATCTAGATTTTCAATTTAGTTTTCTTCAAGTTCAGAAAGTATAAAAAAAGCAAAAGTTTGGAACTTTAGTAGAGTACAGAATCGACTTGTAATCGAATACATTCAGCCCGCCCTCCTGTAAAATGAGAAAATCAATTTTAAAATGACTCTCTCCCCACCCAAATAAGGCCTTTGTTCAAGTGTAGTTGGAAAGAAGGCCAATACAAGTTAGGGGGCAGATACAAAAAAAAAATACATTCGAGCATTTTTATAGGAAATCCGATGATAAATAAATTTGGTTTGAAATATTTTTTTAATACCGATGTTAGTTCTCGAAATTCTTCAAAATAATCAATTTTAGGAGGCCCCCGACAACAGTTTTCAACTAAGTCCCGTCCGTTACCAAAAAATGTTCTCTTAATCGCATTTTGCGTCTAATTCGCCTACATCATACGTATAAGCTCCCCCTCCCTCCACATCGTCCAAAATTCAACGAAGCGCCGCGCAGTGATCCAGGCTTCTGGTAATGCTCGCGATTTCGGATCACTGCACGCCATTTTTGTGGGTGAAATATAATACAACCGCGGAGAACTCACTTTCCGGATCATGGATCCACTTTTTCTTTCCGACGGCTCCTTTCGAGTCATCTTTGTTTTCATCCTAAAACAAACAACGAGGAACACTTTTAATGACAATACAGTATCAGAACAATTACGAACGCAAGAAAAATTGTCGTACGATGTACGGGTGAATAAGGATGCTTTTATAGTGCTTTTCCAGAATGCACTCGTTACACTTCTAAATTGTTCAGTAAATACAAAAATCTATCCATAGAGGAGCGATATTCCAAAACGGCCTCTGTCCATTTTTATGAAAAATTGTTTTATAGCGCCATCTGGTGAGGAATCTAGTAATACATATTCTGGCCTGAATAAAATCACGATATCGCGAATCTAACGTATGTAAGAAGCCAAAATAGGCTCGCAAGGAGAAGAAAAAAGTTGTTCCAAAACGGCCTCTGTCCACACATTTATATCCCAATAGGGGAGTCGATATTATCTTGAGAATTTTATGAATTAGAGTCTACCGGAAGGCACAGTATGTCTAATTTTGTGCCAAACAAAAACTAATAATTGAAAACTGTTGTTCTTGTTCCAAAACGGCCTCTATCCAGAAGATCCCCCACTTCGCGACTGTCATGCGCGTCTCCTGTACAAGGTGCATTCAATATTTCAACAAGATAAATTCCTGTAATTGTTCTACTAGACAACCCGACTATCAACCGTGACATTTAGGTGTAATATAGAAATACACCAGGTTTTTTCTTCCCCGTGAAAAAAATGTAAAACTGGACAGAGGCCGTTCTGGAATATCGCTCCTCAATCTCAATTTTAATTTTATTTCTTTCGGCTTTTGACAAAATTTAGCCATAGTTTCATTCTCAAAACTAAAATACGGATGAGAGAATGTACGCTGAAGAACACTCTAAAAGCTGGACTTACTGCGTTTTAAAATGAAATAAACATCGAATGGACTTTCTGCATTTTGGACATGATAAAATACATAACAAAAAAACGACATTTCTGTCTAAATGCGTATCTCATTATTTTTTTAGAGCCCGAAATCAGCGAGTTCTAGCTACTTTGGGGGGTTAAAAAATCATCCCTCTCTTTCATAGCGAAGTTGGAACTTTCCACCGACTTTGAATTTCAAAATGGAAAAATACGAGGCAAACTATCGAATAAGATTTTTTCAAGTCTATGATTTTACATATATGTATTTGATCCGGCTCCGATTTTTGCTCCAAAATCAAAATATCACCTTCAAAATGGACAAAATTGACTCAATTTAGAAAATCGAATGGACTCGCTAAGTTTCACAAATGAATTTTCTCATCAGCAAACATTGCGGTAACAACAAGAGGGAGAATATTTTCATAGTTACTCCTATTAGACATCACATTTTCCTCTTCATCCGCCACTTATTTTTCATTTTTTGTTACCTGTGGCGGATTTTATGGGTTGTTATCTCACATATGACGATTCTATGTTTTTACATCTTTTGCAATTGTTGTTACACGCTCAGATAACAGCACTTCATACGTTATTATATCGAATAATGATCAACTTGTGTTGGAAAATTATCCCGAATGTTAAGGGTTAGCTACCCTCTGCATAGATTTTTCATCTCTATGGATCCGTTAATTACTGTTACAACCCGTTGCATTACGTTCTCCCCTTAGTTCTAGTTAAGTGGTGATACTTATATCTGACTTTTGATTTCGCTTGTTTAACTTGGCCCACTACTTTAACATTATACATCGTTACATTATTGCCATTCATTATCACTGTAATCGTAGATATTCGTGGGCGGACTTCGCCGAGGAGCGCGGAGACTAAGCCCCCTCCCCCTTCAGAAGACTGATTTAGCTCTTCTACGAAAAATAATTAGTTCTTCGCCGAAAAACAGAAATTGAAAATAGTTCCTGAAGTCAACTTTTGGGTAGAATAGCCCTTTTTGCCCGTTCCCTCGACCCTAAAAAACGAAGTCCGTTCGCTGTTTTTCGATTTTTCTCAATTTTCAAGCATATGTTATTCGGTCACCGCGGACGCGCGCGAATAATAATGACCACCCCTCCCTCATTAGCATTATTAGGCGCTTTTTTGAACAAAGGTACATCAAAATTATCATTAAAATTCCCCGATGTCTGCTGATATTTCTAAAATTCAAGGTATTAAATTATTGTGTGGACTTGTTATTACTTATGGTTTTCTAAATTCAGCGATATCAATACGTGAAAAGTCTTCTTTGCACAGTGATAAAAGATGATGCGATGATCGTGACAGAAAAGACTTTTACGTATAGTAGTTTTGCAGATGGGTTACTAAAAGGGCTTTTCTGTTTTACACTCGTAAAACGTAAAATAATTTCGTCCATTATTCGTGCAACCGACAAGCACTATATATTCTAACTAAGTTATTATTGATCCAGGTATTTTCTAATACAGCAACCGCCACTTAATGCGTTCAGTGGTTAATACGATCAGCCGCTAATTACGATCAAAATAGCTAGGAAAGTGTAGAACATTATAAGGAACGAACATTTTCTTACGTGTAACAACTTACAATCCATTTTAACAATGGCTCTCTCATTGAAGCAGAGTACACAGTGGATCGTTTTCCTTCATGCACAAATGTACTCGATTTTTAATTTTGAAAAAAATTAGTCGTTTTTAAAATTTCTTCCAAAAATTTTTCCTCCGGTTATCGCGATTTTCGGTTATTACGTTAATTTTGTGTCGGTCCCAACGTGATCGGATACAGCGGCGGTTACTGATTCTTCGAACGAGATTATTCTAGTCTATCTTCCTAAATTCCTATGTGGTAATATTTCAACTTTCAACCTTTCAACGATGTAAAAACCTATTATTTACAGTTTACTGTAAATCTTGTTTCATTCATTCCATTCTTCTTCATTCGGTAATTTTCTTCTTTTTTTTTTTCACCTAATTTTTTGAGGCACTCCTTTTCAACCGAACAGCACATTATCCTATTTTGCGTTTCACGTAAACCCATCGCCAAATGCCGCAAGTAAACGTGAGACGATCGAACGACGACGAAAAGCAAGATCGAGGAAAAGTAGCATTTTATAATATAGTAAGATATGTATATCGTATTATGGACTTGGCGCCACCGAAACACATCCCAGCGATTGAAAAAAAAGTTGACATCCCCATGGCGATCGTCGAGTAGCGGGGGTAGCCGAACAATAGATAATTTGAAGGTCACAACGATACGATTTCTGCTGGCAAACAACGTTATTCGAATTGCAGTTCCAGCAGACTGCACACCACATTATACAGCAGCGGATATCCCCATAGCGCCTGCAGTCATTCGTCGTTCATCGATCGTACCGCATTTCGAGGGTTCGAAACGAAAGAAGATCACACATAGTTTATCTTATGACGTAGTAAACAGACGTTCATTCGCGGCATTATCAGATATTCTGTCATGAATCAGCAATGCAGCACCACATAGCATGACACTACTATCTCGCTAACGAAGATGAGTCGTTATACAGCAGAGTCTTAGAGTACACTGTACAGCATGCCCTTCTTTCGTTTCCTTCATAATCTAGCTGTCTCATCTTCAGATTTCAGCAAGATACGTCTGCAAAATTACCACGGCATGGATATGCTTATTCGCAATAACATTTCACAAGCTTATCTGGCCACCAAAACCTTCGCTGTCGATCTTCTCGGAAGTGAGATTTCGAAGAAATTTCCTACTTTGATTCAACGGTTCAACTGAGTAAGACAAACCAATTATGCCGAACACGGGTACAATACGATCATAAGCGCAAACAGCCGACATGGAATGGGAAGGTATTCGAAGAGGGGGAGACGGCGGACTGACAAGTATCAAAATAATGCAAAAATTTCATTCGCTCGTACAATTTTTCAGTTCCCAAAACAAAAACACCCTTCTATTTGCGCCTACGGATACGATATGATATATGTATACCTAAATGACCGCTACACCGCTAGGATCCGAATGAGATTTGCCACAATCAAAACCAACCAACCAACCAACCCACTTTTCCAACACAAATCGAGCGAAAAAACTGAAAAAATTTGAAAAAAAAAGAAACAAGATCGCATGTTGTACCGTTTTGTACGTAGAAGGAAGGGTGAACGTGAGAACTAAACCAACGCGAATAATGCGCGACACTGCTGCATAAGCAGGTCAATGAACACGATAGATGAGAAAGAGAAAAAACAATGTGGAAAATGAAAAGCTCTGTACCGGAACATGAAGGATACCCAGAACAGTGCGATCTTTTTTTTTTTTCTTCTTCACACAAGGCCTGTCGTCAAAATCGTCTGAACTTTTTTTAGATCCTCTATCAGAATAGTGCCATTCTTTCTTGATCACGAGGAAACCCAGCAAAATCGTTTGACCTTTTCTTGAGGTGAAGGAGGCACTGTGAAACTGATAAACCAGTACTAAAACTGATCGCAGACTAACTTCGAGATTATAATATGTATTTTTCACACTGACGGTAGCTCACTACATCGCTCGTGGATTCTAACAATGTTTTGGACTAAGATTTGACCCACGAATACATTTAAGAAATGATCCTGGGATGTCACTGAGACATCTGACCGGAAACATAGCCCATCGCCAAAACTGCTACAACTTTAAGACAAATATTGTACGCTGATTCCGAATCCGTAGATCGATTTTTCTTATAATGATTAGATTGTGGTCAAAAAGGGGTCGTTTCTGGTGTTTTCAGGTTTATTTCGGACCTATTCACTAGATATAAAAAAAAAATTGCAATATACGCGTTTCTAGAATATTTAATCGAGTAGAGTCCAAATTTAGCCTTAAATTTTGGCTGTGAGCGTTTTTTTTTTTTTTTGTTCTTTATTTTTCTTGACAGAAAGACTTTAAAGTGTACTCAGTGCAGCCCAATCTTACATTTTGATACAGTAGCCTTCCGATTATTCACCCTAATTGGGGCGAAAAGACAGGGCGGATAACCAAAAAGGCGGACAGTCCGAAATAGGATAGATTTTATTAAAATTAAAAAATTTTAAATTAAACGATAATGAATTTATTTAATAATTTTGACCCATATTCGTTAAATTTTATTACCAATATTTATATTATTTCAATTAATTGACAGGTAATGTATTCACGAGTCGAATTTTATTTGCAGTATAGTAAAGGGTATAATAAAATATACGTATAGGTAGTTCAAAAAGTAAGTTCCGGTAACCCAGAACAAATTTAGTATAATACAGTACATCAATTTGAAAAATAATCTGTGATAAGACTTTGACAAGCCTTACTATTACTCGTTTTTCTGTCGCAAAATTCTGATTTTACTGATTTTTTCTGTTTTTGGAAAGGCGATTTATCCGCCCTGGTCAAAGCGGTTAATGTGGCGAGGGCGGGCGGCCAAATTCAGGGTCGATAATTGAAGGGCGGATAGTCGGAAGGCTACTGTATTAATAAAAACGTAATGTTTTTAGATCATTTTTTGTGCATACTCCGAATCTAGTCTTACAATTTTGATTAAGCCTATTTTCAGCCTAAAAATACATTCTCTTTTTCGCCATTAGGGCAAAAGATCTAAATTCCAATCCTCTGAATCGAACCAACCACTTTCAGGCTCAAAAAAAAATTTAATCGAAATTTCACAGTCAGATTCGAAATCAATACAAAACATAGGCATAGAAAGTTTTTTTTTTTCTTCTTTCTTTTTCGTGCGTGAAGTTTGAATTTTGGTCTTTTTTAGTCTACAAAACTACTAAAATTCGAGAAATAAAATTAGCGCAGTATATGTTTTTAATAGTATCAAACGTGTGAAATTGGGCTCCACTGAGTTCTTGAAAGGCTTTCTGGCAAGAATAAAGGCGCGAACCCAGGCCAAATTCGGAATGTAGACAAAAAACAGGTTTAGAAACACGTATATTGCAATCTTGCAAAATGAGTCAGAAAAAATTAATCTCTTGGCCAGGCTTTCTGGTAAAAATCAGATATCACTGGAAAAACTGGCTAAAGAATTTAGAATTAGCGTGACAAGAAAGTCTAACGAAGTTAGTTCGTTCTTTATACCTCTAAAAAAATTCAAAATTTCTTCTACAAAGGGCAATACCAAGAAATTGATCCGAAGTCCGTATCAAGATACCAAGATTATGATCTTAAAGATTCCTCCCATCCCTGATGTCATGAAGGGCAAATTAGGGTTCCACTGTAACCAAAAGTGATTCTAGTGCACTTCCAAACCAAAAAGTTGCTTCACTCTTAAACCGCCCTCCTGCCTGAGACGTCACAATTCATAACTTATAGTCGATTCGTTATTAGAATGAGCTTAGCAAAGTTTTTAAAACGATATATTCGTATTCCGTTTCTGACCTTCAACTCCAGCCGGGTACCGCAATTTCTAATTTACAGTCAAACATATCTCAAAAATGAATTCGGTGACCTCAAAATCCTCTAGACGATACATGGATTTGATTATTGATTATTCAAACTGATAAAAAGCTCTGCAAGTTCTTCTGTAA
Organism: Acanthococcus lagerstroemiae; assembly: GCA_031841125.1. Classification (NCBI taxonomy): domain Eukaryota; kingdom Metazoa; phylum Arthropoda; class Insecta; order Hemiptera; family Eriococcidae; genus Acanthococcus; species Acanthococcus lagerstroemiae. The sequence continues at coordinate 67,309,420 of CM063111.1, read as the reverse complement.
AACCAATAAAACGAAAGAAGAAGAGTACCTAAAGATCTAAGGATATTATATGAAATAACGGATTTGGAGATAATCAACTTTCTGCAGCTTGTACAACTCTGTTCACCCGAGTGCCAAAAATTCTACGTTTTCTTCTCCAGAGCTTATTTTAATGTGCTGCACTGTAAAGGTGTAAAGGTTACAGTCAACTCTTTCTTTTCCTGCCGCTTCAGGAACGGTTACAAGAAATTGCAAAATGCTTTTTTTTTTTTTTTTTTTTTTTCCTAAGAGAAAATCGAGTCGGGAATGTTTGGAACATTTTATGACACAATTGAATTCTGCTACTTTTATGCGCAGAAATTAATTTCGGAGGGCTTCTCGGTTCCTTAGGGCGAACCGCCTCTTGGATTTTAGGAACTTTTTCATACATTATTCGGTAGCGTTCATGCCCATCCGACTAACTGCACCGAATTTCGGCTTTCGATTTGTTTTTATATTATGCCTAATTTTACCGAACTAATCGCATTATGGAATACTAAAAGAATACTAATACTCGTACAAGCACACGATTCCTGAATCATAAATCTGGTATCAGAATGCTCCATTCGGCACAGTTTTCTTATAAAAGACCGTCGAAGTGACCATAAAATGGCTATAGTTTGGGTGTTTTTCAAACCCATTTTTAGAGTATTTACCGTAAAACATGAGACGTCACAAGTTTCGAGGCGAAATTTTTCGGGCAGATTCCGAATCGGATCTTCAGATTCGGATACAGGCTTTCTTTCTCGCTAAAACTACCTTCAAGCACAAAGTAAGGCATCCATTTTTATACTTTTGATATTATTGGGAAAATGCGGTTTCTAGAATTATTTTTCGTACTAATTTCGACGCTGACTTAAAAGTTGTAATCGACCAGCATATTTCTCATCTTGAAAATTCAGCGCTCTCAGTCTAGAAGAACAAGAGAATTCTGGGAATGCCATCTTCAGAATTCATTTGAATTCGGGAGAAAAATTGAAAACAATGAGATAATCTAGAGATTTACGAAATGTTTACAACATTTTCTTACAAATTCTGAGGGATTTGGTGAAGTGATAAAATTCGCCAAAAAAATGTTAGCAGATGATCTAGACGTTTGAGAGATTGAGTAAGATTCCTCGGAATTTGACCAAGATCGGGAAATTGAATAAGAACTTCGGAAGAACTGAAGAAAAACGAATAGCTCGGGGAAAGAGAAATGCGCGTAATATTAGAAGGGTTTATCAAAATTCGAGAGTTACAGACAATCTGAAAACATCTTAGATTTTCAGTAAATCTCCTGAAATTTCGAGAGAGTTGGCTGCGCTGCGAGAACGTGCACTAGTTGAAGAAGGACGCCGTATTCGCGGTACTTCGTCAGTCTTCCCGCCACAAAAATTACGGAAGCAAACTCTGAGAGACTTGGGCGAGTGACCCACCAACACTGCGGTATTCGTTACGATTAAGAAAATCTCGCATTACCTCGAGTCGGAACAACGAGGGTTTTCATCACGCGTTTTCTTCGAGGGAACGAAACGAAACACCGACGCCACATACTCGTACCTCCAAATCGCGAGCGAGCCTCATCAGCAAAATCCATTTGCGAACACGCAGCCTCGTCACATTTGAATTCACCTTCGATTTCTCGATCATGCCCGCGATTTTGAGTTCTCGTGCTACTGTGCGGCGGTCATTTGTTTCGTTCGCTTAGATTCTCGGTACATAGAAGGTGTATAAATGGAAATATTCGCTTCTTTCGGATAGGGCTTTCGGCGGGTTCTGATCAGATCGATGGTAATTCTCCATACTCATTTTCGCAAATTTCCTCTCACTTTTTTCCTCTCTTTTGAAAGTCTGTACGACGAAATTACGATCAAGAGGTCGCGTAAATTTGGCGTCGAAAAGCAGCGAGGGGCGTGAATAATGTTTTTCCGCTTTTCGCCCCGCGAAGAAGGGAAAAAACGCAGGCTGGATATTTGGGTACCAACGTCGAATGTCGATGGGGCTTTGCGAGTTACGCGAGCGTGATATGTTTATTAGCGCAGTCGTGTCGGGGTTGTACAAATTTTTGGGGTGAAAACTGAAACTGATTCCGCTCGGCTTAACTTGGCGTGGCGTCAGAAAACGGCGACCGCTCGTCACCAGTCATGCAGTCACGTCGTCGCGGTGGAAACTGGCCGTCGTACGAATATCTACAGAAACTGTTGGGGGGAGGGGCACTTTCGAAACGCAAGCGGCGACAGTAGACGAAATCGCGGACGAGAGATGTCCAAAATTCGTCCAGTATCAGCATCGACTTCGCCCACACAACGCGAGTTGGTTCGCTTATATTTTCTCCTCAAGAGTGCCGGACTCAGCCGCGTCTCAGTGTACTCTCGACAGTCCACATTTCCCAAACCAAGGGTCCACGACTAGCGCTAAGCATAGAGCAGCGTAATAACGTAGTACCTATCGCATTACATCAGCTTGCAGCCACGCCATTACACATTAACTACATACTAGTAGCTACCAACCCGTTTTAAACGATTCGGAAAGCTTTCAATTACTGTCGTAAAACATGACATTCGAAAATATGTACTTATTGTAGAAACTTACGTTAAGACCATTTTTCCCCCTCCATCTCGAAACGAATGCGACAAAATGAATTCTCAATATCGAGCAAGTGGCTCGCTACGAAATAAAAAAACATTTTAACGCTCGTTTGGCGTGTTTAATCGGCGACAAGCGACGAAAGGTAATGTGGACTTTTTTTTTTCTCTTTTATTTTTTTCATTTTTCAATAACGTTACACGAAATTTGCTATTATACGGTCATCTCATCGCATCACATCTCAGTGGCACCCTAATAAGCGTTCAAAATACGCTTACCCTTTCTTCTTTCCTTTTAACAATTTTTTAGCGGAAAAGTGGAAAGTCACACGTGAACATCAAGTCTCGACTGTGATGTTGCTAGCGTTATTATACGGAAGATCGATATCATTTCAGAGTGTCTACTGAATTTGGGAAACAAAATATCACAACTTTTCACGGCCTTTTTTCACGACTATCATAGGGGATACTAAAAGGAAGTGGAAGAGAGGGGAACTCGGCAATTCGCGCCTCACCGGGAGCTCAACCTTTTGACACCCCCCCCCCACCTTTCACTTCTGATAAATCTTCAGATAAACCAAAACCTGTATTGTGGAACTTGCATTCTGCATCTGATTTTCCAACAGGGGGATACCTGAAATAAGAGAATATTTTGAGAAAACAAGTGTACCCTACTTTTCAACTCCCATGGTAAGGCACAAATCTTGGACTTTTTTTTTTTTTTTTTAAAGAATCGCCAGAATTATACTTCATACTTGTTACATACGTCAACTTTTTCCTTTAACGAAATTACAATAATATGGACTGTAATGCAAATGAGACAGTCTTATGAGAGTTGAAAAATGCCCATAGTTTTTCCCCTCTTCATGAGTAGTTTGAACATGCAATATTCTCCATTTATAAAAATGCAGAAAAACAGGCAATATTCCATTTGTATGAAATTGGTGATAAATGTGTTCCGCATCTAATAACCAACAGGATAAATGAAAGGCAAACAAATATTACATTCATTATGTATTGATTTAGAAAAATCATTAATCACTACTCATTTTATCAACAAATTTCTGAAGAGTCCAGATTTAGAAGTGCACGTCCGTGACTACAACATAACTGACCCGAGCGTAGACAAGCGCCATTTTTTATCTATTACCAGACCATTCGATATTAACGCCCTATCAATACAGAGCGCGCTAAACTCCTATAATAAATATTCGCTTAATTTTTATTTTTTTTCTCATTAAATTAATAAAACTGATTTTTTTTTTCTTAATGGAAATATTGTGAACTATTAAACGATGCAGGGGCGAAACAAAGGGGAGGGGGGAGGGGGTGTTACACCCTCCCAGAGTTGTCAGCGCAGTTGGAAAATTCGGCAAATCGGCAGTTGGCGAACGATAAATGTAATAAATGAAATGAAGAATTAAATATTTCGGGGAAGTTTACTGGCCACTTGGCAAAATATTCATATTCAATTCATTTCCGCAAATTTTCAGTTGTCACCCCCCCTAGAAAAAACAGCTAGTTTCGCCCCTGAAACGATGAAATATCGTGACTTTTTCGAGTTTTTGTTGAAATATCATGAGATCATGACTTTTCATGACTATAGAAATCTGAAAAAAGTGTCAGGGTATCTCCAAATGCAAGATGAAGTGGAAAAAAATTAGAACATCACGTATACAATTTCCAAAACGTATTATTTTTTCCTCGTTCAATCTGGGGAAACAGTACAAAACACAGAACTGAAGATACTTCAGAAAATGAATTAAAAAAGTCAAAACTGTCCATCATTTATTCGTGTGTATCTTTAGTCGATCCGGCGTTCAACCTTGTAGCCTACGCTACACTCCACAAATATGTATCTTTGCGTGTGTTACTACTAATACTACTACAACTACTCCTACAACTACTACTTCGTCAGCTTAGAAAGTTCTACTTGTTCCTAGAGTTGTTAAATTCAGTTTTTTCCGCTCAATGACCTTGAAATTCGAGTTTTAATTCCCCCTCGTGTCCCGTCGTAATTTGAAAACTTTCAAAAATTATTAAATCTAAGAGCTGCAGTTAGCAACACTGAAAATGTTGAATTTCTTTTTATTCATTTGCTTGATACTCGTAATTCGAAATGTTTCAAAATTTGATAAATTTAACAGCTGCAAATAGTAAAATTAAAGACTCTCACGCGGACGGGCCCGCGAAATGAAACTGATTTTTTTTAAATGCTTTCTAGTTTGTCCGCCAGCTCTCATGTCCTTCGTAACTGCAACAGTAATCACGATGCATTCTACTGCGCAGATACATACATTACCGAGAACTAGAAATCAAAAATTCAATTTCTAAAACGCGCTTCAGATATGTTACAGAATTTGAATACGAGTACCTATTACTACGTCACTGAAGTTGACTTTCAGCATTCCTAGTTCGTCGGTAATGTATGTATCTGCACGGTAAACGCATCAAAATTATCGCTGCAGTTACGAAGCAACGGACATAAGATCCGACAGGTAAAGTAGGAATTATTTGTAAAAAATGATTTTTTTTTCTCGCAGGCCGGTCCGCGCGACAGATTTTCAAAACTGATTTTGGCAGAAAATGTACTCGAAGTGAAGGTACGCATAAATACATCGCGTGCGGAGCGATCGAAAGTTCTCATTCTTCCAACACTTATTGTAATATTTCAATCTGAGTGTTAGTCCGAACAGGTGAAACCGCGAAAATTGAGAACAAAAGGATAAAGAAGTAAGTGCCACTTTGGCATTTTGTGTTCCAAAAACCCGAGCATATGTCACAGAGTAATCTTTTCTAAAATCGAGCGTTTTTTCTCGCAGTATTTGTCGAAGATTTTTCAGAAATACCGAGTATTTATATTAGCGAGCATTTCCTCGTTTGCCATCCCTACTTTCAGATATCAAGACTTCCCACAAAAAATATCCGCGTATTCTCGAAATAGTCGCGTATCTCACATCGTTTTATGCCCGCTGACGAGTTCGTGACGACTCATCGGAGTCCCCATGGCCTGCTAGCGCTACTTGACGGACGCCGCCGATGAATTCGAGGTTCTTCGAAAAAAGAAAAAATTCGCGTCCGAAAACCGTGAAAATCTCGATACCTATCGGATAGATTTTGCTGTCAATCAATAGCGTTCTATTCGTAGCTACGCTGAAATTAAAGTCATTCGCTTTCTTTTAGGATGGAACGTCGAGAAAGGTTTACCCCACTCTCACTTTCACTATCAAACCACGAGTAATAGCCGATGTTTCAATTTTTTTTTTTAAATCAGCTAAATTGTTGTAAGCTGTCTGAGAAGTGTAGAAAACAGCAGTCCAAGTGTGATGTTTCGTACCTACGAACTCCAACTATAAGACAATACACAATACACAAGTCACCCTTACAGGAGTCAGTTGAATTTCATTTTCGAGCATTCCACTAATTGGTTTGTTGAGCGACTGACGGCACTAACTCACTAAATCTTGTATCCGAGTTTAGCGCTACTTATTTTCAATAACCCGGCGAGGGTATTCGAACGTATTGGTGATGATCCCCGACGACATGTCCAATTGCGTGTACGCTTTTAGAAGAGAGACAAGAAGAAGCGGCTCCAAATCGAAGAGGGAAATGCAAAACGTATGATTAGAATTAAACGTCGTAGTTTCCGAAAGCGTCGCAACGTTTTAGTTTGATGGAGGACTCTCTCCAGAGACTTATTAGGTTAGGTCAAATGCTTCGTCCGCGTATTCATTTAATTTACTCGAACGATAACTAAATAATTCGATCTAGATATTTCGGATTATATCATTAAGAAGTTTAGGGTACTCGAAATTTTTCTCAAGATTCGAATTGTTGCACATAGAGACAACCACTGTTGCCCGTATCCGTATGAAAAATGTAAACTGAATTTCGATATTTCGACCTCGCCTAAAAATTTACCATCTAGTTTTTCGAAAACACGTACCACTGAAAAATTACTCGGTACAACTTGAAACTCATTCAGAACTATTCAACTGGAGTAGTTTTTCAGCTAGATGGTACTTGTTTTTTCTATGTGGAACGCAGTCGCAAACTTCAACTCCATCTCCACTTCGGCCGGCAATGTCCTTGCTTTCTCGGACACGTGACTGCATCAAATACGCATTCAACGTCACGTCTATTTTGAACGTATACTCGTACAGGTAGCCGGCTCGTTGATAATTATTATAGGTAGTTTCTTAGAACCCGGTGTGTTCGTAATACTCTTCGCTGTTTACGTAAACGATTACATTATACTGTCGATTGTACACGCATAAAGTGCAATTTGTAAATCGTGACGTAGTATATTATTTGTTTTCAGCATTCCAACGATGTAGGCAAAAATTTGAAAAGAAAAAGACGAAAGAAATGCGAAAATAAAAATGCGAGAGTATGTGGTTCTCGACCAAAGAGTATTTGAAATAATAATAATAATAATAATAATAATAATAATAATAATAGTAATAATAAATAAATAAATTACGCTTCTTGGAAGCCAATGGTGAACTCGGACAACTGCGAAGTTATTAACAAGTTTCGATATATGTGTAACTGTCAAAATTGGACGGTAATTTCGAGTAATAAGTATAGCAAACAGTGGGGAAAATGATGCCACGTAACGTCCTCGTACTTCGAGTTACACGAATTTTTACGATACATTCCATACCTATTCGGCGAACTTAAAATACCTAACGAGAATTAAATGTAGCTATAGCCTCTAACGTTCTTTCTGAGTTCGTTTCATTACGACGACACGACGAGAGAAGAAAAGCAAGAAATACGATTTAAAGATACGAATACAAAACTGTGCAGCGACTCCATCTCGTCAACGTTACGAGTACCTATACGAGTACATACGAGTATGTACAAACGGTATGGCGGCGCGCGATACGCGACCTCGATAATTAGAAAAACGAGACGCGAAGACGGCGGCGATACCGATCGATCGGCTGACTATTTTGGAATCGCGAAAAGCGAGAACCTAAAACCAAAACCATTGTAGAGTATTTTGTGAGCCTATAACAGAAGGCATCTGCGTAAGCTGCCGGAATCAAATCACCGTATTGGCCGCTACATAATATTCATTATGCAGCTATAAAATGGATTTCAGTCATTTTCCAATACATTCGCATCCGTTACTGCTGCCATACAATAGGTGATGCAGCCGGGTAGGATGTGGGAGGGGGAGGAGGTATGGAAATCGATAAGGGAAATACGCGAGGCGAGCTCGTCGTCATGTTTTCGAAACATACTTCGCTCTCCCAACGAAGCCGAAAACTACGGAAACGCGAAGTTGAATGAAATCTACGAGTATGTAGTATTCGTATTATACATATTACGAGTATGTACATATACGCGCAGGTCATCCTACGAGTACATAACTTATCACCGGCTGCATTCCGTAAGACTGAAATTTTTCAAGCCACGTAGCTTCGAACCCCATCGTCGGTTACAGACTGATTCCATCGATACCACTCGCCATACATTTCAAGCCTTTCGAGCCGCGCCTAACACTAAAATTTCGAAACAGCTACCGGGGGAGGGGGAGGGGAGGGAGAGGACTGAAATTTTGGTCGTTCTAACTAAATCCGAAGCAGCACACGTCGCACCGTGCGACCAAAGTTGACTCAACTACGATCGTTCGCCACTAGCATCCTTCCGAAAACGAAGCCGAAGCTTGGAAGGACGACTCGGGCTGGACAAAATTTCCGAACCAATATGAGGAGAAATTCTCACGTATCGACTGAGCTGAGCTGAGCGCGTGCACGTGCACGTACACGCACCTATACTAGTAACAGCGACACGTGGAATTCGAAAACCTTATTTTACGGGGTACTCGACGCGATCCTCGAGTTTATTCGAACTTTATGGCACGACAATGTACATAATAGGTACGCATCGAGTACGCCGAAGGTAAGAAACACATCGCTATAATTTCGGCACAAAATGTTTTTGTCAGCTCGTACTCGAGCGCCGAAAATTCTCTCGTCTCAGGCCGACGAAAGGATTATGGAAGGTGGGGGGAAGGTGGGTGAACAAGTTCGCTGTACACTTCGGGCATATCGGGCTGACTGTGGACCGAATATTTCGTTCCGCGAATTATAAAAAACTACATCGACCGCGAAACACGGGCGCCCTCTTCGACGAAAGAAAATTGGAAGAATGGCAGGCAAAGAAAGAAGACAAAAAATAGGTTTTGTACGACGAATTTGTACTGCACGGGTACGGGTACGGGTACGCACAGCACGCGGTTCTCCTAATCTTAATACGCGTTCACGCACACATCTCGTCGGTATGCGACGGGTCCGGCCAGAGACGCAGCCGCCGCTTCGCATCGACGACACTCGCCGCGCCTTTCCAAAAATCTAGGGCATTCCACGTCGCGGCGCGGCGGTGCCGCTCGGTGGCGCCACCATCAACGAAATTTTGGGCTGCACTGCGTCTAATCGATCGACACACGCCGGAGAGTACGACGCGCGAAATTCCCCCTCGGCCGCGTAACGAAAAATGGCACGCGTAACCGCTTTCCCGAGCTTTTCCAATTTCTGGGAGAATTCCGTAGCTTTCTCTGTTCTCAGCGACACACCAGACGAGCGCGACTGCCAGGAGGGTGACGCATGGGGGCCGGCGGCGGCAAACAGAGAGTGACGGTAGCGGGACGCTGCCTGCCAACCCTGCAACACCAGCCTCCACTTCGCTCGGCTGCTCGAGTCGAAATTTCAACGAAAACTCGCTTTCTCATCGTTATACCGACTCTAAATTCCGAACCCCAGAACGGCGGCGAGTCGCTTAAACCAAAACCGAACCATACTCTACCACCATTCTTCCAACATACGGGGCCGGAAAATTTTTCATCGAGAGTTTCTTCTACACCGAGTATTGTTTATTGTCATTAGAAGAACCACCCAGCTCGTATAACACTACATATCTAGAACAGGAACTCAGAGCCGAACTCAAAACCGGACGACTCGATCCAGCCTGGCTCCGACTCCGAAGCGAATTATAATTTAGCTCCAGCTCGAACAATTTTAAGATTGACTCCGGCGCCGGTAGATGTAATTCTTCGAGATTCCGACACCAACAAATAATTGCTATCGTGCTCCGGTTCCGGGTCCGGTGAAAAAATTTCTGAACGGCTCAGGCTCGACTAAAAACATGGTTTCTGACTCCAGATTCAGTCTTGTTTACATTTGTTTTCCATTCTAACCATAAAACATGAGAATAGCTCTTTTCACACAGACCTGATTACGAACGGATACATAATTATGTTAAACTTTGTACTGATTTCTTTTTTTGCCACCTTCCGCAAGCAGAAAAGACGTCAATTTTCCTTGAAACAGCTTCTCCCATCTCTGAAATGATTTTCGCTCCCTTACCAGCCCCCCCCCTCGCCTCCAAAGACACGCAACTTTTCCGGAATTTATTAATTGAGATTTTGAAATCGAAATATGCGCTAGTAAGGTCTTCGAGATCGCTGAGTTTGGTTTTGGTATTAGTTCAATCTCGAGTTGAAAAATGGGACACTTATTCGGAGAGGCCTCGAGATCAAAAATGCTGTATGTACTATATACCGATATCGTTTCTTAGATTATTAAGGTCACTGAATTTAGTACCGGTATTATTTTCACCATAAGTTGAGAATTAGGGCACTCACTGAGAGAGCAGAGGTAAAGGGTCAAAATTTTCATCAATCACAATATGGGTATCTCTTAGATTTTTAAGCTTTCTAAATTCGTCTTGATATTTTCATACCTCTACAGTCGAACGTATCCCTATTGTTAAACCCATAATACGGTGACTCATTCATTCGAGATCGCTCTTACGTTACTTAAATTAGAGTAAAACCAAACAGAATCCAAACATTATCTCTACTGGGAAAATTCGATTTGAAAAAGAAATTACAATAGGTCTTCGGTGGAAAGTAACGGAAACCACTAACTTCTTCACCGAGCTATTTTTGCCTAGTCAAAATCATTTCTTAAGCGGGAAAATTAATTTCACGGAATGTTGTACGATATTTGGAGAAAACACGGACGTTCGATAAGTGAGGACATTTTTCTTCTCACAGAAATGAGATATGTTTCGAATAATACTAGGGGAAAAAAGTACGGATTATGTTCAGATTCAGCCTTCTTTTGCTGCGGTTTGAGTGAACTGGAAGCGAAATACCCACAAACTATCCGAACAACAGAGAATTAAGAAAATTTGGAAACCTGTAATATGGTAATTAATAAAAATGTTGGTCCTTTACCGCCCTCAGTAAGTGCCCAAATTAAGCCCATAATGCGAAAACGCAAAGGGCGGGGTAAACGAATCGCTGCCTGTTAGATGATCAAACACATCAACATCGACTCACACTAGTGGCGGATCGAAGAGGAGGGGGGGGGGGTAGTGTTGGACTTTCCCCTTCGGGCCGAAGAAGAAAAACAAAATATTGCGAAAGCACATTATTGTATAAAAATATAGTGAACGTGACGTGACGTGTACGTTCATTTTGAAACGATTTAATCACATTATGAAACTTGTCTTCAGAAACTATTTAAAATGACATCCATCCCGATGCGGAGGTGGAAAAAGTCTTATTTTCAAAACACGCTCCTTGGAAAATTTCTAGATTCACCACTGACTCACACTACAGCCCGATAATACGCACCAGTGAAATCTGATACATCGTACTTCGAATTGCCACGCGCTTTTTCGGAATACGCCGCACCGCCTCAACGATAGCACGTGCCTCGAATGGCATGTAACAACACCGGCAAGATGTACATTACGCGTGCATCCAAATTTGTAGCGCTAGCATTTCAATTCACTTTTCAGTTGAAATTAACGCCGATAAACAAAACTATGTGTACTACCACACAATGACCCTGGACCTCAGCGTAACTGGCAAACTGGAGTGCATACAATCACACGGTAAGTTCCCTGAAAATTGTTCGCACGAAAATTGATCAATCGCACGATTGTTCGCAAAATTATTCGCATTAGTAAAATTTATCTTTCTTTCTTATATTATAAACAACACAAGTTGCATTTTTATGTCGTCAATGTTTTCAGCCTGTGCTGAATATTACAAGGTGAAATTTGCACAAAATATAAATATTGAATCGAAGAAGAACCTTTTGGTATCAGATTTTCAATAACTGGTACATAAAAGCTGTAATTAAGCTTTAAAGTCGACTTGCATGTGTGTCTATGTGTGAGTGTTCCGCGCGCTTACCACGTCATTGTAACGCGTGAATTTTCATTTTACAAATACTTTTTTGCTTCATTTTTCATTTATTAAAGCAGTAGTAGGAAAATGCCGGTTCTAGCACAATCATAAGGTCATTGACCTTGAACCGGTGTCATTGACCTTGAACAAGTGGTCAACGACCTTATGGCTGTGCTAGAATCGGCATGGTCTTTTGCGGAGGTCATTGAACTTTTGATCCAGAATCGGCATTGTCATTTTGATGGAGGTCATTGAACTGTGGTTTATTGTCCTTTCTGAGGTTCTTAACCTTACTCTAATAGGCGCTCTTAACCTCACTCGATTAGGGGTTCTTAACCTCACTCTAACAGGGGTTCTTAACCTCACCCTTGTTTGAACCTGCATTGAACTGTGGTTCATTGACCTTTCTGAGATTTTCTTAACCTCACCCTTGTTTGAACCTATCACCTCCATCAATCCAAACGCCATCTATATGAAGCCCATCATACCACACTGTGTGTTTAGTTTCACCAAGCAGTCATAGAGGTCTCTGATTTTGTCTCCTTTTTCTTCAGATTTTTTTTTTTTAATGCAATCGTTGGGATTCGAACTCGAACCTTTCGAATGAAAGGCATACCCTCTAACCGCACGGCTACCTGACCCTCCCAAAAGAATAGTACAAAAACTTATTCTTATACCTTTCTGCAGACCTAAATGCAAGTCTAAACTGGTTCTCATCACCGTCGCCGGCTTGATTGACAAGCTATTGTTTGCAATTTTTGAACCAGTCTAATGGCTTTCTTTTGTTCTCGCACTTGTCGCCATTTTTGATTGAAATGCTTTTGTTTGAAATTTTTTAACCAGACTAATGGCTTTCCATTGTTTCCATTCTTGTCGCCACTTTGATTGACAGGCTATTGTCTGAAATTTTCAAACCAGACTAATGTCTTTCTATTGTTCTCCTCTCTATCATCAACTTGATTGACAAGTCATTGTTTGAAATTTTTGAGCAGACTAATGGGTTTCTTTTGTTGTTACTTATTCTGAGTACTTCTAATAATGGGACTTCAACAAATTCTTTTGAACTCATCTAACCTGTTACAAACATTCTAGAAATTTCTATAAAGTAGGGTGGTGGTTGTGGTGGGGGCTTGTCAAACCACTTTTATATGGATCACAGAGCACTGATTGGCTTCCCTTCCATTCACGTAGTTTAGAGTGTGGATTCTTCATCAGTCTGGGGATATGAATTGGTTGTTTGCTGGGTACACTTATCTGCTATCACTCCTAGTATTTAAACACTCTTTGAGTCTGATATAGTGAAGTGTTGTGTTGTGTTGTGTTTTTAAATTCAAAAATCATTAATTCACATTCTTTAGTAACATATGGCTTCGTCAAGTGATAATTTTGGTGATTTTCTAAACCAGCTTGGTGGTGGTAGAATAAGAAAGCCATACAAGAAGCTCGCCGAACTACAGCGACTAAAGACATATGAGATCTTTAAAAAAGAAATTCAGACAACAAAGTTTGGCAAGTCAGTTGTAGTAGAGTTGGAAGATTGTATGGTTCATCTACCAAAACGCTTCACCACAACGCTAGCCTGCAACGAAACTCAGTTTGAAAAATTTCAAAATGGAGCTCCATTCCTGAAACTTCTGGGATTCAAAGATGGTAAATTTGGTAAATATCCAATTATTGAATTTCCAGAAACTAAGCCAAGGAATGATTGCTTATGTGATATGGAGTGCGAAGAATGCAAATGCCAGATCATTAGCAAATCAGAATCCTGTGTTTGTATTCAGTTTTCATCACATGATCATCTATAATTTCTAGTTATACGCTGTAAGTTGAATTAGTAATAAATTAATAGAGATAAGTATTGTAAAAATTGTTTATTCATCAATGTATATAATGTGTATATTATTCTAATTAAAAACTGAAACAAATTTATTCTACCCTTCATTTAGAAGAAAAGAAGGAAGCTGTGCGGACTAAATTATAGTATATTTTTGCTATCTTCCCAAGTATTTTGGCTGCTTGAGAATCCCAACCACTTTACTAAAACCTTATCACCTTTGCGTCGCACAATTTTCTCTACAAGGTAGATATCCCTAAAATTGGTCTTTTGCAATTCCTCATTATAGAACCCACCTTTTATAGGGTTTCCGTAATAATCTTTTAGTTCATAAGTCACAGGTAAGGTAGGACAGACTTTAGTTATGAAAAACAACTCTGTAGACCAGTTTGGTAAGTAGCCCTTATCGAAAACTCCTTTTATGCGACTAATGCGAACACAATCCCCCTCCTTGAATTTTACAGTACCACGCTTTTTACTATTATGATTAGAGTCATGTAATGCTTTCAACCTACCCTCATCTTGGGCACTAATACTTGCTGGAGTAGTTTTGATGCTTCTATGAATGCTATGATTGTACTCATACATCAAATCAGGTAAAATGTCTACCCAACGATAAGAGCCTCTAGCAGAAAATTCTCGCCACATTTTGGTTTTCAAAGTGCGATTGAAACGTTCAATTACACATGCCTTTTTATTGCTATAAACACTATACATTTTAGTATGAAACTCCTTAGTTAACATTGACTGGAATTTAGAGTTGTAGAATTCTTTCCCCAAATCAACCTGAAGAAATTTGGGAGGTTTCAAATGAGCACCATCACTAGAGTTTAGAATATCTCATAGCATTAGTTACATCAATAGCGTTTTTTTGACGAATAGGTCTTGCCCAAGCATATTTTGAAAATACATCAATAACTGTAAGTAAATATCGGAATCCATCATTTTCTTTCTCATACGGTATCATTTCTACAAGATCAGCTTGAAATAAATCCTGCAAGCCTCTAACAAAAACATGTCTTCTATAGTAGTTACGACGAGCTGATTTGTGTAATTCCTTCGCAATTTCTTTCCTAACATTTAACGACACTGATGAATTTTTTACCATTTTCATAGTATGGGTACAAAACAATATGAGTTAATTTACTCAATGTATCCAGCTTCACGAAGCTCTTCTACTATACTAAGAATCTCGTTATCTAGTCCGGTATTCCCAGCCTGCTTTGAACAATGCAATAAATACAAACGTTCAACCAACTCATTCGGATCATCCCAGTAGGTAAAATGAGAGTTGATAGGCCCCAAATGTGTATTTATAAGTTTCATTTCAGTAGGGAGCTCAAAACCTTGACCAGTATAAGAATTTTCATTTTTATCACCATCCCTATTACCATGTTTAGGGTTTCTGTTGGGGAGGATTGCATTTATGTTGGAAATCATGTCATCTATATCCGTTCTTATGCTATCTAGACCCCTTAAATTGTTTGCTATAGCAAATGATTGATTCAAATCCTCATTCAAGGAACTTCTAGTCCCTATTCTGATGGGAGTACTCGCAGCTAAAGGTTTTTGTGATGGATGCAAATTACTAACCCATACATCTTCATACTCGGGGAAAAATTTACTTATAATATTCTTATATTTATTTCCAACTTTGCTTTTGATTTTATCACCACCCTTTGTTAAGTGATATTTTGTATCTTGAAGCATTGATTTATAACTTTCCAAATCTTGTTCATTATAGTGTTCAGGACTTTTCTTTGTGAGTAGAGACATCAATCCTTTGGTTCGATCATAATCCTTACCACAAACAGTCACTTTTGAGTGTGTGAAAGTAAGTGGGTAGTTACCAAGATACCAACCATCCTTCTTCTTCTGAATACCAAATAGTTTATCGTCACAAACTATTACAGAAGGAGGATCATCATTCACATTATTATTATTATTATTATTATTATTATTATTATTATTATTATTATTATTATTATTATCTGCTTGAAAATCTTGTTGTTTAAACTCGTGTTCAGGAAAAGGTGGTGGCTTACTTTTATCAAGCAGCGGCTGGAACTTTTTCTCCATCTTCATACGATAATTCAAGTCCCCCTCTTTAAGAGCTTGATACTTAGCTCTAATAGCGTTGGCTAGTTCAACCAAGCGTTTCTTGTGTTCTATTTCTTGCGATGCCATTTTGATACTGGTTAAAATTTTGCTTTGTTATCTTATTATATACTGATCAAAACCCAGCCTGTAACGACCATTGTCAATATCACTAGTCTTGTCAATAAGTAGACAACCATAAGATGCAGCATTCCAGCAAAATGAGCACATCTCACAAAATTCTTTAAAAGTCATATCAGTATTAACATGATCGTGGTAAATATGTTTCAAATTCATAAAGTCCTGCTTAAATACTAGCAACATATTCAAATTATCACGAACTAAATGTTTTGGACATGATGTGTATGTCTGAAGAAGATAAAATGAGTCTATGTTTCTATGCCTTCCCATTGTGAAAAAAGCACGGAGATGATTCTGTCGTTCACAAGCAATATCATCAAAAACAAAGATAGAATTCTCCTTTGCTTCGTTTGGGGAAATGACCGACTCGTTGTCATCAAATGGGAAGTAACCAATCTCAGGAACTTGAGATAAGACCGCTTCTAGTTCTTGATATTTTGGCTGATATCTTGATTTGGAATATAAGTAAATATTTTCAAATGATAATCCATTTAAATTGTAAATTAGATTTAAGAGGGCATTTGTCTTTCCACAGTTACTAGGACCGCAAAAGATGGCTCGAATATTATTGGGTAAGAGACTACCATGTTTACATTTCTCAGTAGTAAACTGAGACACAGTTTTTATCTCTGTTATAGGTAGCTTAACTTCTTGAGCTAACAACCTCATTTTGAAATAATTTAATAGAAACTAACCAAAAATTTCAAAATTAAAGCTTTATATATGTGTAAATATATAACATTCACTACCTATAAACATCACTTAATTTCAGCTTTTGTTTCTTTTAGGATTCCAGTAGGAATGATATTTGGGTTTGGTAATACAACATCCGATCCTTTTATAGAATTACTCTGCTTTTGCACTGCTTTTAAAAGATCTTTCATTTCTTGAATTATAGTTTTATGTAAATATTCTTCAGCAGATTGTCTCTCTTTTAAGAATACATCTTGCATATATGTTAAGATATCTTCTTTTATAGATTCCATGTAATCATTATGACTTTTTGTTACAAATTCCTGTAAATATTGAATATTTACTGCATCACTATCTTGAGATTGACCATCACATGTCAGGTTCCGCAACCGAACCTGATTCACATCAATAGTGCTAGCATCAGCGTTTAAAACCAGTTTGGTTAGTAGAGCAGAGTGGGGGTAGTTTATACTGTAGTAGGGATATGTCCTACCACACTTGTTTTGTCTTGTAAACCGACCAAACTTATCGACTCGAACACTATTCCCATTAGTATTCATCTTCTTACCTTGAAAAAACAATACCTATCTGAATAATTGAGTGATATTTAAAAAGTGAAGTGTTACTTTGTGCATTTTTCTTCAAAAAACTGTAAGTGTGATAAACGTGTATCCACAATGGTGTTCATCTTGAATAGTGTGTACCCATGCAGTACTCCGGCTATTTATATTGAAATTGGTTTGGATCCAGAGAACTACTATCAACCAACAATAAAAATTTCTGATTTAACATTTGGCGAAGACAATTTCATCACCTTATTGGCATCGGATTTTGATCGCTTGAGGAACCTCAACGATATTGTCATATCAAGAATATCATCCCCAGCTGCACTACCAGAGGATTTCACTATATCAAATCCACCATGTAACAATGATGAAGAACAATACCAGGAACATGAATGTGAATATTCGCCTGATTCAATAACTCCTCCCCCCATGGATACATCTGTAAGTCAACCTTTTGAAGTTGGAAATTATACAGTCAGTTTATTATACCAGTATAATATTTTAAGATTTTCAAAAACTATTTTTCTCATGTATGGAGCTCCTTGTTTGGACCTAAGTTTTAGAACTTGGCTAGAAATTGAAAAAATGTATCCCACTATTTCATGTAAATTTAAAATCTTAGGGAACCATAAACTGTATAGTCAGATCCAGCACTCTAGAATTGTGAATTATTATTTAAATATTATTATTAAAAACAAAAAAATTGAGGAGAATTTGTGCATTATAACATTAAATGATTTAAATTTTAGTCTAGTAAGGTTGCATAGTAACTTATTACCAAAATGTCCGATTGAATATAACAAGAGTACTATAGATTACGCTACTTGTGAGCTTATACAAGCTGAGATACGATTATTTGCTGTAAATATTATTTATAGAGATATTCAAGCAGCTGTTAATGCTACCTTAAGTCAGAATAAGCCTCTTCCTGACTGGTGGATATAAATAATCAACTTGTAAATATTTACTTAGGTAATTATATTTCATAATAAATTATATTTCATATTTCATAATTAAATATGTACAACTGATAATCAATAATAAATTATTTAGAAAATTCACTGTTTCTTATTCCAATATTTAATTAATAAAATTACTCATCTTCGCTGCTATATACAAATTCAATTTCCAAATCAGAATCAGAATCAGAATCATCATCATCATCATCATCATTATCATTATTATTATTATTATTATTATTATTATTATTATTTATATACACATCCATATTATCGCATGAACGTTTCAATCGCACTTTGAAAACCAAAATGTGGCGAGAATTTTCTGCTAGAGGCTCTTATCGTTGGGTAGACATTTTACCTGATTTGATGTATGAGTACAATCATAGCATTCATAGAAGCATCAAAACTACTCCAGCAAGTATTAGTGCCCAAGATGAGGGTAGGTTGAAAGCATTACATGACTCTAATCATAATAGTAAAAAGCGTGGTACTGTAAAATTCAAGGAGGGGGATTGTGTTCGCATTAGTCGCATAAAAGGAGTTTTCGATAAGGGCTACTTACCAAACTGGTCTACAGAGTTGTTTTTCATAACTAAAGTCTGTCCTACCTTACCTGTGACTTATGAACTAAAAGATTATTACGGAAACCCTATAAAAGGTGGGTTCTATAATGAGGAATTGCAAAAGACCAATTTTAGGGATATCTACCTTGTAGAGAAAATTGTGCGACGCAAAGGTGATAAGGTTTTAGTAAAGTGGTTGGGATTCTCAAGCAGCCAAAATACTTGGGAAGATAGCAAAAATATACTATAATTTAGTCCGCACAGCTTCCTTCTTTTCTTCTAAATGAAGGGTAGAATAAATTTGTTTCAGTTTTTAATTAGAATAATATACACATTATATACATTGATGAATAAACAATTTTTACAATACTTATCTCTATTAATTTATTACTAATTCAACTTACAGCGTATAACTAGAAATTATAGATGATCATGTGATGAAAACTGAATACAAACACAGGATTCTGATTTGCTAATGATCTGGCATTTGCATTCTTCGCACTCCATATCACATAAGCAATCATTCCTTGGCTTAGTTTCTGGAAATTCAATAATTGGATATTTACCAAATTTACCATCTTTGAATCCCAGAAGTTTCAGGAATGGAGCTCCATTTTGAAATTTTTCAAACTGAGTTTCGTTGCAGGCTAGCGTTGTGGTGAAGCGTTTTGGTAGATGAACCATACAATCTTCCAACTCTACTACAACTGACTTGCCAAACTTTGTTGTCTGAATTTCTTTTTTAAAGATCTCATATGTCTTTAGTCGCTGTAGTTCGGCGAGCTTCTTGTATGGCTTTCTTATTCTACCACCACCAAGCTGGTTTAGAAAATCACCAAAATTATCACTTGACGAAGCCATATGTTACTAAAGAATGTGAATTAATGATTTTTGAATTTAAAAACACAACACAACACAACACTTCACTATATCAGACTCAAAGAGTGTTTAAATACTAGGAGTGATAGCAGATAAGTGTACCCAGCAAACAACCAATTCATATCCCCAGACTGATGAAGAATCCACACTCTAAACTACGTGAATGGAAGGGAAGCCAATCAGTGCTCTGTGATCCATATAAAAGTGGTTTGACAAGCCCCCACCACAACCACCACCCTACTTTATAGAAATTTCTAGAATGTTTGTAACAGGTTAGATGAGTTCAAAAGAATTTGTTGAAGTCCCATTATTAGAAGTACTCAGAATAAGTAACAACAAAAGAAACCCATTAGTCTGCTCAAAAATTTCAAACAATGACTTGTCAATCAAGTTGATGATAGAGAGGAGAACAATAGAAAGACATTAGTCTGGTTTGAAAATTTCAGACAATAGCCTGTCAATCAAAGTGGCGACAAGAATGGAAACAATGGAAAGCCATTAGTCTGGTTAAAAAATTTCAAACAAAAGCTTGTCAATCAAGCCGGCGACGGTGATGAGAACCAGTTTAGACTTGCATTTAGGTCTGCAGAAAGGTATAAGAATAAGTTTTTGTACTATTCTTTTGGGAGGGTCAGGTAGCCGTGCGGTTAGAGGGTATGCCTTTCATTCGAAAGGTTCGAGTTCGAATCCCAACGATTGCATTAAAAAAAAAAATCTGAAGAAAAAGGAGACAAAATCAGAGACCTCTATGACTGCTTGGTGAAACTAAACACACAGTGTGGTATGATGGGCTTCATATAGATGGCGTTTGGATTGATGGAGGTGATAGGTTCAAACAAGGGTGAGGTTAAGAAAATCTCAGAAAGGTCAATGAACCACAGTTCAATGCAGGTTCAAACAAGGGTGAGGTTAAGAACCCCTGTTAGAGTGAGGTTAAGAACCCCTAATCGAGTGAGGTTAAGAGCGCCTATTAGAGTAAGGTTAAGAACCTCAGAAAGGACAATAAACCACAGTTCAATGACCTCCATCAAAATGACAATGCCGATTCTGGATCAAAAGTTCAATGACCTCCGCAAAAGACCATGCCGATTCTAGCACAGCCATAAGGTCGTTGACCACTTGTTCAAGGTCAATGACACCGGTTCAAGGTCAATGACCTTATGATTGTGCTAGAACCGGCATAAATATTTACAAGTTGATTATTTATATCCACCGGAAGGTTTTTTAAGGTTAATGCTTGAATATCTCTATAAATAATATTTACAGCAAATAATCGTATCTCAGCTTGTATAAGCTCACAAGTAGCGTAATCTATAGTACTCTTGTTATATTCAATCGGACATTTTGGTAATAAGTTACTATGCAACCTTACTAGACTAAAATTTAAATCATTTAATGTTATAATGCACAAATTCTCCTCAATTTTTTTGTTTTTAATAATAATATTTAAATAATAATTCACAATTCTAGAGTGCTGGATCTGACTATACAGTTTATGGTTCCCTAAGATTTTAAATTTACATGAAATAGTGGGATACATTTTTTCAATTTCTAGCCAAGTTCTAAAACTTAGGTCCAAACAAGGAGCTCCATACATGAGAAAAATAGTTTTTGAAAATCTTAAAATATTATACTGGTATAATAAACTGACTGTATAATTTCCAACTTCAAAAGGTTGACTTACAGATGTATCCATGGGGGGAGGAGTTATTGAATCAGGCGAATATTCACATTCATGTTCCTGGTATTGTTCTTCATCATTGTTACATGGTGGATTTGATATAGTGAAATCCTCTGGTAGTGCAGCTGGGGATGATATTCTTGATATGACAATATCGTTGAGGTTCCTCAAGCGATCAAAATCCGATGCCAATAAGGTGATGAAATTGTCTTCGCCAAATGTTAAATCAGAAATTTTTATTGTTGGTTGATAGTAGTTCTCTGGATCCAAACCAATTTCAATATAAATAGCCGGAGTACTGCATGGGTACACACTATTCAAGATGAACACCATTGTGGATACACGTTTATCACACTTACAGTTTTTTGAAGAAAAATGCACAAAGTAACACTTCACTTTTTAAATATCACTCAATTATTCAGATAGGTATTGTTTTTTTCAAGGTAAGAAGATGAATACTAATGGGAATAGTGTTCGAGTCGATAAGTTTGGTCGGTTTACAAGACAAAACAAGTGTGGTAGGACATATCCCTACTACAGTATAAACTACCCCCACTCTGCTCTACTAACCAAACTGGTTTTAAACGCTGATGCTAGCACTATTGATGTGAATCAGGTTCGGTTGCGGAACCTGACATGTGATGGTCAATCTCAAGATAGTGATGCAGTAAATATTCAATATTTACAGGAATTTGTAACAAAAAGTCATAATGATTACATGGAATCTATAAAAGAAGATATCTTAACATATATGCAAGATGTATTCTTAAAAGAGAGACAATCTGCTGAAGAATATTTACATAAAACTATAATTCAAGAAATGAAAGATCTTTTAAAAGCAGTGCAAAAGCAGAGTAATTCTATAAAAGGATCGGATGTTGTATTACCAAACCCAAATATCATTCCTACTGGAATCCTAAAAGAAACAAAAGCTGAAATTAAGTGATGTTTATAGGTAGTGAATGTTATATATTTACACATATATAAAGCTTTAATTTTGAAATTTTTGGTTAGTTTCTATTAAATTATTTCAAAATGAGGTTGTTAGCTCAAGAAGTTAAGCTACCTATAACAGAGATAAAAACTGTGTCTCAGTTTACTACTGAGAAATGTAAACATGGTAGTCTCTTACCCAATAATATTCGAGCCATCTTTTGCGGTCCTAGTAACTGTGGAAAGACAAATGCCCTCTTAAATCTAATTTACAATTTAAATGGATTATCATTTGAAAATATTTACTTATATTCCAAATCAAGATATCAGCCAAAATATCAAGAACTAGAAGCGGTCTTATCTCAAGTTCCTGAGATTGGTTACTTCCCATTTGATGACAACGAGTCGGTCATTTCCCCAAACGAAGCAAAGGAGAATTCTATCTTTGTTTTTGATGATATTGCTTGTGAACGACAGAATCATCTCCGTGCTTTTTTCACAATGGGAAGGCATAGAAACATAGACTCATTTTATCTTCTTCAGACATACACATCATGTCCAAAACATTTAGTTCGTGATAATTTGAATATGTTGCTAGTATTTAAGCAGGACTTTATGAATTTGAAACATATTTACCACGATCATGTTAATACTGATATGACTTTTAAAGAATTTTGTGAGATGTGCTCATTTTGCTGGAATGCTGCATCTTATGGTTGTCTACTTATTGACAAGACTAGTGATATTGACAATGGTCGTTACAGGCTGGGTTTTGATCAGTATATAATAAGATAACAAAGCAAAATTTTAACCAGTATCAAAATGGCATCGCAAGAAATAGAACACAAGAAACGCTTGGTTGAACTAGCCAACGCTATTAGAGCTAAGTATCAAGCTCTTAAAGAGGGGGACTTGAATTATCGTATGAAGATGGAGAAAAAGTTCCAGCCGCTGCTTGATAAAAGTAAGCCACCACCTTTTCCTGAACACGAGTTTAAACAACAAGATTTTCAAGCAGATAATAATAATAATAATAATAATAATAATAATAATAATAATAATAATAATAATAATAATGTGAATGATGATCCTCCTTCTGTAATAGTTTGTACGATAAACTATTTGGTATTCAGAAGAAGAAGGATGGTTGGTATCTTGGTAACTACCCACTTACTTTCACACACTCAAAAGTGACTGTTTGTGGTAAGGATTATGATCGAACCAAAGGATTGATGTCTCTACTCACAAAGAAAAGTCCTGAACACTATAATGAACAAGATTTGGAAAGTTATAAATCAATGCTTCAAGATACAAAATATCACTTAACAAAGGGTGGTGATAAAATCAAAAGCAAAGTTGGAAATAAATATAAGAATATTATAAGTAAATTTTTCCCCGAGTATGAAGATGTATGGGTTAGTAATTTGCATCCATCACAAAAACCTTTAGCTGCGAGTACTCCCATCAGAATAGGGACTAGAAGTTCCTTGAATGAGGATTTGAATCAATCATTTGCTATAGCAAACAATTTAAGGGGTCTAGATAGCATAAGAACGGATATAGATGACATGATTTCCAACATAAATGCAATCCTCCCCAACAGAAACCCTAAACATGGTAATAGGGATGGTGATAAAAATGAAAATTCTTATACTGGTCAAGGTTTTGAGCTCCCTACTGAAATGAAACTTATAAATACACATTTGGGCCTATCAACTCTCATTTTACCTACTGGGATGATCCGAATGAGTTGGTTGAACGTTTGTATTTATTGCATTGTTCAAAGCAGGCTGGGAATACCGGACTAGATAACGAGATTCTTAGTATAGTAGAAGAGCTTCGTGAAGCTGGATACATTGAGTAAATTAACTCATATTGTTTTGTACCCATACTATGAAAATGGTAAAAAATTCATCAGTGTCGTTAAATGTTAGGAAAGAAATTGCGAAGGAATTACACAAATCAGCTCGTCGTAACTACTATAGAAGACATGTTTTTGTTAGAGGCTTGCAGGATTTATTTCAAGCTGATCTTGTAGAAATGATACCGTATGAGAAAGAAAATGATGGATTCCGATATTTACTTACAGTTATTGATGTATTTTCAAAATATGCTTGGGCAAGACCTATTCGTCAAAAAAACGCTATTGATGTAACTAATGCTATGAGAGATATTCTAAACTCTAGTGATGGTGCTCATTTGAAACCTCCCAAATTTCTTCAGGTTGATTTGGGGAAAGAATTCTACAACTCTAAATTCCAGTCAATGTTAACTAAGGAGTTTCATACTAAAATGTATAGTGTTTATAGCAATAAAAAGGCATGTGTAATTGAACGTTTCAATCGCACTTTGAAAACCAAAATGTGGCGAGAATTTTCTGCTAGAGGCTCTTATCGTTGGGTAGACATTTTACCTGATTTGATGTATGAGTACAATCATAGCATTCATAGAAGCATCAAAACTACTCCAGCAAGTATTAGTGCCCAAGATGAGGGTAGGTTGAAAGCATTACATGACTCTAATCATAATAGTAAAAAGCGTGGTACTGTAAAATTCAAGGAGGGGGATTGTGTTCGCATTAGTCGCATAAAAGGAGTTTTCGATAAGGGCTACTTACCAAACTGGTCTACAGAGTTGTTTTTCATAACTAAAGTCTGTCCTACCTTACCTGTGACTTATGAACTAAAAGATTATTACGGAAACCCTATAAAAGGTGGGTTCTATAATGAGGAATTGCAAAAGACCAATTTTAGGGATATCTACCTTGTAGAGAAAATTGTGCGACGCAAAGGTGATAAGGTTTTAGTAAAGTGGTTGGGATTCTCAAGCAGCCAAAATACTTGGGAAGATAGCAAAAATATACTATAATTTAGTCCGCACAGCTTCCTTCTTTTCTTCTAAATGAAGGGTAGAATAAATTTGTTTCAGTTTTTAATTAGAATAATATACACATTATATACATTGATGAATAAACAATTTTTACAATACTTATCTCTATTAATTTATTACTAATTCAACTTACAGCGTATAACTAGAAATTATAGATGATCATGTGATGAAAACTGAATACAAACACAGGATTCTGATTTGCTAATGATCTGGCATTTGCATTCTTCGCACTCCATATCACATAAGCAATCATTCCTTGGCTTAGTTTCTGGAAATTCAATAATTGGATATTTACCAAATTTACCATCTTTGAATCCCAGAAGTTTCAGGAATGGAGCTCCATTTTGAAATTTTTCAAACTGAGTTTCGTTGCAGGCTAGCGTTGTGGTGAAGCGTTTTGGTAGATGAACCATACAATCTTCCAACTCTACTACAACTGACTTGCCAAACTTTGTTGTCTGAATTTCTTTTTTAAAGATCTCATATGTCTTTAGTCGCTGTAGTTCGGCGAGCTTCTTGTATGGCTTTCTTATTCTACCACCACCAAGCTGGTTTAGAAAATCACCAAAATTATCACTTGACGAAGCCATATGTTACTAAAGAATGTGAATTAATGATTTTTGAATTTAAAAACACAACACAACACTTCACTATATCAGACTCAAAGAGTGTTTAAATACTAGGAGTGATAGCAGACAAGTGTACCCAGCAAACAACCAATTCATATCCCAGACTGATGAAGAATCCACACTCTAAACTACGTGAATGGAAGGGAAGCCAATCAGTGCTCTGTGATCCATATAAAAGTGGTTTGACAAGCCCCCACCACAACCACCACCCTACTTTATAGAAATTTCTAGAATGTTTGTAACAGGTTAGATGAGTTCAAAAGAATTTGTTGAAGTCCCATTATTAGAAGTACTCAGAATAAGTAACAACAAAAGAAACCCATTAGTCTGCTCAAAAATTTCAAACAATGACTTGTCAATCAAGTTGATGATAGAGAGGAGAACAATAGAAAGACATTAGTCTGGTTTGAAAATTTCAGACAATAGCCTGTCAATCAAAGTGGCGACAAGAATGGAAACAATGGAAAGCCATTAGTCTGGTTAAAAAATTTCAAACAAAAGCATTTCAATCAAAAATGGCGACAAGTGCGAGAACAAAAGAAAGCCATTAGACTGGTTCATAAATTGCAAACAATAGCTTGTCAATCAAGCCGGCGACGGTGATGAGAACCAGTTTAGACTTGCATTTAGGTCTGCAGAAAGGTATAAGAATAAGTTTTTGTACTATTCTTTTGGGAGGGTCAGGTAGCCGTGCGGTTAGAGGGTATGCCTTTCATTCGAAAGGTTCGAGTTCGAATCCCAACGATTGCATTAAAAAAAAAAAATCTGAAGAAAAAGGAGACAAAATCAGAGACCTCTATGACTGCTTGGTGAAACTAAACACACAGTGTGGTATGATGGGCTTCATATAGATGGCGTTTGGATTGATGGAGGTGATAGGTTCAAACAAGGGTGAGGTTAAGAAAATCTCAGAAAGGTCAATGAACCACAGTTCAATGCAGGTTCAAACAAGGGTGAGGTTAAGAACCCCTGTTAGAGTGAGGTTAAGAACCCCTAATCGAGTGAGGTTAAGAGCGCCTATTAGAGTAAGGTTAAGAACCTCAGAAAGGACAATAAACCACAGTTCAATGACCTCCATCAAAATGACAATGCCGATTCTGGATCAAAAGTTCAATGACCTCCGCAAAAGACCATGCCGATTCTAGCACAGCCATAAGGTCGTTGACCTCTTGTTCAAGGTCAATGACCCCGGTTCAAGGTCAATGACCTTATGACTGTGCTAGAACCGGCATTTTCCTACTACTTAAAGCGATTAATCTAATATATATAAAGACAAGTCTCGATTTTTCCTCATCGGTGTTTTCAGGTATTACTGAATGAAATCTTTTAAAAAATGTCTCATGTGGCAGTATGTAACAATTTTGAATCGGCGGCCTAATTTTGAAAAATTATACTTTTTATGCTCTTTCCAACAATACTAATAACTCATTTTGCTTACAAATGTCGGTTGGTTCTCTTACGCTTAACAGCGTCCAACTGAGGGTTGCAAATAGGTAACTTCCACGGGTAACTAGGGTAACTATTGCGCATCCGGTTGGGAGACAGATATACCAAGTTCAAAACACAGTTCATCTTTTGCGTTTTTTTTACCATCGATCTTTTATTTTACAAACACTTTTTTGTTTCCTTTTTCATTTATTGAAGAGATTAAAGAGATGTAGAAGTTTCATGTTGCGTTTTTTTACTATCAAACTTTGACTTTACAAATACTACATTTTTACTTCATCTGACTGGGACTGTGCAAACTGTAGAAGCGCTAGCGTCGTATCTTTAGTGCATTCGTTAAACAATGATAAGGAGAACATATTATAGCGCTACCTGTGACATAAACATACAAACTGTTATCAAAACCGTTATCTTTAATGTTTTTGAAAACCTCTGACTGAGACTCTCGGACTATGCAAATTGTTTGGGCAAAAGAACCCTCAGTACTTCTATTGAGGACGTGAAATGTTCAGGATAATTCGATCATTTCTCATTTTGGAGATAGAGAAGAATGGGTAAATCTATTTAATTTCATGCTTCATTTCCTTTCTTTTATTTTCAAAGTTTCATATTATCGCATATGTTTTGATCCCGTCCGAAGGACGGGTACTACAGTTTGTTTTCAATATTCATAAAACAATTTTTGATCTACTAAATTAGACTAATATTATGAGCAACCCCTCTCAAGTACTTGAAGATACTGTTCCCCTCCCTTCCCTCATCGTCCCGTCGCTGTCGTCACTTTCCTCCCTGTCAGTGGTGCCAGGACAGCGTTCCACGAGCCTTTGCAGTCTGGCCGCACTGTCATACTTCTTTTTCTTAGGCAGAGGGTTACCCGCTACTATGTGTTATACATTAGCCTCCACCAAAGATTGCTCCCGGTGGATGCCTTCTATAAATTTGAAGATGTTAGGGTGCATGGCGTTAAGCGTGGCTTCGAAACCGGTATGCCATCCTCGCATAAACTTGAACGCGCGTTAATATCTGTCCGTATGACATTAGCCTTAGGCATGGACTTTAAAGCAGCGTGTAGTAGCAATTCCATATTTGAATCGGTTTGTGCCGAAACAGGTTAAATCCC
The DNA here is from genome assembly GCA_031841125.1 of Acanthococcus lagerstroemiae. NCBI lineage: Eukaryota > Metazoa > Arthropoda > Insecta > Hemiptera > Eriococcidae > Acanthococcus > Acanthococcus lagerstroemiae. Next base: position 67,281,188 of record CM063111.1, on the reverse strand, counting down.
CATTATGACCATAATGAATTTTTTACATGGGCAACACTGTCAATGTGGAGAGAAACAGGATAAGTCAATGTTTAAATAAAACAGGTCAAGTCCTCCTTATCACCATTGAGTCTTTTATTATTATGAAGCAAGCGCATCAGCAATCAATTACATGAGTATGCCGGTGTATATGAAACGTAAAGGAGTGAACTACTGAACAATTTTATGTGTTATCACAACCCAATTTTGTAGAGAAACAGGTTAAGTCACATTTTGAATTCAAATTTCACGCTTTTCTGGTTACTCTTGATAAAAATGAATAGTGGCATTGGTTTTCTCAGCCCGAAATATCATATAACAACAAGAAAATAATGAAACGTCAATGTTGCCAAATACCCTAAAACAGTTTTTTGGCTTTCCTGAAAAATTATAACAGTGTGACTTAGCCTGTTTCTATACAAACCGATTCATTTCTAACGGAAACTGAGAAACACACCGCAATTTACCCTCCACAAGTCACTCACACGGCCATTCCTCGTGCGACCAATTATTGTATACGATCAAATTTCGTATTCGATCAATTTTCGTGCGAACAATTTTCTGCGATCAGTTTTCGTGCGAACAATTTTCCGGCCAACCACATGACAGAAGTATAATTTTTACGATATGACGTAGTTTAAATAAAAACGATCGAAGTTGAGGAAAATTCAGTTAGTAAAATTCGAAAATTAATGGTTCGCCCGGGACTTTCTTATTTACATATTATCATTTATTCCACGTTGATGCGACTTCGCGTTCAAAAATATTGGGAATTTTCCCTCTCAAACTCTAAAGCTTTTTTCTAAAAACTCGGATTTTTACATACCTATTTTTAGAATACCACATCCCCCTCACTTCTAACCCTATTGGGTGGTTTCTTCAAGCGTTTAATTAATAATACCCGCGGTAATACCTCCCCTTCCTCTCCAACATCAGTTGTATCATATACTATTGAAAACCTCGATCTGATTTTTTCGAGCATTAAATACTTCGGACGGCTTAGGTATCTATCCGGAAAAATCGGGAACAGATGTATTACCACAAAATCGATCTCAAACAAGAGACATCCAGCCAACCCGCCAATCTGTAATACAAACAGTCGGACAGACGGACACGCAAACATATGAACACAGTAGCACACACATTGGCATCAAATTTTTTTGGAGGAGAGGAGAGAGGAAATAGGAGTACAAAAACTTGAATTCGAAAACAAAAATCGATAATCAAATAGAGAAGTTTAATCAACATACATACGTTAGACTAATAATAACCGGCTGAATAAAAATAAAATAAAAAACGAAACGAGCGTTTCTCGGCATTGAAATGCATCTGACAAGTTCTTCACCGGCAAACCTTTGTCCGAGTCGCCAACCGAGCTCTTGACGTTATTCTAAGACAACGAAAAATTAAATGCTGGCTTTTTTTTGGAGGTGATGAGGGGAGAGGGGGGTCAACCATCCCTTCTTCCACTACTTCCACATCCGATGCCACTGCGTCCTTCCAAAGAAAAATTCGGCCAGCCTCGTAGAGAAACAAGCAGGTAGGCAGGCAGACCAGCAAACAGACAAATACATAAGTAAACAGGCAGGTAGTTGAGCAGACATCAAATTGAAATACAGGTAGACAGACAAGCAGGTAGTTAGCTGTAGCGATGCAAAATAATCGATACCGTCGATTATTTTATTCTTGCAGATTTCAAGGCATCCATGTATCGATAATTTTGTCGAAACCATCTTTTTTTTCTTTTGTTTTTTCAACAGTCGATTTTTTCTCCTGTCCACTCCATTAAACGTGCGTCGCTATGATGCAAAAAAAGCGGTTTAATCGTTTCTTTTTAGCAACATTTCTGCTGTTAATACATCGAGTATAAAATTAGAAAAGAACTGATGTACCGACTGTCCGTCCATACACTTACTGCCTCTTTTTTTTCCCTTTTTTTCCCTTTTTTTTTTTTTTGAAAGCATACGGAGATGCCGATTATGATCTAGAATTCGAGTGCTGAGACGGATAACTTTCGATTATAATAATAATTATGCGAAGAATACTTCGGTTTTTTCTTCTAGCAACACATTTTCTCGAACAGAAGACGAGCAAAACGTCCCAAAGTCAGCGGAACAGATGTGGAACAATATTTAGACACCATATTATACGAGCAGATGATTACCCGACAAATGCGTTACCTAATTATCAACCTTGTAAAACATTACGGCGACGATACTGTAACCATACGGACCAGGGCAATGAGAAACGGGAAAAGAAAAAATGTTGGCTATTGACAATTCTGCTTTCATCATCTACGTCTCTTCAACTAGCTAGCAGCGCAGCGCCAGCAATAAAAGCTTCTAACACTTAATTCCGAATCGCGTACAAAGCTCGACCCATGAATTGGATTCACAATCCGTCCTCCCCTCAAACCCATTTTCTGTCTCCAACAGTGGTCGTATACTACGAGAGAGAATGTGAAACAGAAACATACACGGAACTTCAAATCAGAACTTCCGAATGTCGATTCTGTCCTCACCTCGGTAGCCAGAGGTAAGTTAAGCAGTATTGACGCCCGATGCCGGTGCTGTTCCAGTCTAATAGTTTAATTTCTTCAGGTCTGCTCTCCAGAAAGAAAGGGGATACAGAGTGAGGTAGAAAGAGAGAGAGGTGGTGCGCTGGCGAAAATTGCGATTTTGCTGCAGCAGACCCCGGGGAGTTTTTGCTGGGATAGCGACGACCGTTCAACGTTATAATGGCGTAACCCCCTTTCCGCTAATGGATCTAGCGTGGAATATGGGCGCGGTGGCGGAGGCGGTCATCCGCTGAAACATTAACCCGGACAACGGGTCATAAATTTTCGACCGCGTTTTTCGGACTTACCAATTTTTGTACGCGTGAAAATCGTTCGGAAAACGCGACGCCGCCTCATTCGGCTCCTCTTCTCTTTTCTGCTCCTAACTGAATACTGTGTATTCACTTTATTCGAGTTTATTGTGCGAGTGTGGTGTAGCGCAGTATGACGTACACGCAGAAAGAAAAGTGGACTAAGTAGTATACTCTTAAAGATTGTTTACCTTTAACCAGATAGCCATTTCGCTATACATTCATCTTCATTTTCTTTTTATTACCGCGGTTCATCCACCGATATCTCCCTTATGATTTATCCGAGGGGGGGGGGGGAAAGAGATGACAGGACTGGCCGGTACAGACGTGATGTCTGCAAACAGATCCTACGTTACTTAACAGACGATGGCGAACGTCAACTATTAAAAAAGTAGCTCTAACTTACCAGTTTTAGTTCTTTCTTTCAGAATATTAAGGGGCTTCCCGACTTCTGGTCATTCGTCCCCATTCTTTACCAAAAGTACTGATATGATCGTTAAAATGGGGGAGGGGGGCGGAAACTGATCTAACTGATATTGTATTTTCAACTAATATATGATGAATAGACAGGCAGACTGATTACCAGATATAAATAGGAGACGCGGTGACCGGCAGGAAAGATAAGACTAACGTGTAAGATTATTATAATCAGCGAAAGATGATTATTGTACTGAAAAATGACAATTTACAAGACTTGTAGCCAGCTGACTCCCAACCTAGACAAGGCAAACTGATACGACTGGGTATAAGATGGATAAGATGATAAGATATTCGATATTATCGCGTTGGCTAGTAATGGCTGATAGTGATGAAATCGGTCCACTTGAAAAACGTAACGTTCGTTTCGCGACACTGAGTGTGACGTCACACCGTGCCAGTACACCGCGTCGAGATCGTAAGTCCGTGTAAAATTGTACAGCATGGTTGCGAAGTTCAGCTTGTCGCACGGCTTTTGAAGCAGTGGATTTGATTTAGACTATTTTTAATGAATCAGATCTAATACTGATCGTTTTTTCAGAGAGCACAACGCAAAATTTCAGACGTTCACATAATTCTATGCCGAAAATAATACAATCAAAACTAAGTGATTTTGTAGAGGCTGCTGCGAGAAATCTACTGAACGTGGATAACGCAATGGTTTAGAATCACCTGATTTGAATATTAATGAGGTGTGAGCTTGGAAATCAGGACTGTAATTACATCAGGCCCCATTTTCTTAGAGGCTCGTATTATTTTGGGAGTGCACTCCGAAGTTTTACAATAATCTATCAGCCTAGGCGCAAATTAAAAAGATTTTGAGCGTTTTCTAGACATGATGCTGCGATTTAAATTGTTCTTAGTTCGATGAGGTCAACTTATATTAATTCTTCACAAGAACAATGTATACCCCCTCCGCTCATACATGCACATATATGACGCAATTATTCACAAAGGCCTGTATCCTCCAGCAATTTTTTAATGTACCACAGCTCTTTTCATTCTTATTCTTCACTGACTGTACTCACAAAGGAAGTATTAAATAAATCACTTGGACTGTACATTGACACCTCATTTTCTGATTCTGACACTTCTTGATCAGTTTCCGTCTCTGATGTTCCCTGATCTTTTTCTATGACCAACGGTCCCTCATTACTTTCCATCTCCTAACCTCTGTCATCATTCTCTGACTCCGACGGTCGACTTTTCGGTACATTTACGACTACATAATTCATAAAGAGGTGAGGAAGTTGCAAGATTTTCATTCAAAAATAAAATTCGATTTGTACTTTAGACAGTTAGGTATAGTAAGGGACAGAAACATGCGGACACCTGTGAAAAAAAGATGTGGGAGCCAGAAAAAAGGACTAGAAAAGGAGAAAAAAATTGAAAAAATCAAAGGAGGGTAGAACAGGTTAAGCTCTAACAGGCCCCTGTAGAAATGGCCCGGCCGCAAGCACGGACACAAAGAATTTCCCGGGAAAATACGCAACTAAAATGTTTAGACGGGATAAAAAGATTCAGACACTGGGCAGGGCCGTATTTAAGGGGGGACAGGGAGCCATGGCCCCCGGGCCCCCACCAAAAAGTTGTAATGGATAAAAAAATCTAAGACCGCTCTTACACTATTTGCGAATAATGACAAAAATTATTTTTCGGCGAAGATAACCAGCTGGAGGCGAACCAAGTCATCTGTAGAGACCGAAAAATCCCCTTATGCTGATGACTATTGAATGTGACATTTTAAAAGATATAACTTTTGATGATGTAATTGACCAATTTTCGAAGGATAAGTCCCGTAAAAAATCGATAAAATTGTAATTACTGACCTGAACTTACTGTAACACTACTGAACAACTATTTTGCATAATGCATTTTGACGGGTGATTCTGAGGTACTTTTTAACGCTGAACATGATACTGCGACCCATTTTTGTCTATCACGTCACAATTCGGATTTCTGAACGACTGAAATTCGTTTCCATTTTGTTTTTGCATTGGAATAAGCGGTACCACTGACTGATATTATCAGTGTTATCAGACCACAATAACAGAAAACAAACAGACGGAATACACAACAACACGAATCAGTATGACCACATTCAGTTCCTAAACCTCTTTTTGAACACATTTAGATGAATTTTTTATAGTTTTTGATCAGAAAAACTAGACGTGATAGAGAAAAACGGCCGACGGCACTGTATTCAGCGTTAAAAAGTACTCAAGAATCACCTCCTTAAATGCGTTGTGCAAACAAAAAATTTCATTTTGTTCAGTAGTGTAATCAGAATATAATAAAACGTAAAAATGTTATTTATACAATTGTACTTTTTTGGCTTGTATATATTCGTATGGTTTACAGACGAAAGATTAATTTCGAAGTTTGGCATCCTCTCTAACCCCCTCCCCATTCGATCAAAACCAGACCCCTGAACACTAGGCTGGCTACGCTACTGCATTTTATAAATTCTAGCCCCCGCCAAAAACAAAGTTCTGGTTACACCCCAGCACCTAGCTCTCTATCTGATATCTGGCTACCTGTTTATCAAGATATTTATTTTTCCATGTGTCTGTGTATCTGTCTTAGCGGAACATGCGGTGAAGAGAAAGATTAAATTTCTGACGGAACATGTTATCAAATTAGCTTATGACTTTCACAACTCATGAAGACTGGTGAGGCTCGTTATAAGACTAGTCGAATTTTCCATAAGGAATCGGACTTGATTACATTTTTCTGAATATGATTTGCTCAAATGTTCCTTTGATGATCAAAAGTTGATACCTGAATAATTGAATAATTACAGAATTATAATGAGTCATATTGCGACATTGTAGCATGATTGAATGCGGAGATAGTTATGTGTTTGAAAAATTTGAAACATAAAAACTCCAGCGTGTATTGCAAATAATTGGCATCTGCGAGTACCAAAAAAGAAGCACAGTAGTTGCGACCATCCGATCTGTCTCTAATTTACTAGTACATGAAGCTATGATGATGATGTGGGTGAAAATCTCGTCTATAATGCTTCCAGTTCACAAAAATCAACTTATGATCATTAAAACTACATTTTCCCAATTTCTGTTGAAATAATATAAGATCAAGTCGGACTTCTTATGAAAAAATATATTGTGACGTACATGTTTCGTACTTTTCTTTTTTCTGCGCTTACACATATGTTTCCTTCTGTCTCCGAAAAATTGGTGCTCTATGACTCCTTACCCTGTCGCCTTCACGCACAATTTTCGCAATTTTTCCCCGCCCATTTCCTCTTTGAATATTGCGAAAAAAAACACGAAAAAAAAAGAAGTCTTCGGATCATTAGTTTATGTCACAGCAGGTATATACTACATAGGACGTATGTACCCCGCACTTTTTGCAGCAGCTTGTCCTTAATGCACCCTCATCTCTACCTAATTTCCTTACTTTCTTCACTCATGACCACCGTGAAATGGAAAAATAATCAGGCGTAGAGTTTTTTCTGGGAGGGGGGGAGCAAAAGTAGTGAAAGTCACAGTTGACTCAACCAACCCTGTCGAGAGAGGGGGAAGAAAGGGGGAATAAATACCCCGGACCCAGACTTCCAAGGGGGCCCGATATTTTCAGAAGGCCTGAGCTTCAATCATACACTGTACATATCAAATCAGCATATCACTCCTTACACCATGAAAGAAACCTCTTATCCCGTAATTTATAATTTTTTCTCATCTAACAAAAGAACAAATTGAACTGGAAGGAGAGGGGGCCCGTGGAAATTCCCCCAGACCTTATTTTTCTCTCTACGGGACTGGACTCAACTCACAATGTCAATCCGGAATTCCAAATTCTACAATTCTGCATATTTTTTCATAATTTCTCTTTATTTTCAAGTATCGAAATTTAAAAAAAAAAAAAACTTTTTTTTGATTTGGTAGATTTTCCCAGCTGACTCAACTCACAATTTTCAACTATCAAAGCAAAACAAAAAACCTTCTGACTTGTTGGATTTTCCCCACTTCTCAACTCAATTCTCGAAAATCAAAGTCAAAAAAAAAAAAGAAGAAAAAACCTTTTGACTGGTTGGATTTTTCCAACCGACTGAAATGGTAAATTTTCCCAATAGTTCCAAATGAAAAATTCATACGGGAGGGGGGGAGAGAGAATTGCCCCCCCCCCATCGGTACGTCCCTGAAAATAATCAAGAAATTCAAAAACAAAATCAGACTTCGCCCGTGAAGGACAAGTAAACGACATTCACGCTGTTTCTGGATTAAGTTGCACCGAAACTCGGATCGCGTAGCGTTCGGTAGATATGACGTGACATCATCGCTACAGGGTGCACATCGAGGTACCGTTTTTCGTGCAGCGCAACTTACATGGGTTTTAATTTTTCTTTTCTATGGATTTTCTTAAAATTCTGCTTCGGCAGTAGCTTTTTTTTATGCTTCATACTGAGCGTCTACACAATATAATGCGATTCTAAAATTGGGTCCGGGACCCTACCCCTAAATCGTACATGACAAAGTTCTTAGCACGAGCCTCAATAATTTCAGAACGATCAGAAAAAACTAGTTTGTAAACATCGAAGAAACTAGCTCGTGGTTTAACAGAAACGGAGGTCTGCATCTAAGGAATGAGCGAGAGGGAAGAATGGAAAACGAAACACCAAAAGCAACTCTCAAGTACTACTCGGCATTTTAATTTTAACAGAAAATCCAAACAAGTAAGACAGTTTATCCTCAAGTTAATAGGTCTATATTTTGTTAAATAAGATGGCTCGACATAAGCAACGCCGTCAATAGCACCACTCGGCCAAACTTGATTTTTCTTTATTTAAATCCAGAATGACGGAAGTGTTAATACTCTCAAGTTGATAGGTCTGTATCTCAAAAATGACGGGGGACGAGGGAGAACTGAACACGGCACAACTCAAACACAACCAAGGACAACTTGGTACAGAAGATATTTCTGAAAAATCCAAAATGATGACTGCTAGGATTTCCAGTGGTCTAAGAAAAGATCGAATACAATATTAACCCGACACTACTCGCAAAAATTCATATTTTTCGAAAACACCAAATGCAACGAAGCCAGGATTCTTGAAGCGCGGGGAGAGAAGGAGGAGAGGTGTCGGGTGTCGGTATTTTAGAAGAAGGATGGGAGTAAGAGTAACAACTAACAAGCAACCTCGCGGATCGCGAGGTAGTAACAGGGTGTTTGCCATTGGGACTGTGCAAATTGTAGAAGCGCTAGTGTAGAATAGGTTTTTATTGATAAGCGAACGATGCTTTGACATCACTAACTTAACGTATTCTTTTTCGTTTTTCCCCGGGAACATAAAAGCTCAGGACGCTACACGCACATAATGGAAGTTCAAGGCTTCAAACTGTGAAGCTGCAGACTGCAATCACCCGGCAGACTTTGATCAACACAGAACGACAGAACATACTAGAATACATTTCCATTTTCCGTTTAATTCATTCCAAGCGGCAAGCAGAAATCAAACACTCTATCTTTACAAGACAAATAAATTCAAAGGACATAAATCCAAGGAATTTAAAAACTCAGGAGTTTCAACGAATTGGAACTGTTAACTGCTGATAACAATTCAGAGGGACAGGAATTTTGTTTCGATTCAAATAAACGAGGAATTTTACTTCCATTCAAATAAAGTTGTGTTCTCGCTTCAAAAAACGCACATTAATGTGTTCTCACTCCTCATTACAATGTTTATATAAGACGAAAAGACATTAGCTCCACTCCTGTGAATTCGTGAACCGTTAATGCGAGAAAGATAATCTGTCATTTCCAAAACAAAACGTGATCTGCCAATTATTTATTCACGTTTTTCGTTAATTCCGCTACACGATTATAATAGAAGTTCAAATTCGTGGTTGAAGGCATGTTGACGGTTTTGGATGATTCCTCGATCTTGATAACGAACAGACGAAGGTAAATAGTCAAACTAGAAACGAAATATTCGTGAAAGACCTCTGAAACAGAATACCAAAATTACCCCTTACTTAATACTGCTAACATATTTATGAGACATAACTCATATCGCATTATTCCTCGGAAAATTTCCAGATAAGAGTATCACAGAATGTTGCATGTACTTGGTTCGATTCAAATACATTATACACGCTAATTTAACTGAGAACCCATTTCATACAAAGAACAAACAATACACTTACCTCTTTTAAATCCAGTTAATGTCTTCACTTTCTTTGAGGAAATAGTTCCTTTTGTAGAACAGTACGCGTCGCACAACTGTCATGAGTAAAATACGAAATTACGAAATAAAACGTAAACAAAAGTTGCATTATTTGTAAATCGAACCACACGCGACACGCCTCCGCCTCAAGACCGATCTAACGATCTAAACGCAACTGAGCTAAAATTGAACTATGAGCTGTAAACAATTCAGTCGTATTTAAAGAAATGATGAGGATCAGGAGAATGATGAAAAAATTCGATTGCAATAGGGTGCTTGCAGCGCTGCGCGCGGGCAAACACCCTAAAAAACGAATAGGAGAACACGATTTTAACCAAAACAAATAATATTTACCACGACGATCAGAAATGAAGAGGTCCACTTCACGAAGTCACAATAAGCTTCGACTCGCACAGGAAGGCGAGGCGTCGAGAAACCGCTACACCACATAGTAGCCGAAATGTATGAAATGAAACAACTTGGACCCCTGAGACAGAGGAGTTGTGTCTTCGGTCAAACGGTTCGTTTTCAAAAGAAAAAAAAAAAAAAAAAAAAAATTGTTCGATTGATTTTACTGGTGGCGTCTGGCGTCCACGGAGATCCGATATTCGCGTACTATACACTATACGCTGATTGATACGTCTGCGTAAAATCAGTCAGTCAACCAGCCAGCAGCCAATCAGTCTTAATTTTCTCATCAGGTAACGAAGCGCATCGCGTCGTGAAAATACATAGTACGTTATACACGGGGCACCGAATCCCCAAAATCGGCGGTTTCAATTTGTAGCAAAAAATATGCTCACTCCGTCAAATCTATTGTTATCAAAATGATGAGACGGGGAAAAAATCGATTACCCGTAAACTGTCGCCGTAGAAATGAGGCGCCGACGGGTTTTCTTTCTTTTTTATATATTCCGCTGTAGCTTTACAAACGTAGACATTTTCTTCTCGTACAGGCAACTTTATTTGTGAAGAAAACGACAAAAGAAATAAATAAAAAATAAATAAACAAAAAAAAAACATTTATCGGCTGAATTGGGAAAGTAAGAAAAAAATAAAAATAAAACTAAAAGATGAACGAAAATCTAACTGAGTACATCGCACATTTTATTCTCGTCCAGAAAATCTATTATTTAGTAAGTTTAAATTAAAAAATAAACGCGCCAACTCGGGGCAAACGAAATTAGGGCTCTATAGTTTCACCTGGGTATACTAAGCCGCCATTTTGGTTCAGGTTTCGTTTAATCGCCAATGCATAATACATGTTATTTACAGCATTGCGAGGTATCAGTCGATTTTTTAATTAAAAAATGTTATTTAATGTATGTTAGATGAGTTGATTTTAATTTAATCGTGCCATCAGTAACGTCTGTTTTCAATAATGGTGGGATGTTCCGTTATTAATTGTGGAAATTCGACAGAAAAAGGCTACCGCTTATATTGGTTCCCGTCAAATGCCGAACGCCGAGCTTGATGGCAGAACAACTGCAAGAGAGAAAATTGGAAAGCAACCAATAACAGTCGCATTTGTCAGGTAAATGTTTATGATAAACGCGCTTCATTATCATTTCTACCACAATTTCGATGATGGAGCACTATAGAGGTACATTTGTTATGGAAAATAGATGCATTTTGATGACGACCAATTTGAGTGCCAAAGAGAAGATGGTTGGCGGAAACTCAAGTAGAACGCGGTTCCAACAAAAGTGAATGCTCCAAATCCGCCAAAACCTGCCAATTACGTTCGGAAATCAATATACAAAGTAATGTGTCTGGAGAATCCTTCAGTATGTGAAATAAAATGCTTTTTCTCACTTAAGGATGACATATGTTATATGTATTTACAGATAAGATCACTTGAAGAATCCACGAAATCTACGTCAACTGGACTAACAATAGTACGCTAAGTATTTTCATTGAAACATGCATGAATTGTATCACATCTGTACACTAACATGAATTATTTTGTTCAAGGATCATGCACCAAAAACGTCAGAATATCGGCAGAAATGGCTGCAGTTATTGGAGAAAAGAGCAACTCGTATCTTCTTGGTAATTATTTCATTCATATTCACCTAAAACTGGACTGAGCTCACGCCCTTTTAAATGATGATAATTGGCTTCTGTTTGCATATTCTGTAGTCTAATGAAGCAGAAATTCCAAAATCTGCAAAATCTGGAACAACATCGCATATTGATGTTTCTGTGGAATCAAATTCGCCTCTGGTTAGTAAACAAGTATGTTTTGTAAAGTTTATTATAAAAAAAAAAACCTCAAACTGTAACAAGGTAGCTGCATGAATAAATTGAAAATTTTTATGCTGACAGAGAATCTGCCAAAACGATATTAGGGAGTTTTTGCAATTGCCCGCTATCAAATAGGGTAAACATAGTAAACGCTAATTTCTCCATTTAACCCAATACAATGTTTAGTGTTTACCATTATTTTACCCTATTTGATAGCGGGCGATTGCAAAAACTCCCTAATATCGTTTTGGCAGATTCTCTGTCAGCATAAAAATTTTCAATTTATTCATGCAGCTACCTTGTTACAGTTTGAGGTTTTTTTTTTTATAATAAACTTTACAAAACATACTTGTTTACTAACCAGAGGCGAATTTGATTCCACAGAAACATCAATATGCGATGTTGTTCCAGATTTTGCAGATTTTGGAATTTCTGCTTCATTAGACTACAGAATATGCAAACAGAAGCCAATTATCATCATTTAAAAGGGCGTGAGCTCAGTCCAGTTTTAGGTGAATATGAATGAAATAATTACCAAGAAGATACGGGTTGCTCTTTTCTCCAATAACTGCAGCCATCTCTGCCGATATTCTGACGTTTTTGGTGCATGATCCTTGAACAAAATAATTCATGTTAGTGTACAGATGTGATACAATTCATGCATGTTTCAATGAAAATACTTGGCGTACTATTGTTAGTCCAGTTAACGTAGTTGACGTGGATTTTGTGGATTCTTCAAGTGATCTTATCTGTAAATACATATAACATATGTCATCCTTAAGTGAGAAAAAGCATTTTACTTCACATACTGAAGGATTCTCCAGACACATTACTTTGTATATTGATTTCCGAACGTAATTGGCAGGTTTTGGCGGATTTGGAGCATTCACTTTTGTTGGAACCGCGTTCCACTTGAGTTTCCGCCAACCATCTTCTCTTTGGCACTCAAATTGGTCGTCATCAAAATGCATCTATTTTCCATAACAAATGTACCTCTATAGTGCTCCATCATCGAAATTGTGGTAGAAATGATAATGAAGCGCGTTTATCATAAACATTTACCTGACAAATGCGACTGTTATTGGTTGCTTTCCAATGTTCTCTCTTGCAGTTGTTTTGCCATCGAGCTCGGCGTTCGGCATTTGACGGGAACCAATATAAGCGGTAGCCTTTTTCTGTCGAATTTCCACAATTAATAACGGAACATCCCACCATTATTGAAAACAGACGTTACTGATGGCACGATTAAATTAAAATCAACTCATCTAACATACATTAAATAACATTTTTTAATTAAAAAATCGACTGATACCTCGCAATGATGTAAATAACATGTATTATGCATAGGCGATTAAACGAAACCTGAACCAAAATGGCGGCTTAGTATACCCAGGTGAAACTATAGAGCCCTAACGAAATAACGAATGATTAATTTACTAATATTTTTCATTTCAACGCGTTTACGCTCTTCGAATGTGACGGTCAGATGAAATAGTACAAATAAAACGAGAGTAGTTTTAATACGACGTCAGAACCTCGGATAAAACTGTAGGGGGAACTGCAAAAGAATTGTGTACTTCATCGTAGAGACGTAAGATTTGGTATTTGAATTCAGGAGACCCCGTTTGAAGATTATCGCCACACTAAACTCCCTCTGGGTTCCACATTTGGGGAGAAGAGGATAAACATGACCTTCTGCCGCAGACGCGAACATTTTGAATTTAGGAGTCGAAATTTTTGGTTTCTTTCCACCTTTCCTCAAATACCACCATTTTGAATTTCGAGTCAAAATAATGCCCAAAATATACTAGGTGGTACAGAAACATAATAACTGTCGACAACGTTCGCAACATAATATTTCACAAACACACTTTCTTCCCCTTTGCCTGCTCGTATCACAAGTCTGAGCTCAGTATCAAACTGATACCAAAAACGGATTTCACTGACCTTGAAACGCTCGAGTACGTACACCGCTTTCATTAACTGCTCTCAGGAAATTTGAAAAAATTTCAATCCCATCCGAAGGACTTTAACAACATGCGCTATCTTGCTGAGGAAGGAGAGAAGGGTAAAAGAAAATTTCCGTCTGCGGAAAGGTACTGGTACAGGGATAAGGGTTACACGGTAATTATAGTGTCTTTCCCCATCGCATAAGTCGAAAAGACAGAAAAACACCTAAAATTTTGCACTTCCATAAGGCCTGAGCTAGTGCATGTGAAAGAATAGTAAAGGTTATTTTGAACGCTCATTTTACGACATTTCTGGAAAAGTTCCGAGAAAAATTACGAGAGGCTCTTTTCACCAGATATCCAAAGGGATTTATTTTATGACGAAAACATTCGTCATTCTAAATTATATTAGGCTAAAGGCAGTTTGAACTTCAATTTTTATCTTATTTTCCCCCAAATGTGGATTCAACAGGGAAGTTTACCGTGGCGCAAATCTTCAAATTCATCCTGATGACCATCCCGACTCGTGTACCGAATTTCACACATTTATATAGGTAATAATCTAATAATAATAAAAAGCGCAATTCTCGCAACATTTCGCGTCTATTCTTCGTACTAAAAATTCTTCGGCGTTACTACCAACGCAGTTGACAGCAACCTCCCTCCGCACACGTGTTTTTCTTGAAAAATTTAAAGCTTCAAATGTTATCGCACTAAATTACGAGCGAGAATTCGCAGCCGGAATCTTTAATCAATTTGTTTCCGAGGAATTCGAAATAGAGAAAAGTGCCAAAGTGCTTTCATGAATTTTTCGTCGAAATCGAAGTCAAATTCTGCCCAGCTCCAACTCTCCAATCATTTAGTGTGTTGAAGAGGAGTAGTCGTCTCGTCAAAAGTTACGCGCCACATTTTTCTTACATTGAAAAACCGTCAAATCCTCAACATTTGAAACTTCGTTGTATGTATTCTCGAAACTTCAACGATCAGAAATATTCCGATCTGGTGCACACATTAGTCTCCAAATTTTATCCGTCCCATTTCAATGTGAGAGAATTTGATCGAGACATTGTGCGTCAGCGAAAGTATCTGAATTTTAGCAGTAACTTTTTCGAGTCGATCTCGACCACCACTATTCTTGGAACAAGCAGTACAGACTGCGGAGTGCGGACGGATGGACCAAAGACGTGCATTCAATTACTCCTCCTTCTCCCCTCTACTACAGCCATGAGTCTAGCCACAGCCCCCTTCAAACTGAAGTCATCAGTCTACTTCTGCGGCTGACTTTGTTAAGAGTTACTTCAATAACACTCGACCTTGTAACCGTTCATCGGAAAATTATTGAAAATGAAAGGAATTTCTATCGAGTACTTCGGCCTTCGGCCCAACCGCGTTTCCGTTAAGATGTGTTCGCTCGGTTCTCGGCCAAAACTCTGCCGCGATATCTATGGTCGTGGTACGATACGGGTACATAATATGTAGGTCTAGGTATGTACATATTTGTACAACCAGAACCATACGGTACACAAACCAATTTAAGGTACAGTACACACTGCGGGATTCGGAAGTCAATAAATGGTACGGATAGATGGATACATCGACGCTGAACCGGTTCGTTTCTCGTTTGGTCGTTCGGCTGCTGCTTCGGCAGACCCTCTATTTTTATTAATTTGAAACATCGTTTCAACTAGTCCGAAAAAAACAGTACAAACATACATCCGACAAAAGCTCGCCTTTTGCACATCGTTTCTCACCTTCTACTCGCTGTTCGGTGTTCACTAGCTGAGAACCGAGAATATATTGTCACTATTCGCTAATAACGTACGCAAACTGTAGGGACGAACTAATATGTATGTACTTTTGACCTTTTTAAAAACGAACATCCGGCGGCGACAAGTTCGTCGCTTTCCAGTCAAATGCAGGCGACACTGCACCGGTCTTCTGATCCCGATACGACGCGGGTAAGATGCTGGTGATGGCTAGCGGACTGATGTTTTTCGATACGATTATGTATCACTGAGATGGTACAAATCGAGTCCAGCAACCTTGAAGTACCATAATCCAACTCCTATCTAAAATTTTATTCCCTTCTTCGGCCCTCCGGAGACCAGTATCCAGACTGCAGAAATGCTTGGTGAAATTATAATCACAAAATTTACAGGAAAAAAAAAACTTTTTTCTAATTAAAAATGTCAAAAGTCGATATATTTTCTCGTAAGGAGAGGAGGCAGGGGTGAGTGGTACATGTTCCTTTATCTAGTCGAGCCGAAACTTTTGCAGGAATTGTTTTTCTTACTGAGGGAGCCGGTGAAAGTCAAACTTCCGAGAATATCAGTCAACTTAACTCTTACCTGTATGAGTTTGAACACAATCTGAACAATGCAGCTTCTCTGGAACAGTAGCCAATACAAACAAAATAGGACAGGGGCGGATCGACCATACTATAAGTTACTGGAAAATTTCCCGCGAGCCGGTCCTGTTCGTAAGATTTGGACGGACGCATTCGAAAGTTTTTGGCCTCTGCATTAGATGGAAGGAGAAAACGATGAAAAGGAGCCACGGAAGAGGAGGGGTGAAAGCGAAAAATTGGGCCGGTGTAATAATATTTTCCCGATAGCTTTTCAGATCTCAAGCGGCCCCTGAGGAAAAGCATTTGTTCATTGGTCTTCAATCACCCGCTTCACATGACTTAATGCAGGCAAGTAGATAGATGTACACGAAAAGTAATCGAAGAAGCGAATATTAAGATCGGAGGGACAAAACGGGAGCGTCGACGTTACGTGCTTCCCAAGTTAAATTCGTGAGAAAAAACCCACAATGTTGATATTTTCAAAAGCAGGTCTTTCGAAAAATGTATTTCCTCGATTGAAACCGTGCCGTACGTAGACTGGCATTAGCAGCAGCCACGAAGGAATGCCAGACCAGACAAAAACAGGAGAACCGAAGAAACGAAATAAATTTCAAAAACAGAAAGAAAACTCCACGTAGCCAGACAGAGAACTGAAGGTAAAAAACTGCGGCGGGGAAACGAGAAAAGAACAAATTGAGGCGGAGAGAAGAGTAAACATTCAATTTAGAATAGGAGGAAAGAAGAAAAATCGAATCAGCGGAGTAATAGGCAACCGGATTACACAGGCATGATGATGGTCGCGTGAATCGAAGATAATAGGCGGTACTACCTCCTCTCTCCTACAGCACCTCTTCCTCCTCCGAAAAAGATCGAGAATGTTCTAATCCGACCAAATATCACCAAACCTGATCAAATTCCACCGTGAATGTCCGGGCTTACACCAAATCGAAAATGCAACCTAAACTACACATGACCCGAAAACGTTAAAAATACAATCAGCCTCGTGAGTCATCTAATAAAGATTTTCCTTCCAATTATTCACCAACGCATCAGAATGAAATGTGAAACCGAACTATCTGATTACACAATTTGGTTTTCGGCCGGGATTTTGAACTAGGGAGGCACTAGTGGCTGTTAATGTTCTACTACAAAAATACAGAGGAACGAATTAGAACACTTTTATCTACTTTATTGACTATGAGAGGGCTTTTAACGATGTCCAACATAACAAATTGATGATGAAAATACTTGAAGCAACTAGAATCGACAGAAATGACTTGCGGATCATTAAAAACCTGTATTGGAATCTGCTTCATTGACTATAAGAGGACTTTTGACAATGTCCAATTTGACAAATTAATGAAAATACTTGAAGCGACTGGAATCGACAGAAATTACTTGCGGATTATTAAAAACCTGTATTGGAATTGTAGCATGGTAAAACGCGATAACTGCAGTTCGACTAAATTAAGCTCGAGTGATCGCACCGATTCCTCTCCTCATTCCCTTGCCATTCCGTATACAGGCAAAAAGCTGCATGTGGAGTGACGTCGATGCGTTTTCCATTTCGTTTCCCTCCTCCTCCCACCTTTTTCCCTTACCATCTTGTTGTACTTGTAATCAGCAAAATGTTTTTCCGGTGATACTTTTCTTTTTTTTTTCTTGCTGGTTGCCGCCTTTGCGAGATTTTTTGGTTTTATGAACTTTTCGTGTTTTTTTTCCGGACTTATTTCTTTTTGGAGTACCGCGAACTGCCGTTTTCGCGGATGCGTGAACTTTCCGCCACGGAAATCGTGTATTGTTGCTGTTTTTTTTCGTTTCGTTCTCGGAGTTTTCATTTTATGTCCGCCACCCGCCACGTGGTTTTCGTTCGCGGAATTTCTCGATATCTGTTTTTATTTCCTTGAATAAAATGTTTGTTATATTCTAAGGTTCCTTTATGTGTGAGGGGGAGGGCATGGGAATTTGCAGGAGAATGTGAGAACGTAAGTTTTTAGTTTTCTTCACTTTTTCGTTCCGGAACTTGAAACGACTTAACATGTGATCTGGGTAACCACCTTCCTATCCCTGGCAATACCACGCCTGAGAGATCTCTTGTGAGCTAGTCGGGATGCTTCCTCAGGCTTTCTGGGCTTTTCTTGGTCGGCCACTTACGCCGATCTTTCGAACTAAGCACGTCCTCCGGTCGTAAGGCAGGAAGGTGCAACCGAAGACAAATGTCGGCATTTCTTTATGGACACCCTGTTTTTGGGTCGTTCATGAAAAAATGCCACAGAATCAAGGAGCAGAACTGATTACTTCTAAACAGGTTCAGCCGGTTTTGTCCACTATATGAGTTTTCTTCGAACCTACGATAAGGCGACGGAGGTGGTAATTCAATCTGTTCATAGATTTGTATTCCATTCGATATTGGTTTCTCAACGATATAAATGCTTTTCAAGAGAATGGGAAAAGGGGGAAGGGGTGTCTATTCCACATTTCAGGGGAGATGGCAAACAGTTTTTTGTATGCTTTTTAAAGAAACAACAGACTATATATTTAGATCGGCTGCAGACTGCAGCCGCGCAGTAAAGATCAAGATCAACGAGCACATGGCTAGAACTAGAAGGAAAACTCAGTAAGCTGATGACGACTGCATGCAGATACATTAGCATACAGATATGTCTTATAGTTACTGAACATGTTCTAATGTCCATAGGCGGCGTAAACGTGACCAGGTTCGCTAGTGTCGACCTCCTGCAAAGGTGATCAAGGTTGATGTTTCCATAAGAAGACGTGTAAAGTTGGTATACTTTAAAGCTTCCGTAATTGCTGAAAATAGGTTTTTTTTATTCATATAACATGTCAAATTAAAGCTTGAAGTCTCTAGTTTACGATGAAAGGTAATTTAATGCACTTTATTCGCTCTAGTGGATGAATAAGTTAATTTCCAAATTACTGTTTTCCTGGTGGAAGTTTACCATTGGTACAAAACGCGCTTGTAAGCAACTAATACATGAAAAATGGAGCCGTTTCAAGTTCATAAAGGAAAACTAGAGACCTCAATCTTTAAATTTATCTATTAATAAGCCACAAGAAAACATTTTATTGACTAGAAAAAGCGAATTCAAGTTATTTGCATTCTTAAGGTGATAACGACCACGATCACCTTTGTAGCGCAGGGTTACCAACTTTGGAAACTCTAGGTTACGCCGCCTATTCGATTTCGGAGCCATTCTCGTCTTACTATTTAGACGTGTCCAGTTTCACAATTGATAAGGCATTCACGACAAAATGCTAGGAAATGGTAAAAACCAGGGTTTTCGCAAAAGTATACTCATACTCAGTAATATTAGAGCTCTATATGTGACCGTGACCGAAGAAATGGACCTTATGGGTAAACAGCTGTTTTCGACGTTTAAAGTTTACCAAACTGATTTCCGCGACTCTGGCGGTCATTCGTGACTCAATTCGACTGCCAACATTCATCGACTACATAAGCAATGTAAGATCAGAAATGGGTCGAAATAGTCGAAACAATATCGAAAATCTCAAAATCAATTTTTTTACCCATAAGGTCCCTTTCTGCGGGCACGGTCACATATGGGAAGTGCGGATATACGCCATTTAGGATCCTATCGCGTCCGTGGATCCAAAATGGCGTACGTCCGCACACAGTAGTATGACTTCATAGTGACAGGCGTGTATCATACCCTGCTTGAAAAATTTCCACGAAAATTTCTATTAACAATACAGCTACAGACTGCAGTCGCGCAGCTAAGATCAAGATCAATGAGCCCATGGCTGGAAGAATGTCGGATAGAACGTAGTGCGTGTTGGGGGGAGGGAAAGGGAGCGTTACATTTTTCGTTCAAAAATATCCAAGCAGTTTTAATAGATAAATACAAGAATTGTAACCTAGATTAATTCTTATTATTATTATAAAATAAAAAAAAGTATATCCATGGCTGTAAGATATCAAACTTTTAAGCATTGCAATCGGCTGCGCGCAGCAAAGATCAAGATTAATGAGCACATGGCTAGAATGAAAAATAATTAAATCATTGTCATGGAAATGTGGACTACTGAACTAAATCATACTGATTGACTTCACGCAATATGCACAACTGAACTGTGAACTGAACTGGAATCAAGCTCAGTGTCGGTCGGAAGTAGGAGGGCCAGCCATTAGACATACCCATGTCAAAAAAAAAAAAAACAAAAAAAAACAGCAAATTTAACTACAATTTGAACAAGAAGTACAAAAACAACTAAACTCGGTCAGAAATGATCAAATCTGACAAAAATTGATTCGAAATAACAAACACCAGTCACACCAAGTATGACCACAAATTATTACATCCTCCCCCTTCCACACCATAAAAAACAAATAATATATAAATACCAGAAGCATTACAATTACGTAGCTCTCGACTTTGAACATATTCCCCTCCTCCCCTCCAATGACAAGTTCCAATTTAGACCGAAATAATACCAAAAATAAGCGACAATTTTCGAATCTAGGAATTTGTACTAGAGTAGGCAAGTATGTATTTAGGACCGGCTAGAAACGAACTACGAGTAACATATCGAGTCGTAAGACTGAGTGTGAATGAGTATGACTCGCGAAGTTGGTAAACATTTTTTCACTTTACTGCAATGTTTCGACATCCGCTCCTTACCTTCCTCTGATTTATCTGTCGAAAAATCGAGTTCGACGGCTACGCGAACTGAAACGATCAAGTTCAAAACAGCCGATCACCTGATGAACCGAATATCGGCTGAACAAGTGCAAAGTACTACAGCAAATATAAAGTGAGTAAATATAAGCACTGAGAAGTGTAAGTACATACATTATGGTGAAAATGCGAGGAATTCACCGGCGGACTAATTTACTTCATTCGACTAAAAATCTGGACTATTCGTAAGAAGACAGAGAAAGAAAAATGAAAGAAAGTAAGAATGAGAAAAAGAAGAAAAAAGAAACAGACGTCGTAGCGATATTCTGCGACTCGCGTGTGAAACTGAAATAACAAAAATATTTCAATTAACAAACGGATGAAGGAAAAAATGATTTTCATTTTTCCGCGCCGTTATAAAATATTTATGCGTTTTCCCGCGTCTTCTCCGTAAAACAAAAGATTCTCATATTTTTTGTCCTTCTCCTCCTCCGCCTCCTTCTTCGAATACAGGCAACGAGGAAATTTCCGGAGGGCGGAAATAGATTCCACTTTTACGGCGTTTCGTAAAACTCATTTCGTTCGTTCGATCAATTTCTTCTTCACTCTCGGTATAAAAAGAATATCGAAAAGTTAATAGAAAACGAACGAACAGCCGCCACTCACCACTGCATCACTGTTCCAGTTTCGTACCTACCCCCGCTCCGTATGTGTACCAAGAAAACCGACCCACCGAATTTTTGGTGATACCATTAACAAAAGGGAACTAACCCACATTTGTAAACAAAATGAGTTATTAGTATCGCTGGAAAGAGCGTAAAACGCAGAATTTTTCAAAATTGGGCCCCCGATTCAAAAATGTGTACTCACGTTGAAAAAAGCTTATCAGTAAACGCAAGGCCATGTAGTTTTTACATGGCTCTTAAACTTCGAATCACGCGTTCTCAAAAAGTGGATTTTGTAGGTTAGTTCCCTTTTGCTAAACAGCGTCCATTTGATGTAACGAGCGAAGCAATAAATCGAATGAACGAGAAGTGCCGTACAATGGCTGCAAACCTGGAAACCTGGCGCATACATACGAGCATCACCGTAAAACTGAACTTGAAATTGGATAAAGAACAAGTGTTGCAGGTGCGTCCATCAATTTGACACCAAACTGAATGAAACCCGAGGCACCTGCTCGAGTGATTCACATATCTTCGAATGCCCTACCGAAGGCTACGTGGAATTCGATTCCAATATCACTCGTATTTGACCTTAAAGTCTCCAACACTTCTGAAGATTTGAAGAGTCGCCGGAATTCGTGTTCGGTATAATTTTGAACTCGACGAAAAGGCTTTGCTCCTAGGCCAAATCGCAGCCTATCCCAACCCCCAATCGGCGTTTCTTCTCACCTCGCTAATTTTCGTGACCGTCTACCACTTATTATCAACCGCTTGTCCAACTGCCTGTCTTCCCAGATGTCTAGCTGTCTTGAATTCCACACTTACATTGGTGTAGTTACCTTGGATTTCTGGAATTTCTTCTTCAAAAGTATTTTAAATCTACGCCAGTCACATTTGTCTAAGTACATCTTGAGAATCATATGTCCCTCAGCTTCTTGTCACGACAAAAACACAAATTTGATACAAAAATCTGGAGATACCGGCCCCTGCCCTCGCCGCCGAATCCTGAATCTATGATCTCGACTTTTCATTCAACGAGGGGAAGGGAGGGTGTATTTACTAGTGTGGCTGCCTGCCATACTTCGACTATTTCGCTGACTGTCTAGTTCGTTCCTGAGGTAACAGATCTGCCCCAGCTATTTCTCGCTTTATTGAGTCCGCAACGATTCTAATGTTCTTCTTCGACAGAGAAGCGGAAGCCAAGTTTTCCCGCAAAAACTTGAAAATTCAGAGCGTAGCATACATAGGGTGAGTCGACTCGTGGTTCAGAAAACCAACAAATACAATACAGAATTTACAGGGAAGCGACGTTTACAGTTCGGATTTAGGGGTGTAAAACTAGAATGATTAACAGTTCGAAAATCATCTCTCACACGTAGAGATCTTACGAACTTTGAGCTATACTTGAACGTCAGTTTCAAAATTAGACAGAGATGGACAAGATCGTATGATCGTTAGATCCAAAAGGTCATAAACATCAAAAAAAGATAACGATCTCAGATCGCAAAAGTATCTTAGATTAGTAATTTGAATGATTGTGATCTCTTTCTGATTTCTAAAATAATCTAAAATCATCGGACAAAATCGTGATCTTAAGATCAAAAATATTACAAGACCGCGATAATTTCGTGATGTAAGAATTTTTTCTTTCCTTCAAAATAATCTTCGGATCTGAATCCGTGATCGTTTTCAATTTTTCGAATTATTTACAGATTACAATCTTAACTCACTAGATTGATGATTTCGTCTACATCTGGAATTCAGAGTTCGAGAAAAGGGCATAAAATCGAATAAGTATTCCACCACGTACTATAACGGAGTCCAGTTTTTGGTTTTTGAACTTTCCGAAACCATTCCTTTGTCGACACACGAACATAGTGAGAAATTCGAAAACCTAACTCAATTACCAACAGAAAAATATGCGCGATTTTCAGTTGCAGTACCAAAATACTTCGTGCAAGACTCTTTAATCTCGTATTAGAGCTACTCGGCAGCAATTAAACTCGCATTAGTTCAGTTCGTGACAGATGAGATAAAACCAGTTAGGGTCATTTTGGCACATTAATGGATGTAATTCGAATATCTCTCACGTCAATATCGCGTACACGCACCAATTCAACAATCGACTATTATTCATTTCAAATTCAAAGTTTTCTTCACCCTCCAATTAAAATTAGTTTATCCCGGGACCGTATACAAGGGGGGAGGGTTAGGGGTCTGACACCCCCTTGGGTACGGCCGTGCGCTTAAAAATTCAGGAAAATGCGGATCTCAGAAACATTAGAAACCCTATTGTGAGGTCAACCCCTCCCCCCTATATTCCTGGATACGGCACTGGTTTATCCGATGTCACTCACCTATTTCGAAAAACGATTGAATGTCTCAGAAAACGTCGACAAAATCGTACGACTAATTCATTCCTTCCATCTTCGAACAGAAACACATTTTAATCTGCGCACCCAAGACAGTTACTTCTCTCTAAATTTTCATGCCATTCTTATCAAGTGATCTAAGTTCTTGCATTATCTGACCTACATCGCTGGATACCAGGTACGTCACTCGCTGAAGAAGTCGGTGACTTCATCGACCATCTTAGCTTCTACAATACCGACTTCAAAAATTATCTAACGGCGTGAGGAGACAATATTCAAATTGAAAAACGGCCCGATACGAGAATATAAGACTCGAACTCGACATTCGATATTTTTCCTCCGGTATCGGGACACGAACCAACAGATGTGCAACCTCTGCCTGACGTAAACCGGTTTTACTGAAAACAGTTCTCCTAAGCCACCTCCATTAATCAAAAAATGAAATTATCGGACATACGTTTCAAAATCAATCGTCAAATTTATAATGTCGTACAATGGACGCCAAAGATACAAAACTAGAAATAGCTTCGTTAGGGCGAATAGTGCGATTGAAACGAAATAAAATTCTTCATCCCACAGAGCCTCCGGATATCTGCTAACTGGTCATCGGTAAAATTCATTCCCAATTCCCATCCTGTTAAGTTCGACGCATTATATCGGCGCGACACACGAGTGACAGCTTCGCATAGCATTTAGCAGCGGTCAACAAAGAAACCACGGGCCAAGCTTGGCGTCAACACGTCAACCGCCTAGAGTCCACATTAGGGGATCCATGAGCGACAAATGAACAGCTCCTGCAGCAACGGGCACCAGAGTTGCACGGAAACGGGGTCTAATCGTTATCATTCTCTCAACGGGTAGACATCAGATCCTGCATGTACACCCCCGACACTAACCTTTCGGACAGTATCTCATCGTCATCATTTTCCCGTCAAATCACCACTGACGCCGATAACTGTCCCAACGGAGAAGATTTCCCCGATTGTGATTTCTTCTGGCATAGTGCATTAAGAAGGGCGCAATCAATTCACGAGCTCACAACACGGAAGTATCACATTTTTCAAGTTTAACTTATTCGAGATCGTGGTGTTTTCATCTTACCTCTCCAGCAAAAACGAAATCACTGTCGAACTTTCTTTTGTATCTGGCATCAACGGTGCACACCACCAACGACACAGTAGCTAACAGTACTACTGCACAGTACTTCATTTTCACGTATTAAAAAATCATTTAGATTGACGAAAACGCGGAAGCGAAATTAATTCGCGCACACAGAGATAGTGGCTATCAGACAATTTTTTTTAAATTTCGCAGCACTACTACGACTGCTCTCGAGCAAGCCTCGCAGTTGTAAAGAAATCGTGGAGATCATGAAACTGAAAATTTTTGTGTTTTCTGTTTTGTTTATGGTATACCTCGAAGTAGCGATGAGAATGCGACACACTGGTATTTGGAGGGGATAGACACCTTATGCATTATGCCCTGTACCCCACTTCTTTAACAATCATTACTATAGTGCGTACTTTCCACGCTTGTAGCGCCACACTCAAGTCAGTCCACTAAGGTCCACTACTTATGAGTTATGACGTAAACATTACAGCCTTACAGCATACAGCGTGAACGAAGAGCTTAGGGAAAGACACAGACACAGCAAACAGCACCAAGCTGAAAGACCACAATGCACATACAGGAAACAGCGAGAGAGCATCTTCAAAGAGGTCGAAGGTACGAGGGTACGACTACCTAGTCTATGTTCTATGGTATACTCCGGGTCGCAAAAAACAGAATGGGTCATGTAAAGTGTAAACCACAGTAAACGAACATATGATTAAACTAATTAGGTCAGTTCGGGCAGCGTACAGAAATTAATCTTGAATCTTGATGATTTTTTCTGTAAGTTTCTGTAGTGCTGTTGTGTAATCGTTTTAGCGTATGCTCGAACACTTTTTCTGCACTTTCTGTTGAAATTTCCGATCAACGTTCATTTTCATGGATAAATCTCCACATAAAATAAAATTGAACAATTGCAAATCACTTTCAACGGTCTCTTATGAAATTATTTAATTGTTATTAAATTTTTTATAAGGAATAACAAAGTTTTTTTCCGTTCCAACTGTTCGCAAAAAAGTTACAGAAACTTACAGTACCTCCAGAGGTACTGTAGTTCTGCAAGTACAGAAACTTACAGAAACTCCAGAAGTCGGTGCTCGAACATTCTGCAGTTACAGAAAGTGCAGAAAAGTTGCCCGAACGCACTTTCTGTACATTTTGTCAATTTTGGTAGTTTCTGTACGCTGCCGGAACAGACCTATTATACCTATAGTCAAAGTCTCAAAGTTCAAAGATCCTATATAGCATATAGCTGTTGTATGTGTACTACTGTGGCTGACTGGCTGCGCAAAATCCTATTACAATTTATGTGACCCTGCATTTCGAGGAAATTCAAAAAACACACACCTGTACACCTGTAGCGATGACGCTCGGTTGCGCGATTGAACTTGGGAAAGCAGAGATTGAAAAGAATAAGTTCAAATTCCACATTCCTGTTGTAATTCGAAACGTACAGCATTCACATTCTTGGAGATTCGAGTTCGTGCTCAACCGTCGACATTTTAAATTCGTAAAGTTGTTTTCTTGCTGTTATTTACCGTCGTAGAAGCGCGGACTGCCTGTAGTCGCAGTATTTTTTAATAGTAAATTCACGTCAACAAAATGAGCACAACAGGACAAGTATAAAAACACATTCCGATTCGGTGTTGACCATTTAAAACTTTTGAACTGCATTTTATCAAGACGTTTTCACTTATCGTAGGTAATCAAATGTCGAGCAGCTGTCGCGTGGAAGCCGAAAGAGGCTCTGTCGATCGAAGAAATTGAAGTGGCCCCGCCGAAAGCTGGCGAAGTTCGTATTAGGATTGTTTCTACTGCCATCTGCCACACCGATGCTTACACCCTGAGTGGGTCTGATCCCGAGGGAACATTTCCATGTGTATTAGGACATGAAGGCGCTGGAATTGTTGAAAGCGTTGGCGATAAGGTGACAGAATTTCAGCCCGGTTTGTATTGCTTCTTTTTTCTTCGTAACGGAAGTATGTTCAAATTTATTGTTATGGCTTGATAGTTACTGTCTTAATTCTGCAGGCGACCATGTTATTCCTTTGTACATTCCGCAGTGTTACAGTTGTAAATTTTGCACGTCGAAAAAAACGAATCTATGTAGCAAAATCCGAATGACTCAAGTAAGACGTTTCCATT
This sequence comes from Acanthococcus lagerstroemiae, assembly GCA_031841125.1. Classification (NCBI taxonomy): domain Eukaryota; kingdom Metazoa; phylum Arthropoda; class Insecta; order Hemiptera; family Eriococcidae; genus Acanthococcus; species Acanthococcus lagerstroemiae. The sequence goes on along the minus strand of CM063111.1, from coordinate 67,254,142 downwards.
TAAAAGAGCTCACATTTATCAACGCGTATTGTAAAATGTTACTCTTATTTCAGGGCCAAGGTGTTATGCCAGATGGTACCAAACGGTTCAAGTGCAAAGGAGAGGAATTATTTCATTTTATGGGATGTTCTACGTTCAGCGAATATACAGTCGTAGCCGAGATATCATTGTGTAAGGTATTGAGAACAACGTTACACGGCAACCGTATGCATTTTATTTTTTTCAGATACTTCGTATATCTACTGGGCATGCCTTGTTTCCTGTTGTAGATAAACGCAACCGCTGATTTAAAAAAAGTGTGTCTGCTTGGTTGTGGCGTTTCAACGGGTTACGGTGCAGCTCTGAATACAGCAGCAGTTGAAAATGGATCGAAATGCGCTGTTTTTGGATTAGGTGCTGTGGGTTTGGCCACTGTCCTTGGATGTGCCGCGGCCGGTGCCAAACAAATTATCGGTATCGATGTTAACGAAGATAAATTTGATATTGGTACTATTCGTATTATTTTGGCATCTAATATGTTTAGTTTGGTTGGTAACACCAGTACTAACTTGTGAAGTATTATTTGTTGTTAGGTACGAAAATTGGTTGCACCGATGTAATCAATCCCCGAAGATTTGAGAAACCAATCCAGGAAGTACTTGTAGAAATGACTGATGGTGGACTGGATTACACGTTCGAATGCATTGGAAACGTTCAAACTATGGTACCTTTCGTTTTCTGACATAGTTCCACAGTATAACAGTAGGCTTATCATAAGTAGGACGAAGCGATTTGTTTCGTTTACCCTTTCTCTAGACCAACTAATAAAGTTAACCATGCCTATAGAAACGCTGACTTGTAACTCTACTGTGTGCCACATTTCCTTTTCAAGTATATAGAAGGTCTCATTCAGGATGTCAGCCGCTCTAACGAGTTCATCTATTGTAATTTTATTTATACGCTGTATCTTTATTCTCGGTCAAGAGAGCAGCTTTGGAAGCATGCCACAAAGGTTGGGGCGTATCGGTAATCATTGGTGTTGCTGCTGCTGGCCAGGAAATTTCAACTAGGCCTTTTCAATTGGTTACTGGACGTACGTGGAAAGGTTCCGCTTTTGGTGGTACGCGCTTTTTTTGTATAACGTAGCACTCGGACGAAATGCTTATAAATAACAAATACGTTGTACGATTTTATTTGTTCGTTTTACAGGCTGGAAAAGCAGAGACAGCGTTCCAATGTTAGTAGAAAAATCATTGACGAATGAAATTGATTTAAATCGGTTTATTTCCGAAGAACTTCCTTTCGAATTAATAAATCGAGGGTTCGAATTACTACACGAAGGGAAAATGTGAGTATTTCTGTTATATTAGTGAATGTGTTCGTTTTGCCGCGCATCGCATTCGCATGTTACGAATTTCAAATTAATTTTTCAGAATTCGGATTGTATTGAACTACTGACGACAGCGCGATAGACTGTTGAAGTCATCATATACCAATTAATGGTCTGGTTTGGCGAAAGAAACCCGTGCGTGTCAGTTTACTAGTTCGTAAAAATAAAAATGGAACTATCGTTTATTTTTGTGTCATCTCATCAAGGAACGCGCTGATGTAAATGTCGTAAGGAAGAAAAGTGTACGAGTTTCGGTCGTGTCCTACGTCTGGTACATAAACAACTTTATAAAAGAGTAAAAATGACAAAACACAAATCCAATTAGAGAACCAATAAAGCAAGGTATTGGCCATTGCTGCCAATTCCGATCCCAGTCCAGTGGAATTACAAATGCACCGAACCAAGCACCGGCTATGGAACAGTGAGCCACGCTTCGCAGAATAGCTTGCATTAGACTAGTGGGTTTTTCTCGAAAACTCAATAGATACATGGATCGAATACCGGAGTAATAGTATGATGGGATGAGAAGTAAGCTTGCGAGAAAACAACTAAATACTAGGGTTGCTTCGATATTGACCGTTGCCTCCGCTCCGAACATGACTGCGAAACAGTGAACGAAGATGACGACAACAAAGTATATGGGCAGTAAGAATACATAATCGTCGATGGTCAACTTCTCAGCTTTTCTAAAAGCCACTCTTTGGTAGGTTCGAAACTTGAGGTATTCAAAAACTATGTGTAATAGTGGAATGCATAGTGACATTCGCGTACCAATATACAAGAAATGCTCGTGCAATACGATGTTATAGATCAACATAGATCCATAAATAACTGTGAGTAGGTTGAGTACTTGGATACAATATTTATCTCTTGGAGTTGAACTGAAGAAATGCGAAGGAAGATCTTTGACATCGTCGTGAACGTCGAGCAGAATATCCCACTTGAATCTCGATTCACTTTTCGAATATTGCAACAGCCTTTTCCTCGACATTGACATCGATATGGTGTATGTTCGGGTTTCGCATACCTAGCTGACACATTGATACGTTACATAATGAATGAAATGCAATCCAATAAATGAAATTCTAAAACATGCGACGCATTCACTGTACTTCCAAGATGCAATGAAATATCACGCAATAATTACTATTATTAGACGTCAGACTTCATCTTAGACCATTTATATATACTATATATAAATGGTCTAAGATACCACAGGTGCAGACATCCGCCATTTTAGATCCTACAGTGCCCGCGGATACCAAATCCGACTATGCGGCTTCGACCTTAATGGTCGAAGCCAGAGGTTGAAAAGCTGTATACAAAGCTTCAGCTTCGGCTAAAAACTTGAAACCTTCAAGAATAAAACTTCAGCTTTGGCTTTTGACTTTTTACATGTCGGCTTTCGGCTTCGGCTTAGTTAAAATAAGGCTTTCAGCTATCGAATCCGATTTATGTTTCGGCATCTTGGATTAAATATAATCAAAAATTATCAAAGATGTAAGTTGAACGGAACTACTCTGGTTTCAAATTTCAGTTTCGAATAAGAAGTTGGGATGTTGGGAACAGTTGACTTTTTTTTTTTTCTTTTTTTTTCCGTTCCTTGAAACTCAAATTTGACAGCGTGAATCGGCGAACAGACAATTTGATAAGATAAGCCATAAGCCAAGCCAAGAGACCAAGATAAGACCAAGAGCAATGAGCCGATGACTGGATGACTAGAACGTAGAACTAGAGAATCAACATCAGATTTATGAAAATAGGCCTTAGATTACATGGAGGTACGGCCCTTTTTATTAGTAGCATAGTGAGAGCATAAGCAAAGAAAACGTAAAACGCTGCTAGCTTAGCACTAGCTCTGCGAGCAAACAGCAAACTGCGAGTGTGTAGTATACAGTGTGTGACCAGTAAAAAGGAAAAGTCGTAAGAAAGTCGATTAATAAAACTTTAGCTTAAGCTTTCAGCATTTTTACATTAGACTTAAGCTTTCAACTTTGAACTGTATACTATGAAAATTAACAGCTATCGGCTTTTCGGCTTAAACTTTTGGCTGACTTTCAACCTCTGGTCGAAACTATGCGGAGCGTACCGCATAGGCAATTCGACATTCACGGGCACTGTAGGATCCAAAATGGCGGATATCCGCACCTATGGTGTAGTACCTTAGTGATCAGAGGTGCTTAGCTAGCTATTAGCTGTTAGCCGTTAGCTTGCAATTTTTGGGAGATTTTTAGCCAGCTGTTAGCTAGCCGATTGAAAAAATTTTAGCCATCAGCCAATGAAAACTCAGAAGCTAACGGCTGACTTCATTTTGCTAATTTCTTGCCTTTTCCCTTTTGACTACATTCAAACTGAATTTTTTTCCTATTCCTTTTTGGTGGATTTTCGTTTTTTGGATTTAAACTGCAAACTCGGTCAAACTCAGACTCAGAATTGTGGGTTGGGGGGGGGGGGAGAAGAAGAATTGAAACCAAGTTTCCACTTCACCTATTTTATTTTTACCGAAAATGTGGATTCGTCTTTAGCCGTTAGCTAGCCAATCAGCGTCCTGTAGCCATTAGCCGTTAGCCGAAGCCAATTAATAAAAAAAAAAATTAGTTTTAGCTGTTAGTTTTAGCCAATCTGATTGGCTAAGCACCCCTGTTAGTGATACCATCACCCCAATGGAACGTAATCTTGAACTGAACTTTATCTTTGGTGAACTTGAACGAAAATAGTCGTTCACTTTGTCATTAATTTCATTCTGTGTCAAATGTTTATCAGTTGTCCCGGTTGTCCTCGGCTCGTCATCGCATGTTTTATTTTGATGCAAATTATTGTAGTAAGTAAGCTTACAACAATTATGACTCAAAAATTTGCTCGAAGTTTACTGTGATGCAGTTTACAATTTATATAAGGCAAAGACGGTTGTGGGATCTCATTATATATTTTCCTGTTTTTTCTTCTGTTTTCTTCTGTTTTCTTCTCCCTCTTGGACTTGCCTCCACTGGAACCATCCATGAACAACTTCTTTCGAGCTGTAGGGCTCTGAAATTTCACTCTCCCTTGAGCTTTTATTTTCAGCACTTTAATCTCCTGTTCTAGAGCATTAATTTTTCGCTCAAGATTACATCGCATCTCGTACTCATTTTGATATCGGAAAACGAAATAACAGCCCATAAAATGATCCATATTCTGTTGCAGATGATTAATTTCTTCTGACGCATGATATTTGATGTATAACTTTTTCAGCCATAGTGTTACTGCTATTCAAACTGTTTTATTTGACAACATTAATAAATTGAAAAACCTTTCACTTTTACAAGTTACCATCAGTTTTGTTGATAAAGAAAAAACAGACAGGTTCCAAGAAATATTGATAATATGATAATGTTCCTATGGATTCTCAACCTGTGGGACGCGCCACGCGCGCGAGAATATCCAAGAGAAAAAAAAAAAATTTACGTATGCATTTTATTGAAAGCAGGAGTCAGGTGGAGCGATGAAAATTGAGCGAAAAATACTGCTGAAAGGTTGAGAAACGCTGTCCTATGACTATGCCCTTCTGTAGTATGTTATTTGCCGGGATGGCAAACGAAACGAAACAACGAAATAACGATTGATTTTTGTCTAAAATATTGAAACGAAATAACGACACAAAAAAAAAAGTTTCGTTTTCCAACTCTAGTTTTCTGATTTGTGATTTTTAGGATCGGCTACTAGTAGCCGAGCCTATTGCAACCACTTTCTAGGGTTGGGTACTAGTAGCCGAGCCTACTGTAATCGAAATTTCATTTCTTTTCCCGGGTGAGTTGAGTCAGGGTGAGTTCAGTAAATAGCAGGGATGGCAAACAAACGAAACGAAATAACGATTGATTTTTGTCAAAAATATTGAAACGAAATAACGAAACGAAAAAAAAAAATGGTTTTGTTTGCCATCCCTGTGTTATTATATTACCTATATTTATTTGAAACCATCCAAAATTACAACACACAAACAAACATAAATGGCAATGAAAATGAACGAAAAACAAACTGAACTTGAACAACTAAATTATAGTGAACTGAACTGAACTGAACTAATGTCAAAGGTGAACTGAACGAAAATAAACTGAACGAGTTTTCAAGTAAACTGTTAAAACTTTGTTGCTGAAAAAAAGAGGCAGAGTAGCAACGTCCAAGCGACACAACAAATATACGCCAGAGTGAGAATCGTTTATTTTCATCTTATGTTGCATTCGTAACCGAGACGGAATATTCATATTAGTAGACCGACTTACCGATAGATGGCAGCAGCTGACGGAGAACGAGTAAAGAGGTCGTATTCTAACATAAACTTGAACAAAATGAACTGAACTTGAACTTGCCCATGTCTGGAAAGCTCTTATTTACTTGCGTTAAGGCTCTAGAAGAACGGGTAGGGACACAAAGGTAAACTGGATCTGTAGCAATGGAACTGTCATGAGAACGTGTGTAACTTTAGTTACTATTACTAATATCTAGACAAATATTGCTGTGTATTAATAACTGAAGAGAATAAAATTTATCGTACTGAAAATTGCCTATCTAATGCAATATTTTTCAAGATCTTTTGGGATCATATTTTAAGATCATTTTTCCTGGCGGATGGATCCTGTTTGCCTCCGTGTCTCTACCTGTTCTTTTAGCGCCCTATTTGCGTGTATCAATTTTATGTCGGTCCAATGTCGGACCAGCACGTCGGATATGTGTGAAACGGGCCTAAGAAACATAATTTTTTCATGGTGCTGATAACGTTTTCTCGAACTCATCTTTCCCCTCCAACTCCAAAATACCAATATATCGATGTGTATTGCGGGTAGCCAATTACGTTTCTTGACTGGATCAGACTTTAATGCGTTGGTACACAACCTAACAACAAAACCTGAACCAAAATGGCGGTCTAGCATACCTATGTGAAACTATATGTAGAGCCCTAACTCTACATAACATCTGTAATTAGGGTACTATAGGTTTCACACAGGTATACTGAACCGCCAGTTTGATACCCAAGCCACCCCAAGACCAAGTTAATCCGAGCATTCTTGAACACGCTTGTACCCGTTTGCAAAGAGGTCATCAAAGATGTTCGGACTAGTTGGAAATCAAAATGGCGATCCATTGTACCCATATGAAATTATGGTACCTTACTGTAATGAGCCTGCGGCTGCTCTGCTGGCTTAGAAGCATTGAAAACTGAAAAAATTTTACATCAGTTCTGTTTTATGAAGCAAATGAAACTTCTTTCGAAACAAATTTGAAATCTCTTTGTTTTATTCTTATTTTTCAGTTGTTTTTACAATAATTTCTATTTATTTGTGAAAGTATGTCCCAAAGCCCCAAACCCCTCAAATATGCACATGCTCTAAAAATGACTCAAATATGCAAAATACCCATTTATACTCAAAATATGCAAAAATATGCATTATAAAATTTCAGTATTGTCATCAGAATTTTATGAATCCCAAAGAAAACACAGTATGTCATATAAGCCGTACTCTGTAAAAATATGAATTTTCATATTTCCCCTAGCCCTAGTTGTCAGCACTTTTGGACCTAAAGTCTGCTCCAGTTAAGAAACATATTTTTTTCACGGCTCTGATAACATGTTCTTGAACTCGTCCTTCCCATCCAGCTTCAAAATACCCATATATCGATGTATATTGTGGGTAGCCAATTATGTTTCTTAACTGGACCAGATTTCAGCAGCGCGGTATCGCGCTAGCATCGAGTCTTCCCCCTTGCCAGTTGCCACACCAACGTTAGGATAGCGGTAAACGTCTCCATGCATTTAAATGGGAAAATCGTGATTTTTGTTTCGTTCCAATTTCGTCAAAAATTCATTTATGATACCAATCCGAGTAAAAGTAGATAGCACAGTAACATTTCAATAATATTTAGGATAAGGTTTTGCAAAAAAATTTATTGGAATTAGAGCAGAGTCACTCGAAAATTGAAGTTTTTACTTTACATCAAGTTCTATTAGCTTTAATATTCATCCTAACACGTTGATAAGAGAGACGTATGTGCGTGCCTTAGTATTAGTAATGGTGCATAAACCGATATTGAAAACTTCCACCAGATGTCAGCCACTATGCTGCTAGGTCGGAATGGGACGCTGTTTAACAAAAGAGAACTAACCCACATCTGTAAACAAAATGAGTTATTACGTTATTAATATTGTTGGATGGAGTTTAAAACGTAGAATTTTTCAAAATTTGTTGCAGTAAAACGTATGTAGCAACGTAGGACGCGCACTTTACCGAAGCATGAATCTATCCGCCGTCTTAGCTGTGACTAAGGGGTCGTGAAGATTCGTTCGCCCGGTAGCCCGGTGAGCTCTGTCAGGGTAGCTGTCGCGCTAGGTCGTTAGATCGGTCTAAAGGCGGAGGCGTGTGGGAGATGAGAGGTGCTAACCTCAACAAAATTGGGCCCCCGATTCAAAAATGTGTACTCACGTTGGGAAAAGTTTATCAGTAAACGCAATGCCATTTAGTTTCTACATGGCTCATAAACTCCAAATCACGTGTTCTCAAAAAGCGGATTCTGTGGGTTAGTTCCCTTTTGTTAAACAGCCTCCAATTGGGGTATAAAGTATAAACCTACACTAGAGTGCACTGCAAAATCACCTTTCGCTGTCGGGGTGTTTACAAACTATCGTTTTCACCAAGTACCTGAGAGCTGACAGGAAGAAAGGGACCTCAGCGCAAAAATGTAAATATTGATAACGTTATCACGTTACGGAGACACTTAACTTTAAAGACTTACAGCCGTTTGGGAAAATTTTTTAGAATTTTTTGAACAACACCAAGCGAAAGAGCGACCCGAAATTAGTTAAAAACAGTTATCACGAAAATGTTTGTGTTTTTTTTTTTTGCCTTGAGGTCCCTTTCTTCCTGTCAGCCCACACATATTACTAGGGATTCCAAAAATATGCTTTTGCATGTTTTTTTTCTGTTGAAGTAGATAGGGAATATCCATGTTATTTTTGTGAATCATAGAATTTCAAGAAGAATGAGCCACACTTGATCGAGCATATTTTGGGTGTAAAAGCATGTTTTAGCATATTCTCTGCATTTTTAGAGCATATTCAAGAATATTTGGTCAATTTTCACAATATTTGCGGAATATTTTCCATTTTCTTCAATATTGCACTATTTTTATCTTCTAAGAAAACAAAACTATCACAACTGCAACTTTTTTGTAAACCAAAAAAATTTTTTCGCAAAGTTTTCCGCCTATGTAGAACACTGTTGAATGTATCCAGTGTTCGCCTATGAAAAAAGACTTTTTGCACGAGAACTTTAGGACCTTTTTATTTTGTATATCAGTCATCATTCGATTTTCCTTTCAAGATGATACCCATATTGACCCATTATTATCACTTTAATCAGGAATATTTTGGTATATTTCAGGATTTTTCGCGAATATTTTAGCATATTTGACAAGAATTAAAGCATATTATAAGCGCATTTTTGACCCCTTTTTCAGAGCATATTTTTGGAATCCCTACCTATTACCTGTTATAGCTTTTATCTTCGTTATGGACACCATGCTACAGGCTACATAATGTCCTTATAAATTGATAAAAACCGATACAATCCATAACTTTATAATCATTATAAGACCTATAGACATCAGACAGGCCATTGCTCGTTTAGACAGACACGATGTAAACAGCTTCCTGGACGGTGGACCAGGATTGAAATGTTTTAAAATAATGAAAAGAAAACAATAATTGTTTTAAAATAAATATGTGTTTAAAAACTTTTTATCCAACATGTAATTGATAAAGACTATTTTTCCAAACAGCATCGAATGAGTAAACTGGCTTTTTTATTTGACTGAAATGGAGAGTGAGGTAAAAACTGGAGAGTGAGGAAAATAGTATATTACACTGCAAGGATTGAAAGCGAGCTTTATCACGCCGAGTGCGACTGTTAGCGGAGCGAGCCGAAGGCGAGTGAAGCTAGTCGTGCGGAGGCGTGATAACTCGCTTCAATCCTTGCATTGTAAGATATTTTGTATTACAAATGCATCGAACAGCTAATTGTACCTAGATTGTACACATCTGTGAAAGAAAAATATGTGACATCATCTCTTTTCAGTCCTTTTGCAAGTCCTAGGACTGAAAAGAGTCTTCTGCGCACGTGCCATAGCGTTTACAAACGCAGCTGCGATCTATCATGAAAACGTGAACTTTCAATCTGCAAACTGAGACTGTTAAACCTTTGTTTCGATGCATGTGTAATACAAAATTTTTTATTACACATGCATCGAAACAACGGTTTAACAGTATCATTTTGCAGATTGAAAGTTCACGTTATCACAATAGATCGCCGCTGCGTTTGTAAATGCTACGGCGCATGCGCAGAAGACTCTTCTCAGTCCTAGGACTTGTAAAAGGACTCGCTCCGCTAACAGTCGCACTCGGCGTGATAAAGCTCGCTTTCAATCCTTGCATTGTAATATAACTATTTACTCACGGCTTGCCTACAACACGTGACGAAAACACGAAAAGTCGCAGTCGTGAATTATATGCCCTGTAGGATTGCTACAATCGCTGAACAAACGTGATCTGATAAGACTGGATGTAATCTTTTGATTTTGAGTAGATTTTTGAATTTTAATAGGTAATTTATATATTTGTCACGCAAAATGAATGTTTCTATCGATGTGGACGATATATTTAACTTCATCCGTCAAGAATATCGGTAACCCATTCGTTTTAGCCATGCAGCTTATGAAAGCTAGTCACATTTTCAATGTAGGAATATGATAAAGCAGTAGCAAAGCCTTTGTCCAACACAACACCTTCCCCAAGATTACGTTTCTCGAGAATTTTGGAATCTCTGACTGTGAATTTATCGCACGCTTCTCTTCAAAACATTTTGCTCACGAATGTAGTTCCTCGGGAAGATGGAGCTCCTAGCATGAATTTCACTATATGTGGATTTCCTTATAACAGGAATGCGTTCTAATGTTACAATTCAAATTTAAGTTAAATATAACAATACCGACTATAATTGATATATTGCAAATTACAGAAATTGAAACATAAAAATTATCGTCTACCTACTATCCCCATGCGAATGTGCAGGTATGTCAATTTGTGTATTGACTCGCAATTTGCAACTACACTCCTCATTATTATGTTGGATAAAGTTACGTTCGTCACTCGTGGAAAAGTGAGCCAACACTGCTCACTTTACCCACTTGTAACGAAAATAACTAATTATTATTAATTTTATTAAAACGTGTTTTTTTATTCATGTTTTTTGTGGTTTTTTTCATTTTCTTTGAGATTTTCTCAACCAGAACTTACTGGGACCAAATAAATTTGTCAAGTACAAATAAATTTCAGAATTTCACGCAAAATTTCCAGAATGATTTGATATCTATATCAGTGATAATAAATTTATTATCAATACATTTCTTTGCCCAACGACGGGTATTCTTGCTAACAGTAACTCGCTGTGTTACGTCAGAGTTGAAGGTCGAATAACAGAACGAAAAGGTAAAACAAAAGGTCGGTAATAGGGGGAAAAAAAACAAAATAAATAATAAACACGTTTTAAAATAACGGGGGAAAAAATTGATAACCACACGTTTTAGAACAAAAAAAACAGTTGTTTTATTCTTCTTCTTTTTTTTTTAAAAAAAAAAAGAACTTTTTCCAACCCTATTTTTTAGAGGAAATAAACATACTAACTGGACCCTTGCAGTGGTCCACTTTATTGGAAAAAGGACATTCTAAGGATCAACTTTGTTAGACGAAACCTACATTCAAACTGGTACATCCAAAGGGTCGACTTTGGTAGAAATAATATACATACAAACAGGACTATCTCAAGGGTCGACTTTGTTAGCATAAAACAATGGAAAAACAATCGTGTTTTAAAACTTTTTATTTTGTTTAAAACGTGTTTTTTGATCATGTTTTTTTTTTTTTCATTTTCTTTGAGATTTTCTCACCCAGAACTGATAGGGACCAAAATAATTTGTGAAGTACAAATTAATTTCAGAATTTCACGCAAACATTTCTAGAATGATTTGATATCTATATCAGTGATAATTTATTATCAATACATTTCTTTGCCCAACAATGGGTATTCTTGCCAACAGTGACTCGCTGTGTAATGTCAGAGTTGAAAGTCGAATAACAGAACGAAAAGGTAAAACAAAAGGTCGGAAATAGGGGGGGGGAACACATTTTCAACTATGTTTTTAAACGTTTAAAAACAACGAAGAAGAAACATTGATAACAACGTGTTTTAAAACAAAGAAAACAGTTGTTTTCTTCTTCTTTTTTTTTTAAAAAGAAGTACAAAACAGTTGTTTCCTTTTTTTTAAAGTTTTTTTTTTTTCAACCATGCCCTGGACCAGACTTTACTTTAAGAAGACGGCTCTACTGGGAGGTATAACGGACAGCCATTTTGATTGCAAGGAAAGTAAACATTTCTATAGTTCGTTCCAGATAAGAGTATCAAAAACCTACAGAAAATACGGTATCAGTGGGGTGAAGGGAAGCACGAAATTCACACTGAGCGCGTCAAGCAGCAGAACTCTGCTTGTCTCTCATTGGTCGTGAAAACACCGCGCCGACAATCAACGTTGTGGTCGCCACGGAGGTTTCTGATACTCCCTGGAAGCTGGAACCTGAACCGCATGTCATCATCAATATTGAAAAATAACAACAGTGAAGCAGGATACTTCGTCAATTTTACATTACTATTTCACAGTTTGCCACTAGAATTTATTACATGATGATTTTTTATTTGTAATGCGTAATTAATTACTTATTTATGATGATTCGTGCTGTGGACGTAATAAAACGCGTTGATTGTCTTGACAAAGTTATAAGAAAAGAGGAAGAACTAAAATCATAATGTACTCTTGCAAACTAAACGCAACTTAAATTTGATCCTGCTTCGCTGTTGTTATTTTCTTTATCTGTCACAAAGATACTAGCGCGCCACCGCCTTGGAAAGTTCCTTGAGTTCCCATTACCTATTCTAAAGTCTGGTCCAGTTGAGAAACATAACTGGCTACCCGCAAAACACATCAATATAGTATTATGGGTGTTTTTGAGTTGGAAGGGGAAGACGAGTTCGAGGAAACGTTATCGTTGTCAGCGCCGTGAAAAAATTATGTTTCCAACTGGGCCAGACATCGTGCGTGCAGTGCAGCGCTAGTAAATACTCTTATCCGCGAACAAAAGGTGAAGTTTTAGACACAGCAGCAAAACTTTGGAATCTAGGTACAAAAATAGTCAAAAACGTCTTACTTTTTGTTGAGGTTGTCACCTCTCATCTCCCACACGCCTCCGCCTTTAGACCGATCTAACGACCTAGCGCGACAGCTACCCTGACAGAGCTCACCGGGCTACCGGGCGAATGAATCTTCACGACCCCTTAGTCACAGCTAAGACGGCGGATAGATTCATGCTTCGGTAAAGTGCGCGTCCTACGTTGCTACATACGTTTTACTGCAACACTTTTCGAGATATTTCAATTTTAATGAGTAGATTCACCTTTTACTAGGGCTCTATAGTTTCACCTGGGTATACTCAGCCGCCATTTTGGTTCATACTGCGCCCGTGGATGCCGAATTCGACTATGCGGAGCGTACCGCGTAGTCAATTCGGCATCAACGGGCGCAGTATGAACCAAAATGGCGGCTGAGTATACCCAGGTGAAACTATAGAGCCCTAGTAAAAGGTGAATCTATGTCTACGCATTTCCCCCATTAATGTACATACTCATTAAAATTGAAATATCTCGAAAAGTAAGACGTTTTTAAACTATTTAAAAGGAAAAGAATTTTTCGAACAAAGAATTTTCTTTTGATTAAGACTATTTTTATACCTAGATTCCAAAGTTTTGCTGCTGTGTCTAAAACTTCACCTTTTGTTCGCGGATAAGAGTATTTACTAGCGCTGCACTGCACGCACGATGTCTGGCCCAGTTGGAAACATAATTTTTTCACGGCGCTGACAACGATTAACGTTTCCGCGAACTCGTCTTCCCCTTCCAACTCAAAAACCACCCATACTACAGCGACGCGCTCTGACGGATGCACGGCCCGAATTGATAATTATTATCAAATTATCATTTTATCAACACGCGTTTGTTTACTTTTCTCTTGCAATCAAAATGGCTGTTCGTTGTACCTCCCCGTAAAGTCGCCTTACCTTGGGTAGAGCCGCCACTTATCAAATTAATGGTGTGATTTAGGAATTAGGATTTAGATTATGGATGACTAAGAACAGTTGAATACGGAATGAGTCATGTTTTTTAACAAATCATCTTGAATCTTGAAATGCCAATATTATGGAATACGTTACCGAACTTTATACGAATTAGTACAAATTAGTACAAATTTATTCATCTCGGAGTTGCGTTTTTCAGTGATATCGCCTACTACCATTAAAGTTTCTTGCATGTAGTTTTGTTACTTTATCATGACGAATGCGATTAACAGTCACAATCCAAAATCGTTGCCTCCTGATGTTCGAATTAAAAGTCTGTGCGAGTTCAGTAACTCATTTCAAGTCGACTTCAACACACCCGCCAAAAGGTAAAAGATATTTGAATAATCTATAGTTATTCTATGATTGGAAATTGCGGAGCCGAACTGTATCGAGTACGTGTTATCATCTGTGTCACAGGTATTACAAGTCGGGAGAACAAATGATTAGGATGGCTGATATGCATCTTAGAGCGGGGACGTACGAAGATGCTTTCGTTCTCTATATGAAATTCATTCAGTAAGTTTATCTTATCATTTCTCTGCCTATAAAGACTCTATTTCTACGTTTTTCTAATCGTGTACAAGCGTAGAGCTTATAAGTTTTGCTTTCTTCAGGCTGTTTCTTGAGAAAATCATTACTCACCCTGAGTATAAAAATGTTCCTGCCGATGATGTTGCGAAAACAAGACAAAAACTGAAGGTAGTAATGGAAAGAGCCGAAAAATTGAAGCAAAGATTATTGAATATTTATACCGCAGAACATGATAGTTATCTGCAAGAAAGGGTGAGTATTCTGACCATACTTGCTTTCGTTGTGTTTATGGCTCGAAAATGACTAATGGCTTCGCCTTTTCCTAATTTAGCGAAAAGAAGAAGAGCTGTTGAGTCAGCAACAGAAACTAGAAGAGAAGTATGAAAAGGATAAGAAAGCTCGTAATACCGCAGATGTGAAGGTTGAATTTTCAGAAGGTATTCGAAAGAGTACGATAGATAGAGATAATGTGAAGCCCGTCCCGTATTTACCAGATGATTTCCTGGTTTATGAAATACCAGAAACTAAAGGTTATAATTCACCTGCCAGTGTTACCAGGTACTTGTGTTTCCACGAAATGATCGAACTTTACCGAATTTGCGATTTCCAGTCGGTAATTGAAATTATTTCTGTATGTTATAGTCCGACCGCGAAACCTGGAGTGGATAGAAGTACTAAGCCGTCCACTTGTATTTCTTATAACAATTCGCAGTACAGTTCTTCGTTAAGAACGATTACTATTCCTTCGAAGATGCTAAATACATTTCTACAGTTAGCCCAAAACAATACTAACAATAATGTTGAAACTTGTGGAATATTAGCCGGTAAATTGGTTAGTGTCGTATTATATTTTGATTTGACGAGGCGATTAAGGAAAATGTTCCCAATACATTCCAAATTGATTTATGTATTTGAATTTTAGCACCAAAATCGACTGGTTATAACCCACTTGCTAATTCCAAAACAATATGGATCATCGGATTCTTGCACGACTGATAACGAGGAAGACTTATTCAACTATCAGAGCAAACATGACTTGATTACTGTTGGTTGGATTCACGTGAGTCGTTTAATTAGTTGCTATGAGGAATATCGATGAAATGTTTCCTTAGCTGGTTATAGGGATGGTTTTTTTTTAGTCTTGTGTTAACGAAATTTGTATTGCAGACGCACCCTAGTCAAACTGCATTCTTATCCAGTGTCGATTTGCATACTCATTATTCGTATCAGTTAATGATGTCTGAAGCAATCGCCATTGTGTGTGCTCCTCGATATTCCCAGTAAGTTTTTAGAGTTATATTTTCTTTCGCGTACGGAATGTTTGAGTTCTAAATAGTTCTTGATTTGTCTATACTGTCTATTTATTGAACGGTTGATCTCTGCCGTCCCTCTCCAGTCAAAAGAAATCAGGTGGATTACTTACCTGGAATTCAAAATGGCGCAGTAGTAGATCTGTTTGTTACTCCAGGGATAGAGACGCTAGGCAAATAAGCGGACAGAGGAATTGTCTGTCAGTTAAAGCTCGTGTCAAACAAACAGACCGATCGATGTAAATGAACAGCTTACTTTTGCCGCGAGGAAAAGGAACTTCTAGGGCTCTAGGATCTGAGAGAGCCTGGTTAGTGGACTGATGTGAAAATAGATCGATTGATTGCCTGTTGGACGAATATACGTAAAGACAGACTTATTTGACTGAGAAATTAGCGGTGCGAGGGTTATGGGGGGGGGGAGTCTAGTAAGTCACCAGAGGTGCGGTGTTTCTGTGTTAGATTATTTGGGATAGTGATGTCAGTGTTTTATGTTCTTCCGTCTCATTGTATTTTCAGGACTGGATTCTTTCGTCTTACTCCAGACTATGGACTCAATTTCATTGCAAATTGCCAACAAAAAGGTTTTCATCCTCATCCATCTGATCCGCCACTGTTTCAGGTTAGATGTTAAATGTGCTTTATTACAGATCGAAATCATTTACTGCAATGAATTTACGTACGTGTAATTGAGCTGCGTAGTTATTTTAACTTCGCTGATTTCAGGATGCCGATCATTGTGAGTTAGTCGAATCTGCGTCTATAGAAGTGGTTGATCTACGGAGATGATACGTGTTTATCATTTCTCATCTGTTGCGCATTTTTCTGCACATTACTATTTTTCGCCCCTTCCTCTCCGTTCCGTTAATTAAGGATTTGTTGGCTTGATTGCCTCGTTTCGCTTTGCGTGTGTAACCAGTCTTTATAAGTATTTGGCGGATGGGGTAGAAATACGAAAGAATATTTTGATGTGTAAATTTGCATGATACATGATACTGGAAAATAGTCGTCGATACGTGTGGAAAACGAATAGGTTTCCCTCCGAATGTATTCTGTGTACGTTGTACTCGAGTGATACTACATTTTAAATTGAATGGCGTCACATTTGGCTAAATTATTTTACATAATTTTCTGTAAAAAAAATTTCGCCAGAAATTTTGTGTATTCCAGTCTCTTGTGCTAAATGATGCCGAAATGTCAACAAAAATGAGAGTAAGTTTTACGTAATCTCGATGATTTCAATAATCTTGCTTGATGTGTACCTCGAGGATGAATCTTCGAAATTTCGAATGATAACTATGTGATGCGCTAGAAATGCGTTAGAAGCCGATTCCGGTATAAGAGCCCAAAATACGCGTGATTTGCGCCCAACGTTGTAGCGCCGATTGAACGCCCGTGTATTTTTCCTATTTAAAAGAGACCGACCTCAAAACGGAATAAGGGCCCTATATTTGGGTCAACGCCTTCTGGCACTTAGCCTCCGAATTTCCTAGCGGTTTAGGTAAAGAAGGGCCGTTATCCATTCTTATCATATTACAGTCAATCTTATGGTTGGCATTGAAATAAATGTTGAATTTTTTTTTTTAAGTACGTATTTCTGTTACTTGTTTTATTTTAGAGGATGTGGAGTCATTATAATCAGAAGTATTGATGGGTACCTGTTCGAATTAGTATCGCGAGACAAATAATCATCATTAAGTAAATAAATACAATTTTTTTTAAAGTGGAAATTTGTCATTTTAGAGATTTATGAGATTTATTTTCACAGGAATAGTACATTTTCGAAAATAGGTAACTGAATTTTTGAACGCAATACTCGGCGATGATAAATTTCCGGTGAGTTGATGTATTTTAGATTTTTTCTCTGATTATTATTTGTCTCGAAGATACCAATAATAAATTACCTATTAATGAATTGAAAAAGGAATATACAAAATAGTTATTCTGATACGTATTCTGATTATTTTATTTTATTGTTTTTGTATTCGGTAACGAGATAGGTACTCTTCATCTTCGTTTACTGGAAATACATGGTTCTTTGAGAACGGGTTTTATTTAGCCTAGAAGAGACCTTTGGTCAAGAAATTATGGAACTATGAGGACGATTTTATGACAATTCATTGTACAGCTAAAGTCTTCGCTGAAGGACGGATTGAGAAGCTTCCTTTTAGACGGCAAAAATTAGTTCTCAAAATTCTGGAAGCGAAGATTTGTTCCTTCGTTTCGCCTTCAAAATCCAACTTTCTTGTAAGATTAAGAAATTGGAGAGATGATTACTTATTTTCTGTTTTGGTAGAAGTTACCGTGAGGCCCAGAAACGGATTGTAAATAATCGAGGGACGGGTCGTTTCTTCATCAGTTTCGATATTTTCTGAGCGTAGCTAGCGTACGCTTCAACTTTTAAATTCCAAGTGAAAAGGCAAATTTATCGGCAGGTGTGTCATCATCAGAAAAGTAGTGTCACTCACAGTATAAATCCATGAGAAAAAAGATCCTCCTCTTCTTCTTTTTCTGCATAATTAGTTAAACGATGACATGAAGTGACCGTAGTTGAAAAGATGAACTTACCTGCAATTCAGGTTTTATTGGTCACCAATTTTAGACATTATTTCTTACTTCAACTTTTGACCCAACGATCTCACAATGGACATCAGGATTTTTCATTTAGACATTCAAAGTTATTTTCATTACGTTTATCGCATTGCCGAATAGCTTATGTTGAGCGGAATGCAAATTTGTGGAAAGAAAACCGAAGTTTTGTCTCGCCCGGCTTGCCGCACAAAGCATCGAAAGACGCCTCAAAGCGGTTTAAATGTTTACTTCGAGTATCAGATGAACCATGAAAAATAGGGGTCCTTTTGATAGTTAATATAGAACATTGCATTTGAGAAATATTGCATTTTTAGCTTTTGCGAAAAAAGTGAAGATAAACGTAGTTTTACTTCATATTGCAGTTTGAAAAATTGTCAACACTGCAGATCTAAAGGTGTATCTAATAGTCGACTAGACTGCTGTAGGTACCTTTTTTCGTTCAGCATAATCAGTTTTTAAGTCACATGGTAACTCGTTTCTAGTTTTCACGATAAGTATAAATATTTGTCGAAAAAGTAATATTTGGAAAGGACTGTATATTCGTGTAAAGTCGCGTTCTCTGTTACTCTCTGAGGACGATTTGGGGAACTAAGTAACAATCTGATGTGGAATGAAATACCCGGTATATACAGAAACTACTCGATTTTAGAAAAATATAGAAATTTCGGAGCTGTACAGTCGGAGTTGCAAAGCAGTTTAAAGCCACGTTATTCAAAATCAGAGTCAAGGCTTTGAAAAAGAAAAAAAAAAAGATTTGAAGAATAAAGGGCGTAGAGTGGGAGCCGAAGCTGGAGCTTTCTCGAGGTCAGAGCTAAAGCTATAAAAGAAGAGGTATATTTACAGACCTGAAAAAATCAGCAAAATTCTACTCGTTGTTCATGTTTGAAACGTAGAATATTACATATTCAGACTTCGTAATATCGTGAACAAATTTTTCCCGCGACCATGTAATGGGTGAAATGAGAAATGTACTTATTGTTTTGTAAATATTTTTAATAAACTATACACATTAATTGAATACTAAGGAAATCTGACTAGTTAGTAGTTTGACTACATTCTTTCGTAAGTATAGCTCCCCAAACTAATCGGCTCCAGTATCTACATACAAATACGCGTTCATCAACGACACG
The DNA here is from genome assembly GCA_031841125.1 of Acanthococcus lagerstroemiae. Lineage (NCBI taxonomy): Eukaryota > Metazoa > Arthropoda > Insecta > Hemiptera > Eriococcidae > Acanthococcus > Acanthococcus lagerstroemiae. The sequence goes on along the minus strand of CM063111.1, from coordinate 67,234,963 downwards.
ACGTTGGTGTCCTAACGACGTGGTTATAGAGTAAGATGTACACGTACATATGTACATAATAGTACCTACTTCGATATTAATTTCAAGGTAAGTGCCCAGATATGCAAGTTGTTATCGTACACTCAGCTATCCCTACCAGATTAGACTATTCCCACTTCTACAAATTAATTTTTCATTCAATGAAGCAGAAAGATACAGATAATTTTGCTTGTTAATCGACAACTTATATGACTTGCGCCTGATGCCTTCTTTTGTCATTCAACTGTGGCCAAATGAAGTTCTAAAATTGATCCTCCATTTTACTCGATAATTTTTCTAATGACTGAGTTGATTAATCATGGTTGAGAGGAGAGAATTCAATGCGAAAATGATATTAAAACTCCAATTTTTGGTGTCATTTGTAATCGCAGGTATGATTTATCGTTTTTACCAATTTACATTTTACTGTTCAATGCCTATCTTATAGGGTACAAAATATACATTTTTGAAATAATCATCAAGTACCTACCTAGTATAATAGCACAAAACTCTTGAAATTTGAAACACAAAACTGATTTTTTGTGAGTTGGATTATAAAACATGATAGGTAGGTACTTAATATTTATTTCTTGAAAAATGACGATCGAAATAAGATTTCAGTTAAATGTATAACCATATTTATACATATACCTAAAGTTGTTATCAGGAAAATTATGGAAATGGGTGTTATCAAATTAAATCAAATGTTCTCGACGTAAAAGTCGAAAAAAATTCAATAACCTGACTACTTATCCGCCTACCTACTTTTAAAATGAAATTAATTTTTGGCAAAACATGCTTAGGAAATATTGGACGCTGTTCAACAAAAGGGAACCAACTAGCCAAATCCACTTCTTGAGAACACGTGATTCGAAGTTCAAGAGCTATTTAGAAACTACGTACTCTTATGTATGGCATTGCGTTTACCGATAAGCTTTTTTCAACGTGAGTACACATTTTTGAATCGGGGGCCCAATTTTGAAAAATTCTACGTTTTACGCTCTTTCCAACGATACTTACTAATAACTCATTTTGTTTACAAATGTTAGTTTGTTCCCTTTTGTTGAACAGCGTCCGTATGTTATTTTGCATCCGTTTAGCACTCCGAAAGTGCATATTTTCAGGTCCCAGCATTATAGAGGATTTACATTCGAGTCGGCGACATCAGGCCAACATGTTTTGTCGGATGCTGTTTTGACAACACAGCACAGCTACACAATGCGGCGACATCCTCATCAAACCGGTGCTTGTCGGTTCGGGAAAAAGTTGTCGGCGACGAAGTTGGAAAGGAATGTAAATCCGTAGTTGTCGCCGACATGTAAGTTTATTCGTGACATGCGCCGACTCGAATGTAAATTCACCGTGACTGGGATGAAATAAAGTGTGATATTGATGGTGGATTTATGTACATTCGAGTCGGTGACTTCATAGAGGCCAACATGTTTAGTCGGATGCCAAGTATTTTGACAACACAACACAGCTACACAAGTGTCGGCGACTGCCTGCAATCAAACCGGCACTTGTCGGTTTGGAGAAAAGTTGTCCGCGACATGTTTGTGACAGGTCTGCCACAAAGTTGGAAAGGAATGTAAATCCGTAGTAGTCGCCGACATTTAAACGTTTGTTCGCGACATGTCGCCGACTCGAATGTAAATCCACCATGAACGTTTCCCGCACCAGAGCGGGAAATGATGATTAGCCAGGCCAGCCAGGCGAAAAAGTTTTGAAAAAACTATTGTACATGCCAAGATAAAGATATTTAAATTCAGAATTTCTTTGATAGCGATGGTATATCTTCATCCAATGCTTTTAGAGCAAGCATTCTTAATAAATACTCATTTCTGATTCCAGAATATCAGGAAACCTGTAGGTTCATGAATTTCATTATTGTGAGTCAACAGTAATATACTAGGTATTTGGGTATAATAACTCATCAAATCGCAAAACTTGCATACTGCTGCCAACTAATAATAGATCTTATTTCTCCCTTTTTTTCCGCGCAGGGGGAGGGGAGGTGCGACTTTTCCTTTTCTCTGCTCACGACTTCTTGTGAATGTGTAATTGTTGATGAGGACTTGTTTCATTTCCTATTTTTGCTGATACGGTGATTGCTCCATGGCAGTAGCTCTCTCGTGTTGAAATTACTTACTCCACTAGCAAAGGAAAATCGACGTTTATTTATATCAGCAATTGGAAGACCACGTTATATCTTTCATGAAAATTTGTCAGTTTTTAAATCGCTACCCGTCTAGAAATCAAAGCGCTAGCTCAAATTCCGGCTTCAGCGCCGTATGTACTTCTCCAGATTTAGGTTTGATCTTAGCACAAATCGAGCGCCAATCGAAAATCGGCGCTTAATTTGCACCCAGGCGCTACATTTGAGCTAAATTAGCACTGGCACCACGAGTTTCAGGAGAAATACCTATATAGACACGTTATAATCGCCATGTTGTGAGTGAAGAAGCCTAAGGGAAAATACATTACTTTCTCACTGCAAACCTAACAGCTGTTTACAAAGCGGTTTATCTTAAGATTTATTTTTGACGATCAATCATCAATAGCTTGAAAAAAAAACATTTGAACAAAAATCTTTCTCAATGGACGAAGAAAGATTATGAAGGGTAGTTTTGAGTAGATGCCTCTTTCTTTAATTACGAAAATATAGATTATGAACTCCTATTTCCTTACGGCTTCTTCTTTCAGATGTTTCAGATCCGTTTCACAAATCAATAGTAAACCCTGCATCACGGAACGCAATTTTCACTCATGAATCGTTCAATGGTCAAAATGCTTCTTCAGAAAATGAAAATAGTTTCGCGCCTTCTGAATTCCCGACATCATCTAATGCCACCCAGTTCCGAGGTTTACCAATTATACAGCTTGAAAATTTGATAAACAATACAAATCAACTAGTACAGGCTATGAATAAAATAAACCATGATTCTGAACATTTGAGGTCTGGTAATAAATTCTCATTAGTAAATGGTATTAGCGAAGAAAATGCGCGCGGGACTAATTCAGTCAATACGAGTCAATCATTTCTGAAATTAACGAGTCCACCCGAACACCGAATCGCAGATCATTTAGTAAAAAGGCGTTCATACATATCTACAGTTCTCATATTCAGTATAGCTTGCCTATCGGTAATTCTGTATCTCGGTATGGTAACAGGGCGTAAATATTTACAGTAAGTATAAAATAAACAGACCAAACGTTCATCATTGTTACACTGTTATTTACAAGCTACAAAAAGTATCCGTAAATAGTTGTAACATCATAAAAATAAACTGTTTCAGAAATACATACAGACATCGGGATTTACTAGTACAAGATGAAGTTCCGAATGAAGATTGCCAGTACAGAGTATAATAATGAACGGAAATAATACGCCAGCGGCAATGTTGTGTTCATTGATTTTTTTTCTACATTAAGTACAGCCTGGATATAGCACATCAAATGTGCGGATGTATTCCTTAAGAATTATTGAAAACCCCAATTTTTGTAACAATAACGAAATTTCGATGTAAAATGGCAATAATACCAAAATTAACGGAAATTCGAAATGATTGTCGGTCAGTACGCGGTTTTGACGATGTATAGTAATTATACGACACCGCACCTTAAGATTAATCAATAAAAGGAATGATTAGCGTGACGGGAATTATACAGCTTAATTTCAAATTTTAGACATTTATACCCGAATATCCCGATTAAAAATTATTACATTACGGTATTCTTCGTTTCAACGATATCAGAATTTCACTATTATTAGAAGAAGCAGGAAGTATCGGTTGATGGGCCACAACACGGAACAGAAGACGTATCCGGGTTATCGTTATCTGATACTTCCAATGAGCACAGATACTCAACAGATTATAATTTACATAAATGCCGATTACGCTTTTAGGTAGCATCGATAATTAACATCTTAGTTACATGATTATATTAAGAAAACATACTAATCGTTGAACTAATCACAAAAAGCATTACGATTATTTCTTCTTTTTGACAAGCAGAGGACCAACGTTGTCACCCGAAGCAATATTGTAGCTATTGTGAGCACCATCACAATAGGGAAATTTACTGGATCGCCAACATCTGCAAAACGCTGTACTGTCACCCAATTCTTCAATGTCGAACGTATCAACTACTTTAGGCACGTCTTTCTTCGTTTTTGGATTGCAGGGCTGATGGGCGGAAACATGAAATAATTGAAAATAGAAAAGCTTCACGAATTATAGTACAATTCGGAATATTATACTTACACTTTTTGGTACAATAAACCGGTAAGTAACGTAAGACATCCCGCCTACTGCCGAAAAAAAAGGTATTAGCTTCAACCAACCACGAACTGCAACAGAATAAACACACGAGTTGTAACTATAGAATTCAAGACACAGAAATGAAGAAATAATGGCAATGTACGATTTAACGAGAACGTTACATCTGCCGTAAAAAGAATACGATAAAAAAATGGCAAATCACTAACATCCAATGGTGAACCATCCTAAAACAGAATTTGGTAGAGGTAAATCGGCCAAATAATTGGCTAAAGAAACTTTAACAACATTGGAAACAGGCTCCATCACAAAAGAAAAGTACGGTTATAATACGCAACTAAAGGTAACAATTAAGATGAAAGGATAGTCAAAGTTCAGTATTAAAAATAAAGAAAGAAAGATACTGGGAAATGGAATTATTTAATATTTCCGAATTTCATCTACCAAATTCTGATTAGATAACGATTAATAGGCCATTTGTGAATGATGATAATAAACAGTGTTGCCAAATAAAAAAAACTTACGCAAGTCGGAGAGGACTGTTGCGCAGCTGCTCCACCAGCCAGTCACAGCCGACAGGCACCAGGGTACAGCTTATTTTGTTTACATTAATTAATTAATTAATTAATTTGCATTCGGACGCTGTTTAACAAAAGGGAACTAACCCACAAAGCACAAAATCCGCTTTTTGAGAACATGTGATTTGAAGTTCAAGCACCATGTAGAAACTATATGGTATTGCGTTTACTGATAAGCTTTTCCCAACGTGAGTACACATTTTTGAATCAGGGGTCCGATTTTGAAAAATTCTACGTTTCACAGTCTTTTCAACAATACTAGGGCTCTATAGTTTCACCTGGGTATACTAAGCCACCATTTTGGTTCATACTGTGCCCATGGATGCCGAATCCGACTATGCGGAGTGTAACGCGTAGTCAATTCGGCATCGACGGGCGCAGTATGAACCAAAATGGTGGCTTAGTATACCCAGGTGAAACTATAGAGCCCTAACAATACTAATAACTCATTTTGTTCACAAATGTGGTTTAGTTCCTTTTTGTTAAACAGCGTCCATGTTACATTAGAGCAGAGCCAGAGATGGGCATTTCTCTTGAAAAGCAAGTTGTTAACTTGCTCTTGTTGTTCACTATTTGGTGAACTTAGTTCTGAACTAGTTCATCTCCCCCCAAAAAAAAGAACAAGAACTAGTAGTTCATGAATTTTGGACCGGATCAACTTGTTCATTCTTTGTTCATCTATTTTTTCATTTTCGTTTTTTGGGGTGCTTTTTCTTGTATATTTCACTTTCCAGACTCAAGTTTCAAATTTCATAATAATGGTTTCAGAGTTACAATTACAAATTATAATGTTATTGAATTTTTATTTGATGTTTAAATTTTAATCAACAAACGCATAGGATTTCATTGGGGATTTTAAAAAATTGTTTGGGTAATATCCTAGTTTTCATTAGTAGGCTATTACACAGGAAAAATTTTTGCTCCCAATTTTTTTGCACAAGAACCCTTTTTTGAAATGAGCAAGACCAAGAGCAACGGTTCTATTTATTGAACAAACGATGAACTAGATTAGTGGAAAGACCAAGTGAACAAGAGCAAGAACTAGTTCACTAAAAATGGAAAAGAACAAGAGCAAGAATAAGTTCATTAAATAGTGAACAACGCCCATCTCTGGTCCTATCTGTGGTAGAATCGTAGAAATTTAACTAATAATTTTGTCCTATCCTACCTTCTGACCAGATTTTACTCGTTTAAATTGCATTTATTTCAAAACTTTAAAAATGGCACATAGGACTTTCTAACTAAGTGCGGCAGAGTAAACGGAGTGCAAGTAAGGATACTATAGTTACACTAGGGTTCTATAGTTTCACATAGGTATGCTGGGCCGCCATTTTGGTTCGGGTTTTGTTGTTACCAACGCATTAACTACACAGGGCCCCGATTACGACCGACCAATATATCATGTATTACAATCAAGGATTCAGTTCAGAGATTGAAAGTCAGCCAAAAGTTTAAGCCGAAAAGCCGATAGCTGTTAATTTTCATGGTATACAGTTGAAAGTTGAAAGCCAAAGTCTAATGTACAACTGCTGAAAGCTTAAGCTAAAGTTTTATTAATCGACTTTCTTACGACTTTTCCTTTTTACTGGTCACACACTGTATTCGGACTTCCCAAGATTCAACAGAACCTTATCAACGTTAGGAGTACATGAGATGCTAGGCATTGTTTACGTACAGTGTATCCTAACGTTGATAAGAATTCTATGGCACTATTTCCTGAAGTGCGGAAAGGGAGGAAGGCCCGATGCTAGCGCGCCATCGGTCTGGGAAGTCCGAATACTACACACTCGCAGTTTGCTGTTTGCTCGCAGAGCTAGGGCTAAGCTAGCAGCGTTTTACGTTTTACTTTGCCTTGCCTATGCTCTCATTATGCTACTAATAAAAAGGGCCATACCTCCATATAATCTAAGGCCTATTTTCATAAATCTGATGTTGATTCTCTGGTTCTACGTTCTAGTCATCCAGTCATCGGCTCATTGCTCTTGGTCTTATCTTGGTCTCTTGGCTTGGCTCATGGCTTATCTTATCAAATTGTCTGTTCGCCAATTCACGCTGTCAAATTTGAGTTTCAAGGAACGAAAAAAAAAAAAAAAAAAAAAAAAAAAAGTCAACTGTTCCCAACATTCCAACTTCCTATTTGAAACTGAAATTTGAAACCAGAGTAGTTTCATTTAACTTACATCTTCAATAATTTTTAATTATATTTAATCCAAGATACCGAAACATAAATCGGATTGGATAGCTGAAAGCCTTATTTTAACTAAGCCGAAGCCGAAAGCCGACATGTAAAAAGTCGAAAGCCAAAGCTGAAGTTTTATTCTTGAAGGTCTTAAGTTTTTAGCCGAAGCTGAAGCTTTGTATACAGCTTTTCAACCTCTGATTCAGTTTCCCTGCTTTCTCAACCTTGTCACTCCTCTCAACATTTTATCAACAGCCACGAAGAAGTTGATAAAACATTGACAAAATCTGTTTTATCGTGGTTTTATCACGTTGATAAAAATTGATAAAATTTTTTATCACGCTAAACTGTCGGTCGTAATCGGGGCCCTGCATCACCTTGGCGTCGTGCGGTATCATTCGCTCTAGAAGTTTTCAATAAGCTGAACTAAAATGGCGGCTTAGCATACCCATGTGGAACTACAGAGCCTTAGTTACACACGGGTATAATGAGCCGCCATTTTGATTCGCACTGCAACCGTGAATGTTGAATCTGGTCAAATCCGACAACGCGAAACGTACCGTGTAGTCAATTCCGCATCGACGGGCGCGGTACGAATCAAAATGGCGGCTCATTATACCTGTAAACTATAGTATCCCTAGTGCAAGCGAGCGGCCTGTTATTATTTACTGCTTACGTTAGTGTTTACTTCTTTTCACTACCAAGATGGCGTCTGATGATACCCATATTATGTGATCTAGTACTCTTGTTTTACACGTAACCTTTGACTATATACTATGATGGACTCGGCATACTGATTTCCATGTAAATGTTACCCTGCGCACAGTCATCGGATAACTGTTGAGTTCCTCATTACTTGGCTCTCGAGGACTGACCATTTTTTGATAATATTTTTCTCATATTCACAGTGTGCTTAATTCTTATTCCCGGCAGTAATTAGAGAGCCAAGTAATAGAGAAACTCAACAGTTATCCAATGACTTTGTGCAGGTAACATTTACATGGAAATAAAAATGTGACACGTTTTTATCAGTATGCCGTGTCCATCTTATTATAGTGTACCTATAGTCAAAGCACGTAACTAGTAGTGAAAATAACTAGTGTAACTAAAGCTACCTATTTGGTCGCGTCATGGCGATGGAGCGCTAGTGTATTTCATCCCGTTTTGTGTACTTCCAGTTTTGGCCACAATTTGTGAAGTAGATGGCGCACTATGTATTTCATCTCGTTTTGGGTAGCTTCTGCATTTGTCCACCAGATGTCAGCCACTTTGCTCTTTGCTGACGCGCCCCAATAAAGATGAGTACAGAGATGGACGTTGTTCACTATTTAATGAACTTGCTCTTGTTCTTTTCCATTTGTAGTGAACTAGTTTTCTTGCTCTTGTTCACTTGGTCTTCCAACTGATCTAGTTCATTGTTTGTTCATTGAAAAGAAAACCGTAGCTCTTGGTCTTGCTCATTTGAAAATAGGGTTTTTGTACAAAAAAATTGGGAGCAAAAATTTCTCCTGTGTAATAGCCTGCAACTGAAAACTAGGCTATTACCCAAACAATTTTTTAAATCCCTATTGAAATCCTATGAGATTGTTGATTAAAATTTAAACATCAAATAAAAATTCAATAATATTATAATTTGTAATTGTAACTCTTAAACCATTATGAAAGTTGAAACTTAGTCTGAAAAGTGGAAATATACAAGAAAAATCCAAAAAAAGAATATTACAAAAAAATAGATGAAAAAAGAATGAACACGTTGATCAGGTCCAAATATCCTGAACTATAGTCTGTTCCAAATAAGAGACTCCTTAACAGAAAGAGAGCATCACATAGAACGCGCTTTGTGTGTTGTGACTCATCCCCTCTCCTCAGTTATTACGATTGCAAAAACACGATGAAACATTTAAATAATTATTCATAAAAGTAACTTTTGAGCAGAGTATAATGAATACGATAACAAGTGAATTTCCTTCTGCATATAGGTCAGTGCGCTTCAGTTGCCTTAGCTTGAACATTTTCCGTTTCCTCTCCCCTGTGCCGTCGAATCGTGCAGTGACGTCATTCCGTTAAGGAGTCTCTTATTTGGAACAGACTATAGTTCTTGTTCTTGTTCTCGTTCTTTTTTGGGGGAGATGAACTAGTTCAGAACTAAGTTTTTCACCAACAACCCTTGTGAACAAAGCAAGATGGAGAACAAAATTTTACTATAAAACAGTAAATTCTAAGGTGCAGCAACCGGGGCCCCATTCTTCTGGATAGGGAACTATTGCATCCTAAAGCTGCAGTAGATGGAGAAGAAATTGTTCAGCGAAACATAATTTTTTTTTTATTGCATCAAAAATTTTAAAAAATGTGAAAATGACAAAAAATATAATGACGTTCCCTAACAAAGCTGCTGTAAGCAAACGGAGGCCGGGTAGTACTGGGCACCAGAGATGCCGAACGGGAACGAACGGCTCGTTCTTCGTTCCTTCAGCTAGGGAACGACACCGTTCCGTTCTTTTTTCGTTCCGGAACCAGGAACGGAACGACGGAAGACGGAACGGCCGTTCCCTTATCAGTATTATTCCCCTATCATTTCGTCGTAAGCCTGATTGTTTATTTTTATTCGCAATTTGTAAAATTTTAATTTCTAATGAAGGAAATAGAATTTTTCATGCCTTCACCTTAATTCGCTGCAGGTAGAGGTTGCACTATTTTTATTTTTATGAAAAAAGTACCTGCGAGTAAACTGAATCCACCTTTGTTGTTACCTACAAATTTCAAGATTCAGGTACTCCTCATGTTCCTTAATTGTCGATTTGAGATCGGTTGTTATCGGCGAAAATTAATGATGATTGGTGTCAAGTCTGTTTCCTTGCCATTCTTGTTGATAGTGAAAACATATTTTTATGAAATAATATTTCTCTATCTACGCAACATGATAACCAGGGTTGAGATTTTTATGCTTTTGCATATTTTTTGCCATTGCTTCACTGAACACTTACCTTTACGAACTGTAAGCTTTGAAGTAAAATGAGCCATATATTTAGAAGAGCATTTTTTGTATATTTTATGGGTAGTTGCTTATTATTTTCGACTATATTTAAAATTCTTAGGGCATTTTCTGGCATATTTTCACAAATTTACAGTTTTAAGGACATAAAAATGCATCTTTCACTAGATTTACTCATTCTTTCTCAGGAAATGGCAACTCTGTCAAAGGAACTTCGAACTTGGTGAACCAAAAGAAAAAGAACAAAGTCGCCTCTTTCTTTCTTCTCTACCATCAAACTTCGTTACAATACTTTTCATTTTTTATTTCAGTTCAGTACATTATATACTGATGCAGAGCCTATTTTAGGAGAAATTTGGAACTGCATTGTATATGATTCTGCATACAAAATTTTTCGTCCTCCTCCTCACGAATAAACTTAAAATATTCGGCAAACTGAGGCCATGGACCTGCAGTTTCCGACTGTTCGTTGCACTCATCCGTCATTTAATAAACTTTAAAATGCGAACGAAAAGTATAATTTAAAAAATATGGAAAGATTTACTGATATATATCTACTGAAGTTTTGTTACTCAAATAACTTGAACTGACATGAACCCCCCCCCCCCCCCTCGGAAAGACAATTCGCGCCTATTTTTTATTTATTGGCAATTGACTTTGGGAACGTCGTTCTTCCGCATTTTCGTTCCGGCATGAGCCATTCTGAACGTTGTTTCGGAATGACATGTAAACAGAACGGGAACGGAACGAGGAACGAGCCGTTCTTCTCGACTCGTTCGGCATCTCTGCTGGGCACTTCTTGTTGCTACCAAGATGGCGTCTAATTATACCCATATGTGATCTAGTACCCCAGTAAAACTAAAGAACCTATAAACCCAAGGACGCACATACGCCATTCTGGAGCATATTATCGTGCCCATAAGTACTAACTAGTATGTGGTAACCGGGTTGTCAACTGATTTTAATGCTTTACAGTAAGAAATGTAAAGAACTGTAAAGAATGTAAAGAATAGTAAAGATTCTTTACATACTATATCAATACTATCAAAGTTTATTTGATAGTTTTAACATTAATTATTAAAAATTTTAGGATCGATGAATAATTCATTTATTATCAGTTCTAACAAGATTTAATCACTATTTTGTAATAAATTATTTTTAATTAGAAACTAGGTTCGAATGAAATAATAAATACACTTAATCATAATCCGACAAATACCTTATTGATAAGAAATAACACTAACTTTTAAATGGTTTCAAGTTTCAGTAGGTAAGTATTCAGTTTTCAGTAATATACATTACACAAGCATAAGCCATAACATTAACTACCAAACCCAAAACCAGAAGAGTTTAATTAATAATCAAATCATGGAATGAAAAATGAAACTGTCAAATACACATCGAGGATCGAGAAACGACTGGGAGAACAAACCTAAATCTAACGAGCTTATGGTCTCTTTCCCAGCTTCCAAAATTCATCTGAATGGACGAAATCACAGTTCACAAAATCAGTAAATACTAAATAGTAAATACTTTAGAATTATTTACTATTTAGGTAACTATAATTAAATAAATTTAAAACAGTGTTGACAAAAAATGACCAATTCATAATTATTCATTTTGATGATTTGATAGTTTTTATTAATTTGATAGTTTTTAAGAACTATCAATAGTGTTGATAGTCAATGAAGTAACTATCGATAGTTTGATTGTACTAAATTTACTAAAAACTATCCATACTATCAAAAATACTATCAATTACTACACATCACTACTGCTCGTCTCTCATGTCTCATTAGTTGTGAAAACGACGCGCGCCGACATTCAACATTGTGGTCGCCCCGGAGGTTTTTGATACTACTACTGAACAACTATTTTGCACAATGCATTTCGACAGGTGATTCTGAGGTACTTTTTAACGCTGAACACGATACTGCGACCCATTTTTCTCTATCACGTCACAATTCGGAGTTCTGAACGACTGAAATTCGTTTCCATTTTGTTTTTACATTGGAATAAGCGGTACCACTGACTGATATTATCAGTGTTATCAGACCACATAACAGAAAACAAACAGACGGAATACACACCACTACACACGACCGCAACACACAACACGAATCAGTATGACCACATTCAGTTCCTAAACCTCTTTTCAAACACATTTAGTTGAATTTTTTATAGTTTTTGATCAGAAAAACTAGACGTGATAGAGAAAAACGGCCGACGGCACTGTATTCAGCGTTGAAAAGTACTCAAGAATCACCTTCTTAAATGAGTTGTGCAAACAAAAAATTTCATTTTGTTCAGTAGTGACTCTTACGGCAAAAACTTACTGCTTGGTGTTAAAAAGTGTCAATTTTTGTGTCTAAACGAACACAACTTTACAAAGTAAAACCTAAAACTTTACATTGACAACCCTGCCTCAGGGCTTTCCAGCCAATCATCATTGGCTATTAGCTATCGGCTCGAGCTAATTGTTTTCATTGGCTGGAATAAAGCAAGCTATTAGCTGACAAAATTTGATTGGCTAACTATTGGCTTAATTTTTCAAAAACCGCGTGACCCCTCAAAAAAGTCATCGTTACTTCTAGTAATATTAGAATATTTTGATTAATTTGAGACGTGGCTCAAGAAACAGGACTTAAACGCTCTTATTGAAAATTTGATTGGTTGATAACTGGTTATTCTCTGGCGAACTCAGGTCAGCCTGCTACCTGCTATCGGCTATTAGCTGGAACCCATTGGCTACTATCAGCTATCGGCTATTGGCTATTACCTATCGGCTGGCTGGAATGCCCTGCCCTGCGCCCTGCCTGAGAGTGCGATGATTGATGAATGATGATATAAAAATGGATGCTATTCAACAAAAGGGAACTAATCAACATTTGGACGCTGTTTAACAAAAGGGAACTAACCCACAAAATCCGCTTCTTGAGAACACATGATCAGAGTTGGTGTTTTAAACACTTTTGTTTAAAACATTTGTTTAAAACACCCGTTTAAAACAAGACTCTATAAAAACAAGTGTTTAAAACAAAAAAGTGTTTTAAACGTTTCAAACATGTTTTTTTCATGTTCCATTTTCAACATTTTTTTTTTTCAATGTTTGCATCCTTTTACACCCATTTTATCATTTTCTTTCTTTTAACGAGCTACCCATTTTATTCTGATGCCGAAACGCTGAAAGTTCTTAATTGTTTGAAAATAAAAACCTTTTCATTGTTTATTCCTAAAAAATTGAAATTGATGCATTCAGAAATCAGAAGTATGCTGGAAAAAAGAGGATAAGAAACAGCACAAACTATGTAAATTTCACTTGTAATAATAATTTGAATCAACATCAACAGAAAATTCATGGGTAATACATAGGTAACCTAACTATGTTTAATTATAATAAACAAAAACAAAAGGGAACTTCTTTAGACTCACAGTTTGCGCCATCTGCGGCAACTCAGAAAGTATCGATACAGTATCGATAATTCGGCCTAAAGTATCAATACTATCAATACCTATTTCCCTTCAATACTTTGCAGCTCTCGTGAATGTGATTATGTGATACCAAGGATGAGAAAAAAGCTGAAAGCCGAAAGCCGAACCATTCTTGCCTTTAGGGTCAGAAGTTGAAAGCTGAAAGCTTAATGATGAAAAGTCAATAGCAAAATCCAAATCTTTATATTTTCCACTTTTTTTTCTTTTTTTTTCAGTTTTACAGTAATTTTTAAATAGCTGAAAGCCAATAGCTAAAAGCTGAAAGCCGAACGATTTATTCCTCAAGGTCAAAAGTTGAAAGCTGGAAGCTGTATTGTGAAAAGTCAAAAGTGAAATCAGAAGCCAATAGAGTTCCTTCTGGAAGCTAAATCCAAAAGCGAAATCTTTATATACGGCTTTCACATCCCTGTGTGATACTGCACACTGTTCTGCTAGACTGTTACTGTGCTACACTGACTGAGTAGAAGATAAAACCATAAAAGTAAACCAACGCGCACGCCACACTTCCGCACACTCACACTCCAGCAGCTGTCTGTGTCAGTGGTACCTGTCACACTCTCACACAGACAGTTTACAAAATTATAATACCTTACACAGTTACACAAAATAAATGTTTAAAACATGTGTATTAAACGTTTAAAACAGTGTTTTTTTATATATGAAAAAACATGTTTAAAACATTGAAAAAAGTGTTTAAAACACCAACTCTGCACATGATTTAAAGTTCAAGAGCCATGTAGAAACTATATGGCATTGCGTTTACTGATAAGCTTTTTTCAAGGTGAGTACACATTTTTGAATCGGGCCCCAATTTTGAAAAATTTTACATTTTACGCTCTTTCCAAGTATACTAATAACTCATTTTGTTTACAAATGAGGAGTTATCTGTCAAAAGGGCGTCCGTTCCATAAGAAATACATTGAACGGACTCCCTTTTGACAGATAACTCCTCAAATGTGGGTCAGTTTCCTTTTGTTGAACAGCGTCCCCTTATTCTCAGAATTGATTTTGTTGGTTGTTGGTTACCCTTAACAGTGTCCATATTATATTATATTATATAAAGTAAATTATTAGAAAACTTAACGTTTTAATGAAAATGGAAATGGAAAGTTAATCAATCTGGGGTGACATAATGATTTACTAAATCAGGGATGAGAAGTTTAAGCCGATAACCGCTTAAGCCGAGGCTTAAGCTCATTATTGAACGGCTTTTAAGCGAATGAAAAAGTCAGCCATTCGCTGTTCATTAAGCGCAAAGCCAGCCAAAAAGGATACGCTGAGCAGCTTAATTAAGACATTCACATTTTCTATGAGAAAGCCGAAAAAAATCACAACACCTAATTTTTTTAAGTTGAAAAATCATGTCAGCGGCCGCGGGTTCTGGGTTCCGGCTTCTGGGTTGTTCTTTGTGTTCGCCTGTTTCCTTGGTGCTTCCTGCTTCAGTGCTTCAGTGTCGACTTCGCTTCACGTTTCACGTCTGACTGATGTTGACGTTGACCAGTAAGTACTAAGTTAGTACTACATACGAAGTTCATACTTGATGAATTATTCACTATGGTCGATTTCATGCGAAATTTTGTATAATGTTGAAAAAAAAACCGATAGCGAAGCGCTGAAAAGCTAATGATAAGGGCAAAACGCTGAAGCTAAGCGAATGAGATTTTTGGAAAAACTTTTAAGTTTAAGCGAAAGTTTAAGTTTAACAGTTTAAGCTTCTCATCCCTGTTTACTATAGAGGTAACATACCTAGTTGTTTCTCAGTTTTGTAATGATATTATTAACTTACTGCCGGTGATTTGAGTATTGTATACTGTATAGTTAGGTAGGTACCTAGGTAATTGAATACCGTGATATTGTGAGTAAGTATAGTACGAATACAGCCATCTTTTTAAGCTAATAATTTCGTTTTCTGTGTGGGAGATGCAAATTGGAATAGAATGTAGTTTCTACAAGTTCTGAAGCTGCTCTAAGATAAAATATGGTAAAATTTTGAACTATTTATATTGATCTTATTTGTGAACACAAACTACTTTTGAAGCTAATCTTCAATCCATCGTTAGTCCAGAGACGGCTTCCATATTTGTATCAAAAGTCGTCAAATATGTACATTAAATAGAATAAGCATTTTTTGAGCCCAAATATGCATCGAATATATGCATTTCGTACTTCAATATGCAGCGTTTGCATTTTTTCGCAACCTAGCCTTCTTGAGTATCATTTTACATGTATTTCGGAGCTGTGTTCAAATATGACATAGGTAATTCTAGGTACTTTTATCGTTTTATCAGGTAATTTCGAAAGTGTATCTGGACCACTATTCTCGAAACGTTATTACGGTAACCACTCATAACAACTAGTCCCAAGGTGGTGTTATAAGTGGTTATGAGATGTTATTCAACATTGCGGTAAATTGGTAACCACCGGTAACAACTCATAACAACTTTTTTATAACAACGGTTGTTATCATAACATCGCATAACAACTTTTAGTGGTCCTGCTGAAGTGTCTGTCGATTTGGTTGGCCTTAGTTGAACGCCAGGAAGTAAACCATAAGTTAGCCAGTGAGTATGTTTCAATTTAGAAAAGTATTCATTCTTAACGAGTCAACGTGGACCAAGCTGATTTGCTTGTTTTGCACTTCACACTGCTACTGATTAGCATTTTGCAGGCCCATAGCCAGCTGTTTGTTTGTGACTGAGCAAGTGACATTTTAGACCGGGAAAGTTTTTAACCTTATTAGACGTAGGATCTACGGTACCGCACAAACATCGTCAATTCGTCATCATGAATTGATAAATTAGATATTAAAAAACTGCTGCGGCCAAAAAGAAAAAAGCATGTCCGCTGGTCAAAAAACTAATCATTTTTTTGCCAAATTGGGCAAGTGAAGTCGTCCAGTCGCTAGCTATGGGACTACTGATGGTACCTTCTGATTTTGTATTTAAATGTACACAATTCCATGTCTTTAATCTCAGTTTTTCTCGATTTCCTGACAGAGAAACGAGAAAGAGATAAAGAAACTGATTAATTTGCTCCAGCGCCGAAGCATGATGAACATTTCAAAGATTTCTATCTTGATTTAATGGTTTGTTGATGAATTTTTGTGTTTTCAGAATTGGAGATACAGCCATTATTTAAATGCTCGCGATGAATATAGTTATCTACTGTATCAGGTAATAGTAATCATGTACCTAACTTAGGTAGGTACATTAAATTCTAATTTTTCAATCTCAATTATTATGTAAAAGATTTCAATCAAAGGTATATTTTTTACCTGCGGGGACATAGTGAGCTAAAGGTTCTGAATTTCACTGGTTTGCTATGATGAGGAACTCGATCACAATTTAAAAGTTATGAAAAGGATCTTTACGGTAATGTGCTTTACTTAATGATTTCTTCATTCTCTAGTTTTCCATATCTATACAAGAATAGACATGTTGGAGGGGATTGAGGGTTCGTTTTTGTATTTTGAATATGGAAAACACAGAAGGCATGATCTAAGAAAATAGCATATCGATTGCGTATGTATATTCAATTATAATGTACTGTGGTTTTAGAATTATTTTAAAAGGTAATATGGATGTTGATTTCTTGTTACAGTTTACGTATTTCTGTCGAGTCACAGATATTTTATGCGGCGACGAGCTGCTTGCTACTATACCGGGTACTCCTCGATGAATATGTTCGTGATATTCAGCTTTAAAAAAAAAAAATCGTTTCGACCTTTCAGTTTGGAGAAGTTTTGATAATCGTAAGTGATCAACAAAATTTTAAGAAAGTAGCTCACAAATACCGTATTTATAGATGTCTCGAACATGTATGAATCTTTAAAATTATTGTACTTAATCTAGTGGTGTCTTCCAAATTGAAAAAGCATACACTCGAGTACCACCGATCTCCCGAACAAGCTGGATTCCGGCAAAATTTCTCCACTCTAGACCACCTCTATATCATAAACCAAATCTTAGAAAAAACATACGAATATGGAACAAATATATACCTCACTTTCGTTGATTATAACAAAGCCTTTGATTCAGTAAACTACAAATTTATTCTGAAAGCTTTACTCAACCAACGGGTGGAAACTCCAATTATAAAAATAGTGAAAGAGATCTACTCCGATCTTAAAAGTAGGATTATAACCGACAGACCAGGTACATACTTCGTAATAAAAAAAGGGTTCGGGCAAGGGGACCCCCTCTCGCTATCCTTTTCAACTGTGCACTGGAGGAGGTTTTCCTACAACTAGAGTGGGAGAACAAGGGACTGAGTATAAATGGTAAGAGAATATCAAACTTAAGATTTGCAGATGATGTAATTCTAATATCAGAATCGCATTCGGAATTAAATTCAGCGATTCAGCCTGAACAACCGGATTAACTGGACGTTGTTCAACAAAAGGGAACCAACTAACATTTGTAAACAAAATGAGTCACCATATTAGTATCGTTAGAAAGAGCGTAAAACATAGAATTTTTCAAAATTGGTTCCCCGATTCAAAAATGTGTACTCACGTTGAAAAAAGCTTATCAGTAAACGCAATGCCATATAGTTTCTACATGGCTCTTGAACTTCGAATCACGTGTTCTCAAAAAGCGGATTTTTGCTAGTTGGTTCCCTTTTGCTGAACAGAGTCCAACTATGAACTTGGAAAAAGCCAAAATTATGTCAAAAGAATAGTCCTCAACAAAAATTAGCATAGATGACAGAGAGATAGAATCTGTAAAGGAAACAGCTTATTTCAAATGCTTATATAATATTTCTCTAGTAAAGGTATTTAACTGCGACTTATCCCTGTAGAAATGTATTAATCATTAAAGAGTCCTCAACATCCGAAGTAAAGTAAAAGCTGCGTATTAATTACTTGAGCTCACCCACTGACTCGAACCGTCTTTTCCTCCTAATCATAGTTGAAGAAATAAATAAATTAAAAAAAAAAAAGTTATGAAAGTTGCATTTCCAGTGGTTTCAGGGACCGCTTAAGGTAGTGCATCAAAGAAGAAAATAAGGGGCTTCACTTAAGCACGAGGCTTAATACGATTGGATAAGGGTCTTCGGACCCTTCTCTCCATTTGATCTTATCCTTGTGTTATAAAAAACTGCTTTACCTAATTTTGCTCTCTTTTCATTCTCATTTCAGTGTGGTTTGAAAAAGATTCGTCCTATTTTCGAAAGCCAGTAAAATTTGTGAACGTTCGCGATGAAAAAAGCTCGTTGAAGTCAACTTCTCCGGGTGAACATAATTACTTTTACGAGTGAATGGAATTGTGTATTAAAAAAACTCTCTTTTTGTTTAAAAGATATGTGGATGTTCGCGATTTCCCTCGTGTTCGGTTCGCGTCTCCCGGGTGAATTTTTCATTTTTTTAAAAAAATCGAACTGAAAGTACGCTCTTCCGCGATGTTTTCGATTTCGCGTATACTCGTTTAAATTAGGCCAGTTCCGTATCGTTTCGGTCCAGTTCGTGTAAACAGGTACCTCAAGTCCTCCGGTCGGTAAGTCCATTTCAGTTTAATCGTATTTAACACCGATTCGAGTTTCCCCTTTAATTTTCTGGTTTGTTTACCAATTGGACGGTAACAAAATGTTTAGTCTTAGGAAAATAAATTGGTACTTATTCTCATCATCATCATCATAAAATATTGACGCGGTAGTCTGTTCAGCCTGTCTGGGACTGGTGGTAGTGGAAGAACTTCTCGTCGAGGTATCAATAAGCTTCTTCATTGGCCTGCCTCGGCTTCTGCTTGGGGTGTAAGTTTTAATCCTCCGAGGCGACCTCGGTTGAATTTTTAGTTCACAATTACTGAAAGCTTTCATTTCACCGAGTATATTATATCGTTTTTCGCGATGATAGTTTTCAACGCTGCTTCGGATCTTATCCTACTTACGAAAAATGGGGACGGTTTTTTCTCTCCTTAACTATCAGGTCGCCGCTACTCCGTCTCTTCGCTCTCCATTTTCGTTTCCACGTTTAGATCTGGAGTTCTCGGCTTGTTGAGGTATTTTCGAATACCTAGCTGCTTCCGAAGGTCTTCATTTTCATTTTCCCTGGTTTCTAGTCTTACTTGAAGACTGGTAACTATTGCTGACAACTGTTCTAGCGTCATCTCACCGGCGGGCATAGCGTCCCGCATATACTTATGAACAGATGTAGTAATACCGTGATGAAGAACACGATGAGAGAGAACCAACTTTTCAGGGAACAACCGAACTTAGAGAACATAGGCATACGTGCTACCTCTGCTGCACAATCGATTACCAAAACGAGACTTTTTTTTCTAAGAAACATCGAAAAATGTCCAGTTATCTGATGAGAAAAGACAACAGACCTACCTAAATTAAATTAGGTAATATATTTTCCGCTTCTGTTTTTTTTCCTTTTTTTTTTTTCGGTCTACTGGAAATAACAATCTGTATGTGATCCTTCCCCATGTAGGTATCTCTATATACAAAGTCGATCAGGTTCAGTACTATACTGCTTGGTCGCGGAGGTTCGATCATTGACCATTCAGTTTTACTGTCTCGTAGTCCGCATAAAAAATACTTTCGAGCTCGTTAAAAATATTACTGGTCGGGAAAACTACTCAATACTACTCAAAAACACTCAATTTTAGCAGTTTCCATTCGTTTTTTTTTGTTTTTTTTTTTAAGGGGTACCTACTTATTTTCGACGATCTCGGTAATATATTTGATGCTGGAGGTACTCGATGAATTCGACGGTTCGATGTTCGGAAAGTTCGAAATGCCGAACTCCGAATTATTCTGCTATCATCCAATCGCGCTTATCGCGCTTATGCTGAGAATTTATTATGTTACTTTGTTTTGCTCCTTGCGGCAAATTGACCACGTCTACGGCAGTCCTTACATGTTAATTACTACAATAGGTACACTAGTGGGATAGGAACCAGGCCTGACGAGCGACGAGGGAAGGGAATATTCGAGTATTCTTCCAAGCCCAGACTTTTTTGAGGGCCTGAATATTTTGTCGTCTGGTCTTTTTACACGGCCTATTTTTTCTGGGGGGGGGGGTGTCTTGAGAGCAAAATCGTGATTCCCGAGAAGAGCTTGAGGAAAATTGCACATTCTCCCCCCTCCCGGGCCTGAATTTTTTTCCTCGACTACCCTGTTTGGAACTAAGGTAATCTGAGATGATTTTCGTGTAGAAAATGCTCAGCCGATTTGAACATCCTTACGGATATCGACTCGAATTACCAACATTTTTCCAAATTTCCGCTGTCAAAGAAAAGCAGTTGGTACTCGTAACTCGAGCACGCGTAAATTTTCAAGGCGATGTACCAAACTTGAAAACTACAAATACCAGTATACCGTGCGTACCTATACGTTTACGTAATTAGGGAGTTTTTGCACGTCTCCGATAGCTGATACTATATGTTCTGTTAAGCACATGTTGAACCAATGAGAAGTCTCTACTTGACAAACAGCGGAATAAGATATCCGTTATTTGTCAAACAGAGGCTTCTCATTGGTTCAGGAGGTTCTTGACAGAATACGTTGTCCGTTATCGGAGACGTGCTAAGACTCCCTATTATTATAATCATAAAGAGTTTTGGCACGTCTCCGCCGATAGCAAATATCGTGTATTGTATGAAGTACCTTCTGAACGAATGAAAAGTCTATGTTTGGCAAATAATGGAATATAGTATCCGAGAGCGAGACAGTAGGTACATACACCAAAACCCGCTATTGCACTGTCTCGTCGCAAACGAATAGGTACTGTATAGACGTTTCATTGGCTCAGAAGGCATTTAAAACTAGATACAGTATTGGTTATCGGAGACAAGCAGAAACTCGGTATTTAGGTAATAGGGAGTTTTTCCAGGTCGTCGAAAATGGATACCTACTCGTACATAAGTATTCGCATACGCGTTCGCATAACCGCATAAATGCCGCGTTAACCGCTGCTTTGTGTCGCGTCGCGTCGCACGCAGATACGGTTGTTTCGGAATCGAGCTAATGTATGCTAAGTAGTTGTCGCTCATCTGTAAAACGAGTAATTTTACTTTTCACTTTAAATAAAATACGAACCAACGAGGGCGAAAAGATATGAATTTCCAATTCAAAACAGTTGTTGAACAAAAGGGCCCGCGTTGCGTTGCATTATACTTTGCATCTTCTTCTGTCATGCGCTCAGCATCCGGCAGTGCTTTGACTATCAGTCTGTTCGAGACAAAGGTTGGAGCAATGAGCAATCCATCTATCGCCCTACCATAAATTGACTCGGCTTCCGCGATTCCGCACTAATTCCTGATATTCCTCAGCCAGGATAACTGCTTCCTTCCAGCTTCCCTTTAACACCCATACGGTCCTATAAGATGATCATTCGAAGCACCTAATATCTCTCGCCGCGCACCGCGTGTCTAAGGTGGATACGCTATTTTTTGGCGAACCACAATGTCGACTAACTCTTTTTCACTTTCAGTACGTCTCACCAACACCTCTACGCTTATTAGTTTCTGCATCTAGTTCATTTTCTTCAGTCTGCACGAGATCCACGTCTCACATAATTTGTATGGACACCCTACCGAAGTCCGAAAGAATGATGACAAAATTCCGTGGTTAATAAAAAATTGGCCAAAATCGTAGTTTTGAAAGACATATTTGACATTTTCGTAAGAATGATCCACGTAGCTACTCACCGGACCAATTTTGTTGCACAACTCGTCGTCATTAAGGTTGTGACTAACGGTTGAGTTATAACAACATACCTTCGTCATACGGAACAAACCATCCTAATACTCGAATACTGTAGGTTGCCAACTTCAATTTAGACATTACGTGTTACCATTAGATTGATCCATAAGAGAAAAAGACGATGATAGGTAAATTCGGAATGAGGATTTTAAACGTTATCTCGGAAATTTTTACGTAGCGCAAAGCGATTAATATTTTTGTATAATATTCTTTCTGCGGCTGTTACGCATGTTTTACCTCGATAAATCAGAATTTTCTACTCGGTTTTTATCGGCTATAATTATTTGCAAATACATGCGCGAAGTTACGACTGAATCGCACCCAATCTTTCTCAGTGATCTCGGACATCACATATTTCGTACGAATAACCTATTTTTCGAGAATTTGGTCGTGCCCTTCCCTTTGAGACCACCGTTTTCAACTTAATATCAAACTGATACCAAAAATGTATTGAGAGACCTCGAATAAATACTACTTACTCGATACGAGTGATTATTGTGTTTTTCAAACTTTTTTCTCCCCTCCCTCGTTGCCACAGATTTCAAACGTGAAATCAAATGGATATAAAAAATGAACTCAGCCACCTTGAAAACCTTCTACATATTTCATACGCGTATTGTATTTCTCAAAATATTGTATCCTCCTTCTCTTCCCCAATCCCACAGTATTAAAGTTATCGTCGAATCGATACCAAATTAAATTCAACGATCTTCAAACCTCCAGAGAGCAAGCGTGTGAATTTCATTAATTAATCCTTATGAAAGTGCACAACGTTCATAGCTATCAAAATGTTTCTTAAAGCCAAAAAAAAAAAAACTAAATTTACGAATGTGGTATTGAAAAAGGTAGGGTGGGAGTAATGGGTACGAAAAAGTCCCAGGCTCCCAGGAATGGATAAGTATGGATGTAGGGAAACGAATCGAGTGGTAATTATCATTCTTTCTGTTCTTAAAACTCTGTGGCTATAAAAAGATATCGAAAATTCCGCTTTTCCATGGAATTTGGCATCAGTGCTTCGTATTACGAAACCACCTTTTCTTTTTCACTTTTTTAATTCACTTCTGCCATCATTTTCGTCCTAGTTTCTTCATTTCTTCAGTTTTTCAATGATAACGTCTTGTAATAACCGTTATGTTAATTTTTCTTACGGCCAGTATTATGAAACTTGGTGAAAACTATTCGACGGTTAACCGGTGGTTAAAATGCGAATCCCCGGTGGTTATATTTAACCAAGTTTTAATAATACTGGCCCTTTGTCGCAGTCTTACGTCCACAACCAGTGGATTGCGATCTGAATCTGTATATGCTCTCTAAGTTTGGCTGCTGCTCTAGAAGTGAAGTTCCTACGTTTATGGTTCACTAAGCAAGTAATCTGTCTGATTTACGAGTATCTGGTTGCGGACCCCGTCTCCGGGTGCCTTCCCTCCTTAGGTGCATGCTGTAAAAAGTATTCTTGATCACTGAGTTTCCAGCGCAGCTCCGCTCCGCCAAATCTTCGCGCTCATTTCGCTCTTCTGAGCCATACTCTCCGACTTGATCTCGTTACCATTGCCAACTTTCACCTTGTAGTCTCTCGGTACAGTTTTCACTTCTTTTTTGAATGAGCCGAGAATTTCGCTTATTCTAGTTGACCATAACACTCTTTTGTTTCATCTCCGAGTTTGTTAGTTGTTGTAGCGCGAGCTCGTATTATATTTATTTTCCTAAGTTTTCCTCCCCCCTCCCCGCTGTTGAACCATTATTCTTTCAAGAAAGCTACCCACCGCATATTAGTACTAACGTTCGAATCCTTTCCCTGAATACTATCGGGACACCATTTCTGTGATTTCTATCTTTCGGGTTCGCGCCAACATAATACATAATACATAATATACTACATACATACCGACGAACCGATGTATTTTGGCAAAAAAATTTTTTTCCATGTGCGCACTATATTCGACAGATAAAATAAATTCTAAAAAGACGTCTTCAAATTTCTACTGCGCATTATCTATGGGGGCGCACTATACTTGGAGAAATACGTTATGTACATGTACATACATGGTGTATATGTACGGCTATGCACACTACACTTTCCGGTCTTCCAGGTTAGCGCGTTTCACTCATACCAGTAATATTAATTTTCATCCCCCTCATCTCTGTCGCTGCGTGTTGCAGTTTGCTAGCTGTGCTAAAAGACTTTGCTATACAAAATTTCATTGCTCCAAACGGGGATATTCTTAGTACCCTTTCTCTTAACATACTTGCCCCGAACTGAGGACCGTATTTTCTCCGTTTTCTGTCATAATGAAACCCTATGTTATGAAACGCAGACAGACAAACTGATTCCCGGGGATGTTAGTATGCTGTAGTTTCCTATTACTTTCAGCTCTGGTTCAAATAACTTTTATAACGAATGTACGGATTTAATACGCGAATCTGTGTACGAGTTCGAAATAGATTTTAAGCGAATAATTATACTCGTTCCCTAATATGATGAGAAGACTATACGAAATTTTGCTCTCGGCGAGCTCCTTAATTTCTTCATTACTTACAATTAATGGATCGTTTTAGCTTTACCTCCTCCATGCGCCCCCATTGTTTGGTGGTTGTACGATATCCCCCATTCAGAATTACGGCGATTTGGAGGTGTGAAAATTCGCAGAATTTACTGCAAGTGCCTTTTCATCGACTTCGTACCAAATGTAATGCTGCCATAAGTTGCAGTCATTCCCTCGTTTCGGGAGTTCGCAAGAATGTGTAACATTTTTAAGCCCCGCATTTTCTTCGTTCTTCAGAACTAATAATTGAGAGAGAGGGAAAGGGAGATAACAGCTCTCGAAGGGCTCGGATTTGTCCAACAGATGAGGTTTTCAGATGCCTGTATTTAATGTATTGTCTATTTTATTCCGTTCTCTGCGGTCGAGTAGCGTTGTATTTGTAGTTTGTACCTGTCCGTGTACAACTACGTGCAACGCGATTACAGGTAAAATTCAGTTTTCTAGATTATCTGGCGCGTTAGGTTTTACTATACCTATCTATATTATGTACGCACTTCTCCGTATACGAGCGAATATTGCGATACTTCTTCTCAACGACTTTCACTGCTGTCCGGCGTACCCAACTGAAATGTAAATCTTCTCAATTAAAATTCACGAAGTCGTATAGCTAATTAATATCATTTCTGCAGGACACATAGGTATACGAATCTCCGAATGGCTGCATATAGTGCAACTTGGCTTAACAGTCGGAGCACTTTCAGCAGACATATGTTTTCGAGTCTCTCGACGTTTATTCTCCACTCGGCTAGAACAGCGTATAATACTCGAACAATGCTAAAAAACTTCCCGTACACGTAAATTGGGTGTACAAGCGAATTTTCTTATAATCTTCACCAAGTTTACTGTCACGTATAGCGTATACACCTGTAATTTGTGGATATTACGTGACCGTAAGATGAGGGGGCGTGGGGGGAGGGGGAATGTAACACTAATGTCTGATGACCGGCGCGAGTGGTGCGTGCCTAGTCGGGAGTATAGACCTCTGCGACCTCAACACACATTTTAAATCCAATCGAAGTAAACTCGCCCTCCTTCCTTACCTCTCGGCCGATAATATCAACCCTGTCTTTTACAGAGGTTTCAGAAACGAGTGCGTCTTTTCGAACCAAAATTTTCAGCTACTGCGATAAACGAAGAAGAAACATTTTGCTTCGATTCTTTTGAAGGGGGAACCGAATTAAACAGCCTTTGAACGGTTAAAATTTAAAGAAAACACCTCCGCTAGTTTCTGCAGCGTATTTTGTATATACGAGTTCGTCGACTCTTTAACATTTTTAATTAATATTTCCTTATCGGGTTCCGTACAGATACTCAACTGGTAAGCAATGAGATCCAATTTTTCTTGGCAAACTGTCTCGTTTTTAAGAGCCAGATTGAAATGCGAAAATGCTTCGTAGGTAGGGGAAATCCCACGTTAAATGATGGCTTCAGCAACGGGGAAACCTGTATACATCTATACATATATATATAGGTATGAAATTAATGAGAAATAAATATGAAATAATTAGAGCTACGAATATTGTTCGCTGTCATAAGTACACGCATTATTACTAATCAAACTTCCAATTTGGTGCATAAGTTTACCTACTCATCCCAAAAAAAACATGTCTCTACCCGCTGTTAAGTAGGTATCTACATGAGAGTCATTTGGGTACCTAAAAGTTTGGAGTAGCTTCAGGATTCTGTTGCTACCTCACTCAGAAAGAAAGATCGAAGTAAGTGTCGGGATGTATGATTAGTAAGATCAAATTGAGAACTACATTTAACGAGAATATCAATAGAATTCGAATATCGAGCTACTGTCTTGCCAAATAAGAAGGTAATAAAACGAGGGCAAAAGAAGAGATAGAGAGAAAACGATGGGTGATTAGCAAATATGCTCATGCAGAGTTTTTTTTTGTTGTTTTTTTTTTTTTTTTTCATTAAAGTCTTTTTTTCTTTGTTCAAGTAATGTAAATTAGTGGGGAAAGATTTTTACAATGTGAACTGCATATATTCACCAAACGTGGATCCACGGCGGAGATGAAATTCTCGCTCCCCAAAAAAAGAGAAAAAATCTGTGGGGCAGGAAAAATTTGTGAGGGGGAGGGGCAGCAAAAAAATGTCCGCGCGCTTTTCCTTCTGCCATTTCCCTTCTCAAAATGGCGGTCTGGATCCGCGCCTGCATTCACACATGATACAGTTTCTGCACATTCTTAAACATACTTGCCTAAAAATAATGTGTAGCCGGCAGAGCAGTGCACGATACGAGTATATTCTCATGTGGTATTCGGTATCGTATCGCTTAAAACGATACCGAATAGTATCGGCCGATAACGAGTATATACTCGATATTGTAGCGACAGGTAGTCGTTTTCGTGATATGGTATCGACGATAACAAGTATCACTGATAAGGCATCACTACTGCACCACCTAAAACGATTCCTGACCGAGTATTACTTTGTATCGGTATCGTGCACTGCTCTGGTAGCCGGTTCCAAGTCTGGATACCAAATGTGAGGGAAATTGTGCACCAAATAATTCGTTTGATTAGTAATCTTTTCTAGACACCGAAGTTTCTTTATCGAACTCACTTAAACCAATTCACTTAGGCCCACGGTCTAGCTGACCCGGTATGAAATATTTTCCGATGAAATCTCGCGCACGTTGTTTTCAGTAGTCGTTAAAATTATTAAAATTATACGTATATTGTTTTTTAAATCGTCGATCGGAATGTTTGTCTTTCCGGAACGTCGTATTTCGCAATGGAAAGTGAATGATTATCGTTTGAGATTCAGCATCAGTGTTTCGTGAAAAATAACGGCAAGACTGTTGTACTTTTCGCCCTAGTACTGTAATGTTCCCACTGCCCATTCTGTATCGACAACTGAGCACTCTACGTTTACAACAAATTGATTCACATCACGATCGCTTTCCGATTAATAATTTAAAAAACAAACAAATAGTATACGCGACATGTTATACTCGCGCTATTCATTCTAACGTGCGTAGTAACGTTACAACGCCTACGGAAGGAGCAATAGGCAATGCTTCGTACTTTTCAATGTGTACATAGTATCGTATATCAGAAACGGCATTATGAAAGCAAATTAGTGTGGCAACGCTGTTCTTAATGTTTCGAATCGGAATTAATTAGTTGATATCTCGAGCGTTTTATTTGTAATTAAATGTCGTTACTATCCAAAAATCTGAAAATCTGTAATATAGTAAACGGGCACTTACCGTTCGGGAACGTGTAGATTTATTCCGATACGTTGCGTATTAAGCACCTTTGAATTGAAATCTGACTCGGACATTTCTAACCCCTCTCCTTCCTTACTTTAACGGATAGAAGTACGTATTAAAACCCGACGTTAAAAACTATCATTTATCTCGCTATTATTTTAACGTATCGTAGTTGTAGCATTTTCCGCCGTTTTCCCTCCATCTAATCAATTTTAAAGAACAGCCGCCGTATTTTTTTATTATTTTTATTATTTTTTATTTTTTATTTTTACTCACCATAGAACCAAACCTTGTTTTCTTTTAATCGCTTCTATGGATCAATGCCCAATATATTACAATCTTTACAACCTTAATTCTATTGCACTTAATTCTGATATGCTTACATCTCTAATTTAAACTTCTTCTTCTTTTTTGGTAACCATACATACTTAATGATGCTTCTGACTTAACTTGAAATAATAACTTCTACTAATTAAGGTACGCTTCTAATGTGCTTCCATTTTTAATTTAGAAGATTGATTTTTCTTTTTGTTGGTAATCTATACAAACTTGATGATACTTGTAACTTAATATGACGTAACATATTCTTCTCTTAACTCTAATCTTTACTGGAGTAACTTAATTTAAAATATGCTTCTTCGTCATTTCCAGTATGTTTTGTCGCTATCGGTGATTGCTGTCAATTTTGGTGTTTCGTTGTCGCTGCCGGTGTCGAGTAAGTCAGGTGGGCGGCATTTCTGGCCTGCGCACCTATAGACACTATGTGTCGCTTGATAGACCTGATCTAGAATTTCGAACTGTTAGACTAATTCAGGGCGTCACTCTGTGTTCACAACCGCGCTTAAGCGTACAAAATTTCACGTATATCTGCCAAAATCTATAAAATTTTGGAAAATTTGATCGCGTGCCCTTTCGCCGTTTCGATTCGGATACGGTTTTATATATATAGATTTGTTTCGACTCGAACGGTACTTTCAAATGCAAAGATCTGATATGAACTTTCCTCCGGACTTAAGGTTCGATAAAGAGATACTCAGTGTTTATAGGTCGTCTAGAATGTTCGCTGCAAGGGCACCGAGGTTTACAATCGATCGGTTTGTTGGCGATTGTTCGCCCGTAGTAACAAACATGCCTCCCTCCCTCCCCCCCCCCTCCACCAACAAAAAACTAATCATCTTCTGTGCCCGATAATACGTATTGCTCGTACTATCGTTGGTTCGCGTCATGTCGTGTCACTTTATGTCATGGATCATGTCGCACACGTACGTGTATAGGTAGAAAACGGTATACATACTGGTAACGCGTAAACGTATACTAGTAACGTAAAATACGAATACGTGTAGTTCGAAATTCGATGTGGAACCCGGTTCTGGGTGTAAGAATAGTGGAGGGGGGAGGGGGGGGGGTTGAAAGTCGACATCAAACTGAACAGAACTGTCTGCCGTCGTCCGTTTCGAAAACCACTCGAAAGTTGACGTGTACTATCGGGTTTCGTTAATTAATCTTCTAATTTTAGTCGTCGTAATAAGTAGTGTATTTTACGCGCGGTAGCGGCGACGGAAGTCCCTATTCCTCTAAATAATCTCGTCAGCGCTGCTAACGAAATTAAAGCTCAAGAAGAGGATTCCTCTTTCCAAACAGAACTTGGAAAACTTTCCGAGAACAAACAAAACACGACGACGACGATAATGGTAAACTTATTACGAATAGAAACCTACGGTAGGCCTTTTACAACTACAACAACTACAAGTATAAGACGAGGAGACGTTAGTATTTATCGCGCCAGTATTTGCCGTATATTTACTTGTAGGTCGTGTGTGTGTGTGCGTGCACGCGTATACACAAGTTTATTCGATGTAAAGGTTAATAAAATTAGACACGCGAGTGCGTTACGCCTTTTCTCATCTACAAGTACGACACCCGTCGTCCGTCACCGCCACTCTCGTCACTTTGCATCCCATCCCATCCCATCCCATCGCATCGCATCGCATCGTATCGTATCGTATCATATCGTGTCGTGCCGTGTCAAAAGTAGTTATACACGTCCAATTAGAAAGTCGTCTCTCTATCTTTGATACACGACACCGCGGCGCTACGCTTCTCAGATCACAATTCATCCCTTTACACGCGTATAGGTATTAACTTGTTATTAGTTATGTCTTAACCCGATACGAAAGTTTGCGATTGTTGTTTGCTAATTCTGGTGTGAAATTAGCTCGTGTTTACTCCTCTCGTTGTCTTTGTCGTTGATGTAGTATCTAGCTGTTGTTGTTGTTGTTGGCGTCGTCGTCCTTGTTGCGACTACGCGGTAGCGATTGCTAGTTCAAGTGCGCCGAGATTGCGACACCCAGAAACTGGCGCGGATACTCTGTCGAGTCATTGGGAGTAGTTGACCGTCCTGGAGAAATATATTAAAATCGAAAACACTTCGCAAATGACAACGTCTTGCAGGGTCTCAAACGAACTTTTAATAAGTTTCTAAGGATCCTAAATAAGCGTGAAGAAGTTCCCGAAGGCGTGAGTTTGCGAGAGTCTTAGTGAGTTTTAAACAAATCTAAATGGACCTTACAGAGCTGTACGTAAATTTTCAAGGATCCTGAACGAGTCTTCAAAGGTTTTAAAGAGTCTCGAGGAAATTCTAAAAATGAAGAACGAGTCTCGGAAAGTCCCAGTTAACTCTGGAAGAGTCCGAAAGAGTCTTCAGCATGTCTGAAAGCGGCATAAAGAATTTTGAACGAGTTTTGGGCGGTCTTAGAGAATCCTAAAAGGTCTGAAAGCATCTCAAGGCACATATCATAAATTTTCGAGACGAGGAAAAATGACACTAGGCTCAGTCCAGAGGAGCTTTTTTACAGACAGGTTAGACCATCGATTTACAAAACTGATTTTAAATGCCGGTGCGGAAACGTTGAAATACCGGAAACAGGGCAAGCCTCCTCTTTTGAGAGGGTTATTCCCGTTGATGACGATATGTATACTCGTTTTAAACGAGTATGGGGGAGAATTTGTATTAGTCTAGACACGGTCTGGAACAATTGGCGAGAAAAGTCTTAAAACGTGTGAAACGAGTCTGAGAGTGTCTTATGTGAGTGCTGAAGAATCTGTGTCAGTCTCGAGGAGTATTTTAGAATCCTATACGGGTCCTTAAATAGCTGTAAGGGTTCTAAAAAGTTTCGAATATATGTATGTACCTTGAGAAACCGTAGTTGAAAGTGAAAAAATCTTAAGAGAGTTGCGGAAGAGTTTTGAACAATTTTCACGAGGCATAAATAAGTTTAGAAAACTCTTTAAGAGTTCAAATAGTCTGAAAGATTTTTCGTGGTCATCTAAGATCGAATAATCGTTGCTAATTTTCAAAATTCCTGCCCCACCTCCTCGGCGAGGGAAAGTTTCAAGTCAAGCGCGCATCGTTGCCCAATCGAGAATTCAACGAGTTTGAAGTATTTAGCATCGAATTTATAGGACATCGCGAGGCCGAGAAAATACGATCGAATACTCGGAAGATGAGTATTAAAAAAACTATCCGTTCTTCTATCGTACGTATTTTGCATTGCCCCTTCCAGGATAGCTCCTCTGATACGCTACCAACGATAAAATATTTCCAACGAATTTTCGCTCGTTAACGTCTGTTTTTCACTTTTTTTGGGCGTCGAATATCGGACAATATTACTATTTGCCGCCCACTAGAGCGAATAAAATACGAAAAATAATTTGTATCCGAAATACATTTTACGAAAGATATGAATATGCGAGCCGAACGATGTGAAAGGGGGAGAAGATGGGAAAGAATCTAAATCACAACGCTTCGTCGTCGGCCATCAATCGTGGTGCGATTATCTTCATTAAGACCCTAAAATAGACGAAAATTTCGAGCCGACCGCGTTGTTTGATTAGTTTTAATTCGATAGGGCAAAATACGAGATTCTGCCGCCAAAAAATCACGATTTTCGCATTCGGAGAGTACTTACACCTAGTTTCAGATTCGTATCAGTAAATCCGCTGACGATGTTAATTTCCGTTTTCAAAAAATTACTAAATAGCGAAACCAATAAGTATGCCACGGGTGTCTAAAATTTTGAACATATACGTACAGCTCGTCCCATTAATTTTCTACAATTTTTCAAGTACTGGGTTTTCCTCGCGACCACAATTTAAAATATTTTCATCCGGACTAGTGCGTTGCTTCGCTACCGGTCTTCCTCTTTTAATTCTTCTCGCCCGAAGATGCTTTATTCCCTTGGGGTTTGATGCGCAATATCCAGTTCTATGTAGGTTCGTAATCGTAGCGCATTATTTTCTCAACCTTGTAGTAATAGCAAAAGGAACGAAAAAAGTATCCGTGTTGGACGATAGAGGGCGCGAGTATACCGTTATACTTTTATTGACACGAAAACGGAAACGAGACAATAAAGCGGATTCTAATGCGGTGTTGGGCCTCCGGATAGTGGAGTTATCCATCGGCTTTTCGTATTGTCCGGCTAGGTACAAGGCGGTCCCATATTTCCTCTGCTCCGCTACGAATTCATATATCAGCAGTCACAAGTGAACTGCTGCCAACCCTGGCTTTATTGCTAGCAAGCCAGCGTAAGTCAATTAGGACGCAAGGCCATCGAATTCGGCTGTACCGCGTGACCGTATCTCGATTCGTTGCCTCTCGTCGCGGGGGCCCGGTGGTGTTTTTCACAAACTCGAACCAAATCCTAGATATTTTCGTGCCGCTGTATTTGCTCTTTCTACTCGTATACGTGTAATAATAATTTTTCTAAGCGACTAAAAGCAGTGCGCGTTAGGGCCCATATCGAGTGTATAAAACATTGAACTCGAATTAACCCACAGATCGCGTAATTCGCGTATTTAGAAACTCTCTACACCGCAACCCCTACTACTATGTCGCTCCGCGATGAGACTAACGTATCGGCGACTTGTGCGACGTTCCAGTCCCTCCAAAGCCGCCGCGAACCGTTGCCCGCCGTTCGATCGGCTTCCCTTGCGGGACTGCTGGGCTAAATGGCCCAGAGATCGCGACAACGTACATGTACGTTACTACATACTTACCTTCTGTACGGCCGCATCCTCACCTTATCGCCGTCTTACCTCCGAAAAGTGGATGATTGGGCACGTTAATTTTGTCTACGGAGAGATTATAAAATTTTTATTCGCCTCGCAGTATTGTCAACACTGGGCCGTCCTGTTGGTTGTTCTTTGGCTCTGCTGTATTTGTACTTATTCCATATATTCGAATTGTATGTATATATCGAGTGTCTCTTGCCCACTTGATCTAAGTGACATTTTGACAAAAAATGAATTTAATACATATTCTGATAGATCTCGATGCCCTCTATCGGGCTGTACTCGCAAATGACGAATTACTTCCTTTATTTAGCCCGCTAGATGGAGTAGACCATTTAAGCCACGTATGTAACGCAACGTTATTTATAATTTTCAAATAGCTCTCCTGAAGAAAAAGAGTTTTTGTCGCTTAGGCCAATTGTGCATGAGACACTCGATATATTATACGATTCATCGTCGCTCGCTCTTATTATTAATTTTATTTCATCGTTAGTTTCCATACCCTACCATCGCATTTTCATATTTGATTGCCGACGCCGTTCCGTTCATTCCATCAACTTGTAACTAACAACGTACGAGTAAGCGTAGCAGTACGAATTGTGGTTCCTGCGAGCGGGCAGCAAACCTGTTTGTACCCGACACAACATTTTCATGTTAATAATGTTGCCGAATCAGTTCGCCGTAAATCCTATCGTACCAGTATCCCGATATCCTACACCTACACACGTACGTACGACGACTGTATTCTAGTCTCGCTCTGTGTAGCTACCTATGTATACTGGGCCGCGTACCGTGGTGTCGTGCGCCGTCTTGTGCGGTGGATGGCGCATAGCCAGGGGGATGATGCGAAGCAATTCCAATTTCATAATATTATATCGTTCGCCGTTCAAAATGCGATGATTCTTCTACCTCTATCTGTCTGTCGGTTTACGTACTCGTATACGCGCCCGCGATCAACGCGATACAAGTAAATTACTTTTCTAGCGATACGATGGCGTATTCTTACGTGAGTTTCCAATACGTAGGTAATATCTATCATTTCTAGACTGTCGCTAGTAAATCTATTACGTTAATTCATTAATAATGCGTAGCGTATATTGTCGCGTCCGTGGGCTCCGAAGTAGAAACTCGATAATTAATTTGAACGGAAAGTTACAATAGTAACGGATTACGGTGGTGACCCAACAAACAAACAAACGAACGGACGCGAAGCTCATCGGAGACGAGCGATCATTTCAATTTTCAAATCGCGAAAGCTAACTGGGTACAAATGTAAAGCCAGATGCGCATTACGCTGACGTTTCGTGCTGTTAACACGTCATACGACGTGTTAACACGAAAACGTCCGCGTAATGTGCATCCAGCTTTAGAGTACTCCGTTGCTGGAGTCTTTAATATTTTTATTCGAGGTTATTAGCGTAGCTACACATTCTCCTGTCCTATTTTCCCCGCATTTTCTACTAATTTCTACATTTTTTATACGAGTACCTTACACCCGCCACAAATGAGATTTATACGCTGGCGAGAACATGCCGGCGGCGGTCTAGTGGTGGTACCTCCTTGTACCGGTTTTCGATAGCCTTCCTAAAAAAAAACATTGACCGAAAAACAGCGACGACTGACGACCGAATCGTTTTAGCTCGACTGTTCTGACGCTGGCTTAACGTTGCGTCATCTTCCGAGTGCTTTCGAGTTCTGCAGTTAGTGTCTTTCGCGAGTACGTCAAATCTCGGCGTCGCGTTGTCGCCGATTTCTGCGAACATGGACCTCGAATTTATGCGCGCGATTGGTGTCTGGATGGCTCGCGAGTACCGACCCTCCGATGTTACGTTAATTTTATCGATCGGATTATCGATCATTTTCTTTTACGATGCGATCGCCTCTCGATTAGTCGACTGTTAGCTGAGTCTGAATTGGTACATCGCGGTAAACTATCTCCCTGACTGGTGTATCGAGGGAACATCCGAGAATACGGGGACCGCTGTTTCGCGCTCAGTGCGGTTCAGTCCGCCGCATTTGGGGCTCGGTGTTATCCGTCCCGGAACATAACGCGGTCATCCGAAGCTCTCTGTTACGTCGAGTTTTGCGTAATTTCAACTCGAACGAAAATGCGAAGCCGGACTGACTCGGTTCGACTTCCCTCGTTTGTCACCCGTCTCTCGGCGATTCGCCAGTCTCGAAATGGTGGTTGACACGAGGATTGATTGGTGTCCGAATACACATACGCGAATTGCGTCCAAGAAGCCTCGACAGTTCTACATTCGGTGTAATCGATTTATTGTATTTCGGGGCGGGAATAGTATATTACACACCGAGAGTCAAAAGTGAGTGTTTACTAGCGAGTGAGCAATGCCCGAGTCATAAAAACTCACTTTTGGCTCTTGTTTTGTAAGATATTTTTTACGATACATGATCAGAAAGGGAAAACATTAACCGCTTTGTCTTGTCAAAAAAAGCAACGCTGAAAAGTTCGGTATACGCATTTTCTCAGCTGAGAAGAAGCCTACAGTTCCGATAGCGAATAAGATTAGGAAGCGACAATTGCCCCGATAAAATCGTAATAATATCCGGCACTAGTCAGCCATTCTCGGCATCCGTCGGTATTCTTGGTGTCATGTCACTCCGTTGTGTTGGTTGATAAACGCTCCTGCATGTAAAAATATGACTCATGTTTTTACACTGAGACACGTTTACTTTACATGGAGGTTATGCTTGTATCTGATTCGTCAATGAAAAATGCTACTTTCCACTTGCAAAATACTAAAGTAAACATCGTCTTTCTGGTAATGGGCGTCAAAAACTGCACTAAAGAGCGCTACAAAATCACCTGCGTGGGTGACACTGAAAGGGTGGTGATCATGGATACTTTTAAATGAAAATACTGCTATCCTTAGGAAGTCAGAAAACGATCGAAAATCATTCCACCCACTCGCGCTAACTATAATTCTATTGTTTAGTAACAATAAATGTAGGACGAGATTTTTTATTATTAAAGACGTTTAAAGTTTACTGTAATCGTATGAAAAAATGTACATGATCGCCTTTCCAGTACGCAGGGCTACCAACTTTGGGAAGTTCAAGCCTTAGTGCCTAAGTATTGTAAAAAAGATACTTACCTACGCTCGATTTCCATTCTATTTTGGATTAACGACGAGCCCATCGACCTTCACGCTTCCCGCCACGTATGTAGGGGATTGTACGAACCAAAGATTGTATACCCGAGCGTTTTTTATTTTGTAGTTTGCGTTAATAATCCCTATAATATTATTATTTGCCAGCGAACGCAAAAGTCACAAGTCATCGTAGATTCGCCGTAATGATATCATGCCTGGCGTTGGTAACAACGCGTTACCGATCTTTGAATCCGAGACAAATTCGATCGTCGATATCACGCCGCACAGTACCGTGTCGAGTTATTTCACCTTCGCTTCTGCATCAGTTACCTCACCACCATTCATCCATCTGTCCGTCCAGCTGAGTAAGCGCAGCGATATAACCGTATACTCGAATACACTACCTAACTACCTGTAAGGGTAGAATCCGCGCCAACAGGAACGACAAAATGGACGCGGACAGACGCGATACTCTCCGTCTACGTGGAATGTAAACGTGTCAGCGATTTGCTTCCAGAGTGTTTACGTTTTCAGCCTACGGTCAGTTCGCTTTTAATATAGAAAATCGAAAGAAAGAAAATGCGCGGAATGTGACGTGGTATGCGAGAAGGTAGTAAGGTACTATAGTCGAGATGATCCTTGACGGCTTTGGTACCGTCTCTTCATTTCTCTCTCTCTCTCTCTCTCTCTTTCTCTCTCCCGCTCGCTCTGTCTCTGTCTTTTGCTGCTCCTTTAGTTCTAGGGTGTAAACTGTCCACGAGAAAATTACATCAACGCGTTTATTTCGCGAGGGAAAGTTTATTAAACGAAGTATTTTTGGAATTTTTCTTCTCCGGTTGTCCCCGATACATCTTTCTTCCCTCTTTGTCGGCGTGGCTTACAAACCATTAGTACTTGTCGAAACAGCGAAACAAGTAACGCGTTTAAAGTGAAACGATCAGATGCGAAAGGACAATTTATATACTCGTATTTCGATTGCGAAGCGTTATTAATATGCGCTATTTGGTAGCTGTATCGAAGAATTAGAGTCAGTTTTCGAATTTCTAAGATACAGACGAAGCCCAACGAAAACAGGTTGGGTGAGCTATACACGTATCGTATTGCGCATTTCGCAGTAGGTACTTCGCGAATGTGTTCGTGGAGAAACTGACGAAACACGAACACACGCTCTGTGCATTTATCTCGTTTCCATCGGGTTTCGTATTTCGTAATTTTCGCGACAAAGTGAGCGAACAATGAGAAAATTAGTCTACGTATTGGAAACTAAACGATAAGTGTATAGTCGATAGTCGGCAATCGTCTGTCTCGACGG
The DNA here is from genome assembly GCA_031841125.1 of Acanthococcus lagerstroemiae. NCBI lineage: Eukaryota > Metazoa > Arthropoda > Insecta > Hemiptera > Eriococcidae > Acanthococcus > Acanthococcus lagerstroemiae. The sequence continues at coordinate 67,197,448 of CM063111.1, read as the reverse complement.
TATATCACAGAAAAATCTTTGAAGTTTCGCAAAGTTACCGACAAGTTGGTGAAAATGTGCAAAATGCGAAATACGAAAAACGAAAACAATGTCGCGAAAAATATCGTGAAATTACTTCTGTGCGCTTTCGTTTTTCGCATTTTAGCCGGCCGCCTAAATTCGTCAAAATTGTCGGAAACATATTTACGCATTTTGTAGCGTAATTGGGCGGGGGGGGAGGAGGAGTCAAGAAGCGGTACCTGTTTATACGTGTCACAGTGAAAGTCGATAATTTAGGGAATGTCGATAATGACTAGCGATTACCGACATTGATATAGACTGTTTTAGGGAGAATAGATAATAAAATTTTTTTATTTACATTAACTATGATATAATTCGAGGCTATGACCAAAGAAATAATTGTTTTTTGTGGGGGGTGGGGGTGGGGAGTAGCCACATCATGTACAGCCTATTGGCTAGAGACGTAGGAACTGTATGGATTACATTTTGGAGTAGAGGTTCGTGGCTTTTACGAATGATACGAATTCAAGGTTTTAGGTGTGATTGTCGAAGAGCAGGGATTTTATTTTTGAGTTTGGGATACGTGAGTTTCGCTGGGATTGGAATTTTGGGCATTGGGTATTTACATGGTTAATGGAGGGGAGTATTACATGTATCGCAGGTTGGTTGAGGTAGTTTGTTCACGAGTGTCCAGTTCTTAGTCTGAAACGTATTACTTCCTCTTTTCTGGACTTTTGGTAGGATGTTTTCAAGGAGTAAACTGTAATTTTCATGGATTTTAGTTTGTTAGTTGGTGAGACTTGATTCCAGTGTCGTTGGAAGGATAATTTCGTCGAATAAAACACTCGACGAACAAAATAAATGCGTCAAATGCCTAATCGTTACTGCATAATATTATGCATGGGACAGAGCTGAGAGAGAAGGAGGTAGATAAACCTTCCCTAAACAATTGTTCGGGTGAATTTGAATGGAATTCTAACATGGTCCCTATTTTCCCTATTCCCTTTTTAGAGCTCAAAATTCTCTTTTTATAGAACAATCGAGTTAAGGACTTCGAGTCACAAAATTCTAAGGGAGGAGGAATTCATTTACTTAACAAAAATGCACGGTATCTATCAAATACAAATTTGTGAAATTCACGTCCTTCCCATAACTTTCTTCATGGGCTCGCAATACTCGTCTTAGGAGTTTTAAATTGTGAAAACAAAAACTGATTTTGACATTTCAGCGATGCTCATGCAACTCATGTAGGTATCTGATATTGTCGGATAGTCGCGGTAATAAAAGCCAATTTTCGATTACATTAATTATCAACTTTCAGTACAAGCTGCTAGCGATTATCTAATGTGCACAATACCTAGTTAATGTTCGTAAAAATGTTTGAATTACCAACATTAACTACCTCTTGTAGATATTATCGATAATGACTAGTGATTATCGATAATAATTATCGACTGTCAAAGTAACATAATTATGTACTTTTCTCTTTTCACTTAGGAGGATGAGGAAAGAGATCGAAAATGACAAAAATCGTCTCTTTTTTTGTCGTATTTTACTGATTATTTTTGTGATGGGGGAGGGGAGAGGCATTGGTACGAATGTTCGCTAAATAAAAAGGTGATCGTAAGAGCAGCGATCTTCCTGCTCTATACTTGAGAATATGTGTACATTGTATAATATGCGACCGTCAAATGACGTACGTCGATTTTAAACGCTGAAGTACTTCTGCGGTAAGCTGAGAATATAACGGTTTGTTGAAATTTTCGCGTCACTTTTCTTATATTTCACGTTCTTCCGACCAATTCCGCGGTGAACTAAATCAACGTCTAGTCAAAAATTATAAATGTACTTATTTACAACCATTTCGCTATTTTCAATAAACTATTCCTTTTTTTCTGCTAAATAAGGAGAAAAAGTAAGTTTCCAGAAACATCGTCTTGTTTTCAACATTTTCAGACCTATACTAGGAATACTTTTTAACCACTACATTGGCGAATTGAAACTACATAGAATACGTATGCAGTGTAGCCGTTGGCGTAATTTTTGATCGAGTTTCACAATTTTACAGCGCTTTCGTCATTAAGATGGCCACACATTTAGCACATGTAACCTTCCTATATAATAAATAATAAGCGCGAAACGTAAAATAAAGTTTTTCTATTTTCTTCGCGAAATGAACTGAGGTACGAGTGAGTGTTCTCGGCAATCAGCGATTTAAGTTTCTCGTAACTTTGCGAAGCCGAAAACGATACACACGTGTAGCATAGCGCGTGCTACGATACGCAATTAGGGGATGTCGCGCCACGTCGTGTCGTATCGTATAAAAACGGATTTCGGCTTCTTGTGTGACTAACCTTGTAAATACGAGAGTACATACTAGACCTGCTCACTACCCGTGTACTGTATCTCGCGGATTTCGAATTTTTAAGCGTCCTACCGTATCGGCCGAAGATCGTAATTTAACCCGCGGAAAAGATTGAAATAAAAAGACAGCGACGAGCTGTCGGATGACACGAAGGTAAAGGATTACCATCGCATCGGGCGCTTCCTCTCTTTTACAGCGTGTCAAGAGCTGTCCGCGGCAGTTGCGAGACGAACGTTCAAACGAGTAAGAGAAATGATGAAGAAGAAGAAGAGGAGGAAGAAGACGTTGCGAATATAGTAATAGAAAGTAAAACGTTGAAGAAAGAGAAAGAAAAGAAAAGAAAATAGAAAGAAGAAGAAAAAAAGGTGAAAAAAACCGAGACAACCTGCGATGCGACGCTAAAGAAAGTGAAACGATGGTCGAGAAGGTAAGAGTAAGAAAATGTCTCTTTATCGTGCTTTCCAATCAAGTAGTGTCTTCTTAACAACCCTTCCAATCAACAAATCGAAAACAGCTTCGTCCTTTTGGAAGCGGTAACGGCAGCAGAAGCAGCTCTGCAGATGAGGGGCTACCCAGACACCCAGCATAGCGTTACGTGGCATCGTGTCGTGGACGGTTTTACATACTCGGCGTAAATTTTGGTTTCTCTAATAAATACCCCGAAATAATTCCCTCGTGTATACCTACAGTACGATACCGTTTACTATTCTTTACCATTCATTTCGTTACTAAACGCTCGTCGTATTTTACAACGTAATAAACACTTTGGGTAAAAATAAAATTTTTCTCTCTTCAAATACTTAACGCGTTCAAAACTGTACGTAGATGTGTACCTACCAGATATCAATCATATCGGAGTGTTTCGAGAGCGATTTATATTGAAATACTCGAACTCGGATGATTTTTAAGCGAAACCTATTACCTACTCGTTACACGATGATGTGAAAGAAATACTTCGAATCATTTCGCTGTGGTGGGAGCACACTCGCATATGTATGGGTCGAAGTGGTAGCGCTGCTATACGCATTGCCACTCTACCTTACGCTGCTGTCTAGCCTTACGCCTAGCCTGAGTTACGATCGAGTTGGTGGTGCTCTCACTCTTTCCGGTGATGTGTTCGGTGTACGATGGACGACACGACGCTTACGAGATACAATAGCCTACTATACGTAGACGTACGATTGTTCGGTGTTCACGCTGTTACCCATTTTAATACGCGACGTTTTTACAACTGGCGTATGTTCTTTAACGGAGTCCGCGGTCTTCAATAAATGGTTGAGGGCTTACCGCTCCCCCTCATCCCAATACCTTCGTATATATAACGCTCAGTGTACTAAATGTGCAGTCTCCGCTGACGTACTTACTTAGGAGTAACAGAGAAGAACGTATACGTCGAAAGGCGACTGTTTCTTTTTTCTTCTCTTTTCTTCCAGACCGCCGTTTCAGTTCCGCCCTGAAAAACGAGGTATCGAGTTTTACATAATTCGATATTTTTATTCTTCGACGGTCATCTTTGATAATGACTTTAATGACTCGGAACACGCGATTTTTCGACGGAGCGATTTGAAATTTCTCAACTTTGATTCGGGAAATTGTTAGTTTCAATCTTTTCTTACAGTCATTATAAAAGATACGTCTTTAGTTCCAAGACGAATGCGAGTTTCGATGAGTACTCGTGCTTATAACAAATTGAAAAAAACAGTTTTTCTATTTCGTTTTACGTCGCGTCGTTCTTCCTTCACTCGTGTTAGTACGTAAAATCGCGCCCCCTACTTCGTATTGCGTCATTTATCTTCAGTAAACTCGGCGTATTACGTCATTTTATATAGAATTTCAGATTTGCCGTTAATTCTCGCGAGAATGTACGTTACTTTTACCATAGGTACCTTACCTATGTATTATCTAGGCTGTAGCACTATCTACTCGTATCTGAAAATCGACTTTCTCGCTTGTCGCCTTCGGTACGTTGAATCTACGTAGATACTCGTATACGTGAGATGTACGACATATTGCGCGACGCAAGTATGCGCCTAATATAAGTGACGAGCGGGCAGAGTCCGATCGCTGTCACAAAATTGTCCGACTTAATTTGGAATCGCGCTTGTACGTCATTAGCAGAAGACGGGCACTCATCCATCGCTTAGTCTTCGTCAATCGCCGGCGCAGTGTCGTCGCAGTAGAAAGATGAAAAAGAAAGAGCCATCATTACCGTCGTCTACACGCGATGACGATTCTATTAATTTTCTTCCGTTCGAAATTGGGCTAACTACGTATATGCTTACGGCGACTCCTAAATTTGAGGTAGCCTCCCCGTTAGAAACAACCTAATCCCCTACGAATCGAACTAGTTCGAGGCAAAGGCTCTAAAATGACGTACCGTGCTTAGAACACACAGTGTGGATTGCATTGTGGTTGCGACGGAGCGGCGTACTAGAGTAGCGGGTATAGCGGCGCATTAATCCCGATTGTACAAATCTTTTGCGATTATTCTCTCGAGAAAATTCGGCGTGTATGGAGCGATGTGGATATGTCCGTCCATCCTCCGCCAAGGTAGTCTATAGTAAATCTGTTGCGGCTGGAAGCCAGTCAGATAAATTAGAAGACTGATCCCGATGAAGTTGTGCTCCATTCGAACGGTCTCGAATGTTGCGGCTTCGCAGTACCTAAATTTGTACGCGTAATTTTCGTATCACGATCACGCGTGTTTACTCGTATTCAGCCAAATAGCTTACCCGATTCGGCGAATGGTGTGCAAGTACAGTGGAACTGCCGTGTTATCAAGAGGAGTCTCGCCATCTCGCGCCACTGTAACAACCCGTTTACCGACGAACGTATATTTTCTCACACGATTCGACTAACCTGCTCGTACCTATACCTACCTATAGCGCCTATACCTACCGACTCTCGGCGGACGAGAACGGTTGGTAGAAGTACTCGTACTCGCTATAAAATCCGGCGGCGCCTTACTTATGGAAAATATTCGACGACCAACGAATGAAGGACGAATGCGAGTATTGAAACGAGAGAAGCACCCATTCAATCGGAGGTCTTTCGATTTTGGTTTTGCGGCGTTAAAGGACAAAATCGTGTCCCGAAGGCAATTTTTACGGCGTCGCGTAACGCTATAACCAATCCGAGTCTCGTTGACAGTATTTCTACTCGGGCAGAGAAGTGTCCGGTGTACGGATCGTCTCGATTGATTTACTCGGAAGTTCGAGTTTAATATTTCCTCCTAAATCTCGTACAAATTATTTTTCAAACAAAAGTACAAATATGTCGCAAAACAAGCACCGACACTGAGACAGCCTCGTAGTGCATAGGGCGTACGGGCAGGGCCACCAAGAGCCAAACCGAGCCCGCGGGGAAAATCTGCGGGCTTACACTGAAATTATTTGCTCGTAAAAATGCGTAATGTCCATTTGATAGTTATATTATAATTTCTGTGACTCTGCGGGCCCTCTCAAAAACCCGGGCTCGGGGGTAAGAGTACCCCCTCCCTTCTCGGTGGCCCTGCGTACGGAATATTATCTCGAAGCTCGTCTTTGTTGGAGAACTTCATTTTGCATCTGTTGTTGACTAATCGCGTCGATCGAGTCCATTGTAGAACAATTCGTAAAGCTGTTGCCTACTTGTATGTAGTTCGCGTATACGCGAGCAACGAGACATTATAAAAAATGCGAATAATAAGTACTCGTGTATTTCACACATGGTACATTCACTACAACTGCTATCGGTCAATCATTACCGATTTTTCGATGCTCAGTCGTTCTTGCCTATTCATGCGTGCGTTCATCCATCCATCCATCCATCCATCCATCCATCTATCGCTTTGTAGGTAGTAGGTATCTTCTAAGTAAGCTATACCTATGTATGTATCATCATATTCCTACTTTATACTATGTTCTTCTCTCATTCACTCACTCACTCGTTCGCTCGCTCGCTCGCCTCATCCCGTCTCGTCCCGGCCCATCTTGTCCGTCTCACTCTAACACTCTGCACACTCACCCACTATTTCGAGTCGTTCGACCCTTCGGCAGCGCTGACGCTGCATGCACAGCGTCGTTTCGTTTCTCGGCAATTTCGAAACGGATCTCTTAATTTTAATTTAACTTTTCGGGGCTGCGGCGGAACGTAACGAATTTCGATTTTAATTATTTCGCGAAATTAATTCGCCGGAACACTTCGACGGGTTGCGTTTGTTCGTTCGTTCGGTAATTTCTTTGTGGTAGTAGTCGTGTCTACCTACTCCTCTCATCCGTACCCGTACTCGTACACTTCTCGCACTCGAATTTGAATATAGTAGTTGTTCGAGTTGAGGTCGTGTGTACTGCCGTGTGCATGTGCACCGCTCAGTACCGAAGAATTGCGAAGAAAAGATATCGGCGGAACGTGGTCGAGTTCGATTCCGATATTCAATTTTCCTTCGCAGTGGTGGCAAAGATTTTCTTCGTGTATTGCCCATATTTTTAAACGGAGGGGGGGGGGGTTGCTAAGTTATTCTAGTCAATTTATACGAGAAAAAAAAACAACATAAATTATCTGGACAATACGAATTTAATTTCAAAAATTTCGACCAACCCGAATTTAAATCCAAATGTGTCGAATAAACTTTGGTTTTTGAAGTATTTTTCGAAATTTTTTCATGTGTTTCCTTAGGGCAGTACTGAAGTTGCCACCACTGTTCTTTGGCGTCTTTTTGCGGCTACGGCTCGAAAGCACGAACGGGAAATATTAATGCTGCCGGACGCCGCCTTCGACTACGTTCGTTAATTTTGCCCGATGCGATTGAGTTGTCTACCGTCGCCATAGCCACCTCGCCCGTCTTTTTCGAAATGCGTATTCGCTGAATTCTTCGGTCCATATATCGTCGCCTCACGCGCGCTACAGCGGATCGCGATACAAAAAGGAAACTCATGGTACAGTATTACGTATTACATTGCGCGTCACTTCGCGCGCGCTAGCTCTCCTCTCTTCCTTCGATGTTGCTGGACATTTTATTCTGTGCAAGCCTTCAACTTATTGTCAGTTTTTTCGATAATCTTTAAAAGGAATATCCGTAGAAGGCTAAAAATTCGTTGTGTATACGTAATCGCGAAAAAGAGGTAAATCAGTACCGATTTTCGGCCGTGCAAATATGTATAATATGTTTACCTGAATTACCACATTACCAGTTTTGGCTTACACAAAAAACAGCGATTCAGTTCGAGACTACTTTTCCGCTCGCTTCGCTATCAGATCTTTGGACCCTCTCGTCGTTTTTCAATTTCAAACGTTTCGGGAAAAGTGAGGAGTCGTCCCTAAAACTCTCCTCGCGCTCGTTTCTTATACAGCTCCGGTAACTGCATCCATGCCAATGCCCTGTCACTTGTCAGGAATTAATACCGAGGCTTAGCGTCGCGTCATTCTGCAAGGTCTACATATTCGTATATGTGTATTGTGAAACTCTCTCAGGGTGTCTAGCGACTGAGAAATCGGGAAAATAGGGAAATTAAAATCGTCGGGAATAACCCAGAAAAAGTAGGGAAATTTGTCAAATATACGGGAAGTTTTCCAAATCGCTCGGTAGTTTGGAAGCCCTGTTTTTTGTTTTTTTGTTTTTTTTTTTGTTTTTTTTTGTAAAAAAAATTAAAATTAGGTCTGTTAAAAATCACTTTTTCGAATGGAAAAGTCGTTAAACATTATTATTCTTACTGCGAGTCGTTAAAAATAAAAAAAATAAACAGAAAAATAGGGTTATTTGCGAATATCTCGGCAACAACTTTCCAAAGTACATTATAACCTTGTATAAAAGTATAGCTGTTGAAAAAAAGAGCAAGTATAGGTCCTTACCCGATCGAAGCTAGCGTCTCGGAAGACGCCATTTTACTCTCTCGGACTCGCTGCTGTCGCGTTTTTAATATTAATTATTACAAATCAATTACTCCATGGATTCCAATCGGGTAAAAACTTACTTATTCCTTTTTTTTATTCGCAGTCGAGACTCGAGCATTGTGACACTCAGTGTAAGATTCGACGAAGCTTTAAATTCATTTTGCTAAAAGTAGCAAATGGATTTGGGACAATTTAGTCGATCAAGTTGTCACTAAATATGTGACACCAATTTTGTTTCAAGATGCAAGGTTGTAGGATGTTCGTACTGGTCTAAGAAAAGCCATTGGAAATAATGAAGAAAAGGTAATCCAAGTATCGGCGGATGGGCCTGCTGTAAATTTGAAGATGCTGCGAGAACTCCAAACAGAATTTAAGAAATATCGAGTTGTGGGCTTCGTGTAGTCATGGTTCACTCGAGACAGGGTTTACATCAGTTTCGCGGGAGCTGAAAGAGCTGTTGATTGCCCTATTTTACATTTTCAACGATTCTCCGACACGGTATGGCCATTTCACCAAAACAACCGGATCAGACGTCTTTCCTCCGTCATTTTGCTTTGCTCGATGGACGGAGAATGAGAAGCCAGCCACGCGAACAACCAGCCTTCTCTCTCAACTGCGCAACTGGGTACGTGAAGTTCAAAGCGAGGGCTCCAAGAATCCTTTGAACAAAAATCATCGAAATTTTAGCTGAGTTGTTAAATGTCATTCAGATCCTCTCCTGGGTGTTAGCTCGCATTTTTTGTTTCTATTGCTCTGTTTCAGAATTATGTCTGACAAATTTTCAGTCAGAAAAGCCTATGACCCCGCTACTCTTCGGGGAATTAACTTCTCTTACCACGGCTCTTATGGAGCGTGTAGTAGAGAAGACTGTTCTCGAGAAAGAATCGACGGTGAATAAAATTAATCTCGCTAAACAGAAAAATCTGATTCCAAGCAAATACATCCATTTAGGTTTCTCTGTCAAAACGGCCCTTAAAAATGCTTCATCAGGGGAAAAAATTCCTGATGTCAAGGTTCAAGGATTCCGCAGTGATTGTCAGCAAGTCCCGGTTACAATGATCCAAAAGATTCAGGAACGGTTTTTTGTAACTTGCAAAATTGTTAGAGGGATTTCTTGTCTGGATCCGGTAGTAGTCGTCGAAACTCCTAATCACGCAACAGGACGGATCGTTGTGGCGCTGGAAATACGCGCGTCCAAAAGTCTTCTAACAGGCTCCAAAATAGATCGCATTAAAAGCGCCTTCGTTGCTTTGGTGAAGCAGCCGTCGACGATTAACATTCTTAAATCGTTTGACCACAATATGTCACGGCTTCGATTCTTTGTGGATGGATCTTGTAGAAACAGCATCCTCCGTTATGACTTCCAAAAATGACTTAAAAGATTAAAGATTTTATTAAGATGTCGTTGGTACTGTTTCACGGCAATGTATCATTAGAACGTGGTTTTTCATCGAACGCCGATTACATTGTTGTAAACCAACGTGAGGAGTCCCTTATCGTCATTCGTGCTGTTTAGGATGCCTATTGCGGCCGCTGCGGTGGTGTTCTTAATGTGGATGTAACTAAAGGAATTATCCACGCCGTGAGAAATGCGCGTACCAAGTGCAAAGAAGCCAGAGAAAAACCTGCTGTGGAGGAGGCTGAGGCAGCTTCTCGGGGTTTAAAACACCCTGTGTTATGTGGGGTTGGCTCGCTTGGGCTTTAAAACGCCCTGGGTTACGTGAAGTCAACTCGCTCGGGATTCAGGATAAGGGCGGGACTAATTTATGGAGGGAGGGGGGGGGGGTTATTTTGTCTCACAAAATATACCGGACTAAAACAAAATAACCGGGAAATTTTTTTGGCCTGGCGCTAGACACCCTGTTTCTCGATCGATCACTCGGGCGCTCTAAAATGAAGAACATTTATTACTCCGCCGTCACCGCGTTCGCATTATTAAAAGAACGTATCTACCTAACGGATCTTTGATCAAGTCTCACTTGACTGCTTATTTGGAATACTCGTGTAGGTTGTAGGTTGTTGTAAAAGGGAAACGTTTCAAATAAACTAGGCCCGCATTTTTATTATGACTTTTAGTTACTATTTTTTGAAATTTCGAACTCTCGCTGTGTCGGCACTTGGCTTTGCGTGGGTACGAAACTGAAAATGGATCTCTGCGCGACGTTACGACGATCTTCCGTCTTGTGGTTGATAGAGTTTCGTTTAACAATACGTATTAAGTAAAATGCCCAGCGTGTAAGCAAGAAGATTATGGGTATCAGCTACGAGTACATATGAGTACAAGCTGATAAATACGTAGTACCGTTTGATGATATACCGAGTACGTTGCGATTGCGATCCAAATTCGTTTTCATTTTCGTTTTTGTGTTTTCTTTCTTTCTTTCTTCTTTCCTTTCACTTTTCTGTGTAAAAGTAAATCTTACGCACCCCGCGCACTCGGATCGGCTGGTTCCTAGCATTTGCGAACATTTTTATACCGGCGAAGTAATAAATGTGGGTATAGTTTTTTCCATAGGAGGGATGGGATGCGAGCTTATCTTATTCACGCACACGATGCGATACTTATCATCGGAAGATGCGGCAATAGCAATAGCGGTGGCAGCTGATGCAGAATCTGGAATAGACGACGGTTGGGTGGTAGTCTTTGTCGTCGCAAGAGCAGTAGTACAGACAACATACTATAGTACGAATAGTGTGAGTGGTAGCTGAGTGGTGTTAGTGGTAGTGGTGGGGCGGAGGTAGAATATATTACATTTCACTCGAGTTCCCGTTATGCGCGTATTTTCCCTGTCAATGCCGTCGATGTCGTTAACAATAGATCGTATTAGAAAAAAAGGGCACGTTTCGAATAGTTTTCTCTTCAATAATTTCTAATACCGAGCGTTACATAAGACACACACACACACACACACACTGCAACCCGAGTATTTTTCACCTTTTTTTCCTCCCCCTTTTTCCTCCTACTCCTCTCTTTCCCATTCCATGCACTTTTCCTCTCTCGCTCCTTGTCTCCCTTTCTTTCTTTCTGTCTTTCTTCCTTCTCGTCTTTCCTCCTCTGTGATACTCGCACGGTACGGGGGAACAATGAAAACGTCGAGTGAAATGCGCTCGTCTCGTACGCGATGATTTTGAAGTTGGTGAGAAGCGGGGACTGCATTTGGTTATCGAGATTTCGTAATAAAGTGATAGCGAGTTGCTTCTTTCAAAAGGACCCAAACGATCGCGTACGTGAAGTAATATACTTATTGGTATGTAATGCAGGCACCCGTCGCATGGCACCGCACCGGCACCCTACGTCTACGTCTACGTCTACGTATGTAGTATCTCGATTGACAGTTGATAATAAGAGATCGTCGTTCGAGCTTTGCTAACTCCTTCTTGCCTTTAGCTGTCGGACTGTAATACGCATAAGTATTATCTACCGCACAATACGGTACAATTATGCGCGATTTAGATACCGACCGACGAGTTTTACATAATATCGATGTAACTCTTCTGGCTGGTATGTGTATGAGTTTGGCGAAGACTCCGTAAGCTACCTCGGCCCGCAACGAGGATGTGCCGCCAAAATTCGACACGCTGAAAAACGAACAAAAAATATTAATTAGACCGCCGATTCGAGACGCAATTTGTATTATATTCGAAAATACTTCTTCTGATAGACGTTGCAGTACGGCTTATGGAGGTGGTGTTACACACTTACGTTTTCGACGGAACTGCGAAAACGTGGCACGTAAGAGGCTACCGATGAATGGTATTGCGAGCGCTGTTCTCCCTTGCTCGGCCATTTGCCGGACTCATTTACGAGCGGCCCTCGGGTGACTCGAGATCTTTCGAGATACTCGGCGTCTAAAATTTCATCTCTCTCGAAAGCGACTGGTTGATGGCATCGTCAGCACTGCCATCGTGATTGGGCCATTTTCCAGGCTCGTCCGCGAGCGGCTACTATGCGACTCAGGTCTGCCTGGCATTCGTTCGTCTGTTTGAACCTGGTCGGCTTCCAGTAGTCTTCCTATCGAAATGTAAACTGTCAGGTCATGACAGCGTCGTGAGCGCGTCTCGGCGTTGCTCGACATTTTTCCGGATTCGTTTGCGAGCGATCTGTACGCGACTTCGGTGTAGCGGGATATTTTTTTATTATAGTCTGGCTTCCAGCGGTCTTCGCCTACGGTTCACTAGTGATATCAGTCTGCGACATCCTGAGTGCGGCTTATTACCGTGACCTAGTCACTCCTCGGGCTAATACTTGCGCGGCCGTGCGCGACTCCGGTTTGTCGGAATGGCTTAGCTGTTTGTTCTCGAGGCTGGTAGATTTAGCCGCGCTCCTCTCTCATTTGGTTGTGGAAATGGCAATCAGGCCGTATTTTGTACATAGACTAGAAATTTTTATTTGTTACAGTTTTTTTGTCTCGATTGTGGTATTCGGACGTGAAAAGTATTTTACGTACTAATCTTTCGTTTTTATCGATATGTTTTTATCACGTAACAAATACTCATTTCGTTGTGAAAACCCGTTGCTCGAGAAAAAAGGTGTCGTAAAGTATTTACGAGTAAATAAAGACGATGGTATTCGCGAGTAAAGAAATGGTAGGTCAAGAGGTGGTGGTAGCAGCGGGCAAAATTAATAGCACGTTTAAGCGGTTTGCGAAGCAAATTAAAACACTAACCTAACGACGACGACGCGTTGTCGTATAAATAACGCGTAACGCGTCCGCCGCCGAGTTGAGGAGAAATCGCGCCACGCATCGCGTCCTATCGCCACCGCGTAAACACGAGACGTGAGACGTGTACTAGGAGTGAGTTCGTGCCGCGTCGTGAAACGTGACAAATGATTGATAAGCGCAACGCTTTTAGGCGAATGTGGTAAAGTCTGGCGCGTAAGTCTGGTGGAAATCCGTCGAGAGGTTTTAAATTTTAAGTAGTACGCGCAACGGAACGCCGTACCATCCAGTACATAAATATGTTCAAGGCGGTGAATATCGGCTCCGAAAGTAAAGTAACTCCTTATTTTGTCTTACCGTAACAACAACTTTAATCCGATAATTGGTAGGATTTGTGGGGTAAACTCGTCGTCTGCTTACGTGCGCCTCGACTGCGTACGTAATATTGTCTCTTTCAAACAGGAGCATCCTCGAACTTACGGTTTGCCCCCCCCCCCGCATACATACAACACTTTAAATTAACGTGTAACTTATCTCGTTATAGAATTAAAAAGCCTCGTGGCTGCGTCCCCCCCCCCATTATGGTTTATGCTGTAGGCGGCCATCCTGACGGTTTTATGGTATAACAATGACACTTTCAAAATCTCATACCTAAAATGGCCATATTTTAGGGAACCACCCACCTATGTATAGGTAATTTAGGTACCAGATGTCGATAGAAGTATAGTTGTCCAAAAATTTAGACAACCGCGTAAGAGGCTCGCGCATTGTTGTATTCCAATTCAACGGTAGCGTATCAATCGTACAGCATTTGACACGACGTAATGCGACAGGCGAAGCCAAGGGTAAGTTTCAGGGCCGTACCTAGGATTTCAGTAAGCGGGGGGGGGGGAGGTTGCGATTAAGATGAATATTATTTCTCGGCGGGATATAATCAGTCACAGATTCGCCTTCCTATTCGTCTCAACCCATTGTTTTTTGGGCCAACGGGGGGGGGGGGGAACCCTTAAAGCCCCCGCCCCCGTCGGTACGGCCCTGGTGAGTTTTATTATTCAGTTTCGCCTAAACTGCCAGCGAATCGAACTCCTCGCGCAATATAAGCAATTTGTTTAATATTTAGCCATCAAAATTTCTTATTTAATTCGCCAAAATGCTTTCCTATATCATTTTCGAATACGCTGTGCCACGCCGTCGCATCAACTATTCAGAAACAAAGGGGAGCTTTTACCGACGATAAAAAAAAAATCGAACTAGGGAGGCGGGACGATTTTTGGGAGGAGGGGGTGAGTGAGAGAAATATTGATAGTATACTCTGCGTACAAAACAGATAATGGCCCGCGAAAAATAAACGAAAATCTAAATGAGATTGAAACGAAGGGATGGAAGGAATAAACTGTAAAGTATGTTCCAATTGGTGCGGCACACAGTAACGATACGTGTTACGTATACACAGGGATAAAGGATAAAGAGGCGAGGGGGGAGGCGAGGCAACGTGGTGGCGTGCAGTACCTTAATATACTGTATAGCCGGCGCTCACACATCGTAGACTAACCCACTAACGATAAAGACGAGGAAATACTACGAGAAGAGAAGTAAAGAGAGCTAAGGGAAAAGGGTGGAGAAGAACGAAGAGAAAACCCCTAATAACATCTTTTATACGATGTAATCGAAATGTAATTACATCATCGATCACTATAACATCGCTTAGACTCGTGTGTCGCGTTGCATCCTCTAGCAGTTCAATGCCAGTTCAGTGTGCCAGCGCACTACAAAATATCGCACCGTACCGCGTGGTCGTTCTGTCTTAAAAAATTTAAGTATTAATTGTTTTTTTTTTTGTTTTTTTTCTATCGGTCTCGGCGAGTGAAACTAATTAGACCTAACCCTACACTCCCTGTGAGTACGCAAAAATGTTACAGCACCGTACCTCCCGTATCATACCGTAAGGTAGTATGGCATATCGTATTGCGTTGCCGTGAGTTGGAGCACCGAAAGCTGTGTGTGCTGAGATGCTACGTACGTCGGTATTCGCGTAGCTTATTATAATATATTTCAAAGTTCCAGACACATCTACTGGGGAGGGGGGAAATTTTAAGAATCAAAAATTTTAAGCATTTGCCCGCGGTAAAGAAGTGTGCTAAAACATCTAAAGATTCTTAGAATATGTTCGGAGAAGCTTTTTTTCTCGCTGATGCGGAGAAATTCGTTTTTGACACGTCCCCCCTTCCCTCTCCCTTCCATTCCGAAATAGTAAATCCGCTGCCGCCGCTACGAATATACACGTACACGTTTTGCAATATACGAGTAAATAAATATACACACCTACCCCGATCTATACAGCATTCGCTATTCGCTATACACGCACTCGCACTCGCACACCCAGGCGCAAATACGTAAATGCGTACTATACGAGTACGTGTATTTCTGAAGGAGTGGTGTAGCGCAGCGCCCGGCGCCGCCAAATATTTGTACATAGACGTCTACCTCATACTCGTGCTCGTATGTACGAGTACACAAGGTTCGCGGCTCACAATATTACGAGTACGAGTAATTATCTACGCGATAGCTGGTGGATGATACTCGTAATAGAGACATGGTGTGGTTCCCGATATTTTGTTCATCTGAAACTGGTAGTAGGTACGGTAGTGATACTCGTACTGTACTGGTGGGCCAAGCCGAAGCCGGTAACTGTTCGAACATTATCGTATATTTTCGTTTATTTTAACGAATGCGCCAGTCAATGGTAATTGCTTTACGATCTGGAATAGTAGCGAATTGAGGTATTTAGTTAATGCTCGATAAACGATAGAGCTTGCTGCTGTTGTTATTAGCTCGGCAAAATCTCGTTAGGGAGCGTCGCACCCCCTCGCTACGCAGACAGCCGAACAGTATTTTCTGATATAGATGGTGATGACCATTGCCATAGGGTATCGAGCGTGCGCCCCTATATTTACATTCTACGTACGTAGGTGTTCTCTAATGTACCCGTAGCACTGTACGTATGTACCTATCCCTGCAACGCATTTTCTTTCGCATACCTAGATTTACATTAAAATAATACCTAAACACACGTACCTACCTATTTGCGTGTAGCTGTAATTATATGTATTATATTGTATTGTAAATGCGGTGTGCCTTGTGGCATTCTTACGAACGACCGACCCAAAAAAGCGAAACGAAAAAAGAGGAAAAGTGAAACACTGATGATCGCCCATAAAGATGCGCACATTTGTCCCGCTGGTACTTTCCATTTACTAGCGGGTACGTGCTGAAATCGAAACGTCGACGTAAACGCTAAAAATGCGGGCATCCGAAAGCGGGCTTGGGACTAGCTCAACGAGGCTCGCTCAGGGAGTTTGAAAGGTGGTTACCTAGATCACACGTTGAATATTCTATAATTCCGGGGCCAGAAGCGAGAAAAACTCAAAAAACGAAAACTAAGGTCTCTGTCTCTCTAAGTCATGATCCCTGTATTCTCTCTTACAGATAGGCACTTACTTACGACCTCATGTCGTCTACGCGGTGCAGTGCGAACATAAATCAAACAGAGAATACATCGCGGTAAGACATTTATTCGTTAGAAAACAAAATGAAAAGTTCTGTAGGACGCGATGGCGGTCACGAACTCGACAAAAAAAAAGAAGGTCGCACAAGAAAATTCGCGAATACGCGGTCAGGTCCCGATCGCAAATAAAAACGAAGTCACGAAACTCGGCAGGTCACGGAAAAGCTCCAGAAAAAATCGCACTGCCGGTCGCGGCGTTGGGTGGGAAAAAAAGGTTCGTACCAAATACATTCTTTAGAACTCAAAAAGCATAAGACGAAATCAAAAAGTCAGAAAAAATATGGCATTGCGTTTAAGCGTACGATAAAAACTTCATCCAATTCTCAATGCTACCAACCAACTGTAACATACCGCATCGGTTGCAATCTGCCGCCGATGTCTGCAGCGCGGGAGCGGTATGGGGAAGAAAACTGCGAGAGTTTTCATGCAGGAAGGTCAACTTTTGTCTGTGGAGCGTAGGGAATCGCTAGAATGGACGGAGAGGAACTGTGGAAAAACGGTTAGCGGCAAAGGAAAAAGAAGAGGACATACTAATGCTCGCGGAGTTCCGTGACGTTAAATTTTCGTAACGCGTATTCGCATGTTCCCACGCCACAACATTTAATATCATGCGATTGTATGATAATATGTTCTGCTAGAATACCGAGTATTATATAGAACAGTGTGGCACGTGATACGATATGGTATGATATTGTATTATGCCTACTTGATTGCACGCTATGGTACAGTACAGTACAGTACAGTACAGTACAGTATAATATGGTATGATGCGATTATAGAACAATTTAGTACATTAACACTTCACACCGTTACACTTACACTCAAATTCACTCCACACGCACACGTACCCCCATCCGTCCCAATAAACAAACATACACACTAAGTGCGCAAAATACTTACTTCGCGCGCTAGTGCAGAAATGAAATTTGAAAATTTAAATAGATAGTACCATAATACCGAACACAGTGCGCAAATGTAGTTGTTTGCACAGTGGTACTCGGTTTGTAAGAGATCGCTTCCATGAATTTCCGATCGTCGACTTCCACCTTTCCCTCTTCCTCTCTCGCCTGCTCCTGCTCTCTTCCTTTATACAAATTGGTGCGTATACTCGCACATATTTGTTATACATGTAGGTGGTATCCAGCTCCAAATGAAGGCGCGTAATATTGCGGGAGTAAAAGCGGCATCGCATCGGCACGTTTTGTTATCAACCGCGCAAGTAACTGGAATTAGGCGAAATCGAAAGCGATACGACAGCAGCTCCGGCGACGCTGGAACGATAATTGAACGTAAACACTAAATCTCATTCTCCGTGCGCCGCAAATTCTAGAATCGTGGAAGCAGGTGTACTTCAAAGTCGGATAATTGCGGCGGCGATAAAATTATAAAAATAATCCAATTTAGACCCGGACTAGCGGACAAATTGGACGATCTGAAAATAAAAAGAAAGAATACGGGTACTTACTGGAGGAGAATGCGAGCGAACGAGATAAAGAGAGGGAGGGAAGGGTGTGTGTGTGTGTGTGTGTGAGAGAGAGAGAGAGAGAGAGAGAGAGAGAGAGAGAGAGAGAGAGAAAGAGAAAAGGCAGGCGTTACGGAAAATGAGAAAGAAGGAGAAAAAAATAGCTACAAAATGCCGGCCGGGGCCGAAAAAATTATGAGAGCGCCGCCGGTAGTTGGGTCGTCGCAGCGAAGACTCTTAGGTTAGCATATGTGTACGCAAGAAACGAGCTTTTCTCCTCGCTTTTGACTGAACCACCAGCTTACGAACGAGATTATTATTGAAGCGGAGCGGTAAGATGCGATGTGAATGTGTGTCGCCTCCGGCTAAAGACTGGATTGTCGGTAGTAGAAGGTACCACGGCTACGAGTGGAAATGACACGACGCTGGAAATAAAGGCGCGAGTTCGAAAATGGAGCCTGGGTGTTTGTGCGTGTTTCTTAATCACTAAGTGTTAGAATTAGAGGCACCGGTTAAGATAACACCGGCGTTTACGTTATTTTTCGCACGTTCCACGACTCGTGCTAAGATTCTTTAATGACTTTTACGCCCGTTCGACCCCTGTTCTCAAACTCGTTCTTTCGATAAGTTAATTTTGAAAAATTACTGCTCGACGTAGATAATCGATTGGTATTCTCGCGACAAGCGAGGCTTCCTCGTTTTTCCAGCTACAAATACTTACGTACTGTTACCTACCTAGTACCTAGTACCTACCCACATGTACTCGGCGGCATTTTCAACCTCGAGACATGGATGGCGTTAACGCAAACGCATGGCGTGCGGGCGGCGCCGGCGTAGCAAGGCATGATACTTAATCCGATACAGCGAATGTCAGCTAACTACATAATATTATATTATACATAATAGGTACCTGAAAATATTATCATTATTATTACTGAATTGAATTGAATTGAATAAGCTTTTATTGGGCAATAATAAACAAAATATAGAAATACACGTAACGCCCCTATGCGCCTAAGACGCGAGCGGGACGTGAGAATAATAATAAACATGTAGGCCCTAGAAATAAATAAGAAAAATAACCATGTACATAAGCAACCAACAGATCGAGCGTTCGTTCAAATTATTAGGTGGTATCGTTGGGCGTTTAGGTAACAATTTAAGAAAATTTATATAATAGTAAATAAAGTTTATAGTGAATTGTATAGGTATAAGTGGAGATTCAAACAGACAATTATTATTATTATTATTGAATTGAATTGAATTGAATAGATGTTTATTTAATTTGAATATCTTTAACAAAACATGCATACCTCACCCCTATGCGCTACAAGCGCGAGCGGAGTGAGGGAATAATAATAAGAAACATAGATTTTGACAAAAGAAAAAGAAATTAAATAATTTATATAAATAAGGGTATCTTAAAAAAGAGGAAAAAAACAGATCAAGCGTGCATACAAATTATTGGGTGATATCATTCGAGAAAAGTAAAAATAAATAATATAAATAAAGGTATCTGAAAAAAAGAGGAAAAAAAACAGATGGAACGTATTATTATTATTATTATTATCATCATCATTTATTTACATATTTATTCTTTACGAGTGTATTACTAAGTGAGTTGTCGATTTTGATGTTCGATGTCGCCGTGTTTTCTTCTTCTTCTGCTCCGTTAATGGGACGTGAAACTCGTTCCTAAAATATTTTCTATTCTTTCTCGCGCTACCCCACCTTGCGCCCAAAGTCCGATTAGCTTTATCTTATTGCGCCTCGTAGATAAGTACTTGTATGTATGCATGTATTTATAGGTATCTTCTACTGAGAAGGTGGCCCCTCAAAATCATGTGTATAGACCAACAATAACAACGATAATAACAATACTAATGATAACAACGTTACTACAATGAAAATATTAATCGCTATCCATGCACGAGGGTCAATCTTCTTCTTCCTCTTGGGGGTTTTCCCGGAATGTTCCCACACATTACCAATCTGAATAGCGGATCTTCTTTCTTCCTTTCCAGAAACTTTGATTTGCCTTGAGTGATTATATTTGTCAACAATGGTTCCTCTATCTTGCATCTAGCCAGCACTTCTACGTTCCTCACTTTCTCGGTCCACGCTATACGTTGCATGCGTCGGTAGCACCATATAATTCAAACGCCGTTATTCTTGCCTTCACTGTTTTAGTCATTATCCAGGCTTCTGACGCGTATTTTAAAATGGACCAGATGTAGCCGCGTAATATCCTCCAACGTGTTGTAAACCTTAAGTTCCTGTCCTTCAGGACGTATTCCAGGTTGTAAAAAGCAGCCCGAGCGTTTGCTATCCGGCAAGCAATTTCGGTGTCGTCCCTGCCGTCGCTTCTGATCATAACTCCAAGATATTTATACACTTCGACCTGCTGCAACATATGGCCATCTACTTCTATGCGCAATTGTTTTCCACTTATTTTCTTCTCTATGAGCATTACCTTTGTCTTTCAGGTGTTTATGACCATACCAACTTTTTTGCCTTCTGTATTTAATCTGCTGACCATTTGCTGCAGTTGTTGGGGAGATGCAGCTATCAGGATCTTATCGTCTGCGTAGCTTATATTATTAATTTCCGTACCATTAGAAAACTTTGGATGTTTCATTATGTGTTCTGCGTATGCATTAAACAATCTCGGCAACATTGGACATCCCTGTTTCACTCATCGCTTTACGCTGCATGTCTCCGATGAAGTTGACCTGCCTATTGCTTCCTGATTCCAGTAGAGGTTTTGAATGAGGTAAATATCTTCTTCATCTACACCGTATTCTTCCATCATGTCCATCAGTTTGTTGTGTTCCACCCTATCGAAGGCTTTTTCATAGTCTACGAAACAGACGTTAGTAATATCGTGAATAGTGCGACCGCGTCTCTTGTCCCTTTCTTTGCCCTAAAGCCAAAGTGCATCTGGCTCAGCTTGGCATCGGCTCTCTACGCGTCTATTAACTATCGTTAAGAGTACTTTTAGTGTATGGGACATTATACTGATAGTTCGGTAGTCGCTACATTTTAGAGAATTGCTCTTTTTAGGTAGAGGTATCACGGTTGAGGTTCTGAAGTCGTCGGGTATGATGCCAGTTCGATGAATCGTATTCAGGATCTCGAGAAGGACTGCTTTATTCCTTGCATTCAGGCTCTTCAGAAATTCTGTTGGAATTTTATCCGTCCCAACAGCCTTTTCTCCTCTCCGGAGGAAATTCCGATCTGTCGTTGTCACGGTACAGCTTCTCTACGAGTATATAATCCAGCTATACCTTCCTGATCTCCTGTTCATCTGTGCATATTTTGTCGGACTTGTTCTTGATCACGGATATTTTTGAGGCGCTCTTCTTTGGCTTCTTCATCATGGATTTTATCTCCTTATGCATTTGATGCATTTTATTTGCTTCTTCTAACTCTTCCACTCGTTTGTATTTTTCTTCGAGCCATCTCGTTTTTGCTTCCATGCATTTCTTCAAGATCTCCCGACAAGCAAGCCCTTCTGTACTCCGCTCTGTTTCTGTCTGCAATTCCTCTTCGTTTATCCATTAGAGCTAAAATTTTGTCGTTCATCCATTCCCTCGTCTTGTTCTCAGTCCTTTCCGTGGTTAACACTTCTTCCGCCGCGTTAAGAACTGTATTCTTCCAGGCCATCCACATTTCTTGTACATCATTCTTATCTTCGATCTGCTGAAGCTCCCTTTCCGCCCCGATCTCGCTGTTGAACTTGTTTGCTGTTTTTCTGTTTTGTAGTGCGTTTGTATCGAAATACGAGCCTTTCCACTTCTCTTTCCTATTCATGATCTTCAATCTGAGTCGAACTTACTAAGGTATATAAAAACGAAAAAGTCTTCGAGTCGCTTTTCAGTCTCAAGAAGCGGGGTGCGAAAAGGAAAACCGATAAGAATCGGCGATCCAGTTGGCAATCAAAAGAGTATCGGAATACGAGTATAAGAAATGGCGTACAGTATCGACGATTGCGAGGGTAGCCGATGTTTCTAGTCGATCGATATTTGTATCGACAATGAAACCGATGTGATCTCTACGCGCTTCGAAAAATTCACGAATGCAGCTTACCCTCGTGCTCTCCGGTAACACCGTTCTGGCCTTTATTATTTTATTTTCGTATCGTCTTCGTTTGCCACTAATTTTATTAATTCTCCCTTAATTCTTTGTAGGTAGGTACAGGTACCTATCCGAATAGGTAGTACATTTTGCGTAGCGTAATTATCTACTTTCAAAGTAACACGTGTAGCAAGTTTTAGCTGCAGCTATGTACGAAGATACGTAGTAGAAATACGGTGGTCGGTAAAGTGATATGTATGTAGAATGTAGATATATCCGTTTATAGGAATTTGTAAGATTAAATACCGAATGCGAATCTAACCCTTCGAGTACCTACTCTCGTCAGCGTGGCACGAAAGTGACGCCGGCTACGTTTGGTTTTTTGTTTTTTGCTGTTGTTGTTTTTTCATAATTTTATCTACTATCTCTTGGAATTGGAAAATGGTTCATTCCTTATTTCGTCAATGGGATAGAAAATAAGACGTATACGTCGGTTTAAAGCGTTCAGTGTATTACAAGTTCCAGTTGGCTAAATTTTTACGACGACCGCAATTTCGTAGTTTGCGGAAAGTTCAATTTTGACTCACATTCGGGACCTTCGTTTTTCTAACACTATGGTACATACAATTCGCTGGTCATAGTGGGCATCCTATCAGAACGCCTTACAACGAGTGTAGTAGGTACCTGTTAGCGTTTTTCCCCCAGCGGTTATTTAATAAACTCGCGAAGAAATTTCTAATTAATATTTTATAGTAACACCGAAGAACAGATTTTTCATCACTTATAACTAGAACTATCGTGAAAATATGCTCGCGTATAATAGATAGTAGCGTGCCAGCTGACGCGAATTTTGTAGCTGTCAACCAGAAATGTTGACACTTCATATTCGACGTATGCATCCCGAATGCGGATAATCGAGGCTGTTGCAAACATTCGTATTTGTAAGAAGTAGAGCTTAAATGCAAAAATCTTGGAATATGTCGGAGCCTGAAGTTAGCCGCACCTACTCGCAAAAATCGTTAACAACATTTCCCCCCATTACGGACTCGAGAGTAGCCGAGCTTCGAAAAAATTGATCCCAATTCGGTACTTTACCTTATGCAACGTGATTGACGATGATGTAGCATAAGCGACGCGTAAAATGCGAATCATTTTCGTATACGCGATATAGCTACGTCTGGCGTGTCGCGAATTAATTCGGCAACGATACGAGCAGGTGCCAGATCTGGCTAAGCAACGGCGAGAGCATGTCGCGTCGCTCGGGTCGCCTCATTCGCGTGTGTTTCGTATCGTTTCGCTAGAAAAAGAAAAAGAAAAAAAGAAGAAAAAAAACCAGGAATTCTTTAAATTTTTTCCCCACCGCGATTTTGAATTCCGAAGTTCGCTCGAACTTGGCGAGATAGTCGCAAAATTTTTCCCCTTTCCGAGTAAATAATTATTTTCGACTTCTTTAATCGAATTAACTTTTAACTAACTAAAATACGGCGAAGGGGAAGGAAAATCTCGAAAAGAGAATATTTAAAGAACTCGGCCGCACAATTGAAACGCGGTGGCCGCGGTGAACGGGGTTTACTTTTTCCCATTCCCTCGAACCTTTCGCCATCGTCAATCCAATTTGAACGGAGCCTATCTAGTCCGAGTCAACTTACTCGAATCTGCGTTGAGCCGAGGTATAAACCGAGTTTTAATTTACTTTACCGCGAGATTTACTTTTTCGACGAGCGTTTCTTGTACGTAACTTTTACAAGGATGTTTACATTTCACGTTTTGTTTTTCGTACCATCTCGAATAAATACGTCCCAGAGCCGCGATAAAACTCGCGTATATTTTGCCAGCGAGCTGCTAAAATGTTTAAACAACCAAATTAACGAATATTTTCGCCTACACCGCGCCGCCGCCACGCCATCGTCCGGCTTATTTGTGTTGTCGGCTGTTTGAGGTACACGCGTTGTTGTCGCCGTCGCCGTCGCCGTCACCATCGCCGCGTTCGCATCACTTGACGGCGAGAAATGAGCAAGGATGTCGACCTCGATATAGCGATCATTAGAATATTAGCGCTGTTTTTCAGCGAGCAGTCTTACCGCTGTTCAACGCATTTCGATGATAAGATCGTGTAGTTTCAAATCTGAAAAAGAATTCCGAAAATTTGCGCGGAAAATTAATTTCGTAGGTCGCAGCTAACAAATTTATCTCTCCCCTCGATTTATATTTTCCAAGTACGCCCTTATTCGTAGTCCTAGCGAAATATGCTTCACTCTTGAAGCCGTAATTTGCGACTCTTTTTACGGAAACACGAAAAAAATTTAATGAAACGACCACATATCGTATTTCACGTAAATATCTTCGAATCGATTAAAGATGAGAACCGTACGTGTATACTCCACTATACAAACCCTGTATCTAGGTATATATGTATGTATCTATCTACATAAATATGTACATAATATTATGTTGTGTACGTATAATTCGCGCGTTAATGGTTCGAATAAAATATTATGTTGTATTTTGGCGTTAGGCAATGACCAATTGACGGACGAGCCTAATCGCAATGTCAACCGAAAAAGAAAAAAAAAGAAGGTATCGAGAATTTGATGTACGAGTACATACTCGTAATATGATATATCTCGTTACACTCGTAAATGTATCTATAACTGTATCGTTATCGCATTCGTTATTCATTCGGGTTATTCGAGCGAGTAAGAAAATTTGGTTGGCGCGCATGATAACGTTAACCCGAGTAAGTATAACTTAAGTATACACGTATACGTACGCATATGTACTCGTAGTATACTCGTAGCAGTCACGCAAACGCGATAAAAAAAAAAAAATCAAATATTCCCTTCTTTATTTGCAGACGAGCGCGCGGGTGCATTTCGGCATTTCGTATATGGGCGGAACGCAATTTACAAAAAATATTAAATTACCTTTCCTTTTTTTTTTTTTCGTCCGGCATCGTCTATCGAGGAGATTTCTTTTTCATTTCTCCGTCCCCGATATTCGCGTATCTGTCTGTCTTTATCACGTATGCACCCTCGCGCGATCTTTTTCTGCCGTGACGGGTGACGGGTGACGGGTGGTGGCGGCGACGGCTTAGCTACGCTTCAGAAAATTTGCTTCGTCGCTGCAAAAGGGTGAATTTAGAAAAACGGAAATTGTAGGATGCGAACAGACCACGGTTGACCGGAAAATTGTGCGATAACGGCGACGAGTCCGATTCGAGTATTCGGGTCATGTACGCGTATAAATTTGACGGTAGCGAAGCGAGCGAGGCCAGAGGTCGTGGTCGTTCGTCGATGTACGGAATAGACGCGCACTCGACGACCTAACGCGTAAGAAGCAGTCACGCCACACACCACGCCATACGTCGGGTCGACCACTAACAATCACTTTATCAATTCGCTTGGCCGATTTCAATTTGGAATTCGTAAAGGCGTGCACGATTTGAGGCATCAGCCGCATCGTGAAAGGGCCGATGAAACGCTATTCAAACGTCCATACGAATACATACGTAGTTACGTAGTACGTACGTAGGGTACGTTAGTAGTAAATACGAGTACACAGAGTTCCCGTCGCGTCGGACTTTAACCCATATAGAGGTATATGTATTATGTATTATGTGCGAGTATCTATCTACTCGCTCATATTACACTCGCACTCTACCCGCACCAGCCGGCGCCGCCGCCGCCGCCGTCCGTACTCATCGCTAGCCGTATCTATGAAGTAGGTAGTACGGAAATTTTGTCGTCGTACGTACTCGTCGTACGTACTCGTAGTACGTAAAGGTAGACTACCTACAGATATCGTATTGCGCCACCGCTATTTGTCGAATAGAGACTTCCCACTGGTTCAGAAGGTATCCGTTATCGGAAACCTGCACAACTTCTGAACCAACGAGAAGTCTTTGTTACGACAAATAACAGAATGCTGTGTGTTCGTTAGCGGGGCAGTGTAAAATTTATCTGACAGCTACACTTTGCGCTGTCTCGCTAACGAACACACGGTATACTGTTATTTGTCGTAATAGAGACTTCTTTTACTGTTTCGGAATGTCTATATATATATAGTATATACATTAGTATAAAGTAGGTATATTATACTTAACACTGTACGGTGTCCGTTATCGGAGACGTGCAAATAATTGTCCATCTTGGTAGTAACTAATAACTATACCGTGTGATTGTGTATCGATGCCACGGGGTTCGAGAAGCACGTTTGCGCAAATTACGAATATAAAAGGGCTGGCTTGCGCAAAAAAACGAGACCCGTTCATGCAAATGATATTTAGAAGCCTGGTTGAAATGAACGACACGATTGCGCACAATGGGAAATAATTGATGTTACAAATTCTCGCATGAAATCTGTAAAATTACACGAATAAGCGGGTTCATATATTTCCTAATGTAAGATAACTCGAGCAAGTCATTACAAAACCAGTCATAACTTCATAACTTCGGTGGAACCCTCAGTAGTCGGCTTCTCTCTGTCGTATTCTTAATGTTAACGAAGATGGACACGGAAATTATAGTTACTATCCAGACTGTCGATTAGTTGCGTGTAACTTTCATCTTGGAAAGTCGTGGTTTCGAGAAATAGGTACGTAGAAACAGTGAGCTATGTATAAGGCATACACGACAAAGGAGGATAACGACATTGGGTCATGGCTCGAGTGGTGCTTCGGTGTTTGCACTACTTCCATGCAAATAAAAGTTCCTGACAGGTTCGTGGATTTAATGGTTCACGAAGTTTCGGATGTAATTCGCGAGATACAGATGGAGTCTGATTTACGCACTGCGCACATACGCAGACAGTCGTAAGCTTGTGCTAAGTGAGAAGGAACGTGTTGCACGACTGTACAATCTGTAATTCTTCTTTTGGGCAAACAGGTCCTCTAATCTTATCTCTTCGTTTGTTTTTATTTGCGCAAACGTGTTTCGTATTTTCCCATGTAAATTTTTATGTTTGCGCAAACGTGTTATAGCCTGCTACGGTGCTATAAGCTTCGAAATTTTCCCACAGTCTACCAGTTTTGCGACCCAAAGCTCTAGCAGTCGTAAATTATAAATTTCCCGCCTTTTGCCGCTTTTCCATTTCCATTTCTAATAATAATGACAACCCTATTCGGCGTGGTCTGATGCCAACGAGTAATATATAATTATCAATCTACATTTCGTGAATGTCGATGCGCAAATCACACGTAGCCTTACAACGTTGAGAATACAGTATGTATTTTACGCATAACCTTGCAAACGCGTTGTTATTTATATACGAGTGCTAGATGATGTTGAGAAATTGAAATGTCCGGCGCGTACACCTCGCTAAACTTTTTCCATTAAAATAGAAGAAAATTCCTTCGAAATTACGGCGTAATTCAGTTAGTGGAATCCATACTAGGCTCTCTTCCTTTTTTATGGGGAAAACCACACGACGTTTACTTTTTGAGAGTTCTTTCATTCGCAATTTAAATACCACAAAATTGTTATCCATTTTGATTTGACCCCTTCTCGAATTTTTCCCCACTTCTTTTAGAACCGTCCCTCCAAGCCATTAACCTACACTGTGGAATCAAACTATTTTATAATTGATCAGCCTTCGTATGACCTGTTGAAACGAAAGAGAACGAACTGTATTTAAAGACCTAGAACAAATGTATTGGTTCACACATAATGTCGAGCGTATGTTTTCTCATAATAAGAATAGAGGGACCCAGGGCCTGATTTAGGGGTATCCTTACGGGATTGGACCCTACTAACAGAGAGCCCCACCAAATGAAGAAACATTTTTTTTTAATTGAATTAAAATCATCGGCGTTGTTTGCCGATTGCCGATCAGTTACCCGTGTACGCGAAAAATACTACTGTGAAAACACTTCCTTCTCCCTGAAGAATTACCAATCCTTAAGAGTGGGGAGGGGGATTCACCAAGCTTAGGTCACGGGACCCGAAGGGTTCCCGCGACCTCCAAAATTCCAGACCAGGGACCGGTTCAATATTTTTTCGAACACGAATATCGCGCATTACGCTTCTTTTTGTTTCAGTCCTTTGGAAATAGCAAGTGGAAATCGGTCAACTCTACAACTTTTCAAAATCATCCTCCCAACAGTGGCTGTAGCCTCCTAACGAGCGATGCTGCACAAGTAATCTGTGTGCGCCGGCTATTACTGATTATGCGCAGATTACACACTGGTTGGCCGAGTTTGTGTCACGTTAGCGCCGTTATGGGAAGCTAATTTTTGTATCCGGCCGAGGTCAGAGGTGTGGGGTATTCAAGATAGTCGCTGAAGTCGAAAAATTGCGGTAAACGTTGGGAGACTGTAACGAATATCCTCACGACGAAAAATAACCACCCCTCCCCCTCGCTACACACGCGCGCGCGCGCACACACACACACATTTACTCACTCGCTGGCTCTCATTTTGTCTCCTGTTTGTTGTACGGTGTACGACGGAGGGTAGACAATTATTAAGCCTGGGATTCATCCAATTTTCCCCTACCATTACGATAACAGGAACGTTAGTTTTTCGTTCTCGCGTCCTTTTTTGGATTATTCGTTTGTTCCGCATTAACGACGGACAAGAGACGACTTTAATTTAGTTTTATATACGAGTTTTCAACATTTAATTGTTAAAAGCGGTATTTCCATATAGGGGCAGGATTTATCTGGAAGCGCCCAACTAATTATATCCTCGCATAAAGCTACTTACACGCGAAATTAAAAACCGAGGGCTTCGTTTCGTACGTACACGCATTTATATATGTATATTTATATAGATTATAAAAAAATGAAGAATGTACATCTACACGCGAAGAATTGCCCCCCCCCCCGCTTTCAACAGAAAAAGTTCTGAGATTTTTTCGCTTCGACTCGACGTTTTTCGATTTTTGGACCTACGTGCTGAGTTTCTTGTCTCCCTTCCTCTGAAAAAAATGGTTACTCGACGGCCCTGAGTTTCCGTAGCGGGTTCTCTACTTTCACGCGAAATATTTAACTATGTATCCAAATTTACGATGTGGACGCTGTCAATATACATACTTTCTTTTCGTGCGAACAGTTCTACGAAAATCAGTTTTTCTAACAATGGGGTGGGGAGAGAAGCTTCATTGTTATCAATCAGCGCGCAGTTTCGCCGTAAATTTCATCCTAGGTAACATACAGTCGAATTTTCTATACCGTCGCGCGACGCGGAATGCGAGAAATGATTTCTTTTCCCGTTTTCTCTCCCCTTTTCTCTCATTTTTCTCTCTTTCATTCACTTTCCTGTCAGCCGTAAAATAAGTTATTATCGTGAGATAAAGAGGCAAAATTGTTAACATTCTGACTACGCCACACCGCGTGCACATACGGGAGGAAACATTTTTTTTTTTTTCAACCCTACTGCTACTGTCGTCGGAATCGTAAATACCCGGCGAACGTTTAAAACTAGTTTTTTTACGTAATTCACGGACGCGATGCGACGTGACACCCTTACGTGTGGGGCACGCTTTGCCACCGCGCGTTTATGGAAATTTCCGTTTCGGTTTTTGGTATAGTACGAGTATACACCTATAAAATTCATCGCCGTAGATTCTTTTTTCCTCTTCTTATTCCTCTTCCTTTTCAAGTTGCATAACCATCGTAGATTGTTAAGAAATAAACTTCAAAACTGATA
This sequence comes from Acanthococcus lagerstroemiae, assembly GCA_031841125.1. Classification (NCBI taxonomy): domain Eukaryota; kingdom Metazoa; phylum Arthropoda; class Insecta; order Hemiptera; family Eriococcidae; genus Acanthococcus; species Acanthococcus lagerstroemiae. The sequence continues at coordinate 67,167,802 of CM063111.1, read as the reverse complement.
AAGTAATCGCTAGCGTTTCCCCGTTCTTTTTTTCTTTTTTTTTATCGACTAGCCTTTTTTTCTTTCCACTTTTTCCCCTTCGTGCTCCTATCACTTTCCTCAAACATAAAACAGTTCGTAAATTTTTACAACATTAAGGAAACCAATTTTAATTCTGTCGTATAGAAATTTGCATTTTATGATTAGTTTCTATCGACTATTTTAGTCAGCTTTAAAGTTTATTTTTACGTTCGAGGAAATAACGCATTCTCGGTTAAGCTTAATCCGAATTTAATGTCGAGTAGGTACTTATAAATTTTCATTTCGATTCCCTTCAAGATGACGTGACTCGAAGCTTCGCATCGTTTTTCGCGCCACAAATAATTTCGTACTTATGGATGGGATGTACACGAGAGTACCAATGACATTTTTCGAGTCTTATCGATCTTGTAATAAGAGAACTAGGGCAGTTCGAGATCTAATCTACGACGTTTTGTGTATGTAGCGCCGGCTAGGTAGTCAACCGTAAATACCGTCTTCGCTTATTCGTTTTAATTTATTTATTTTTGTATACGCGTATGTACAGAATTTCTTGTAAATAACTAGCACGCACGAGCGGACGCAACATGCTACGACGAATGAGTTACTACCCTCGGAGCTACTCGGTGGAATTTAAGAAGTTAAGGTATTGCCAAAATTCACGAGGGCTGGCTCGTCGATATACGTAATATGTTGACGCGAACGGAAAGCTTACTCGTCGCTTAAGTACCTAGCTACTTTTCGTTTCTTATTCTCGTCCTTTTAAATTAAACATTTAATTAGGAAATATTCCGCCTTTATAGCCTCGCGTCGGCCGCATTTTGCCTCACTGGTACATCAAAGAATTTCTCGTTTGTACGCGAAATTAACCCGACGGAATAGTCGAACGAAAAATAAAAAATATACACACACACACACACACACACTCGGGGGCACCGCGACACCCGCCGCGAAACATACGCGTGATAAAGTTTTTACTCCCGGTGAAAGCTTTTTTACCTATGTACACGACGCAGTCGGTAAATGGTAAACGCAAGACTGAGGAGGAGGGGGGGGGAAAAATTTAATTTCCGTTTTTCAAAAGCGAGTAAAAACAATTCAATTTTAAAAGACAAAAGCTTCTCATTCGACTCTCCCTCGCCGCTCCATCGTTAATTATGTAGCTTTTACCGAAGCGTTAACCGATAAAAGACCCGTATGAAATAATCGTCGAGTTGAAATTTCAGCTTTGCACGTCGAGAATTTAGAAGGAAGGGAAAAAAAGGGCGCCTTTTTTTTATCATCTCATTCCAATACCGTCCTACGAACGTTTTAATTTCTTTGATGTCGATACGTCGAAAACTTTTTTTTTATTTTATTTATTCCGTCTTGCCGTTTACTAATTCATCGTTTGAAAAAAAAAAACTACGTCAAAAGTATCGAATGTGGACTTGCATTCTGTGTTCTCTGCGTTCTGCTCGCAAACTTATCTCGGTAGCAGTTCCGCGCAGTCGAAGATTTATAAGTCTATATAACATTACGAAAATTTTGCGAGAATTTTTCTCGATAACAGTTCGCCGTTTTTACAAGTGATCGCCTTTTTTCGTCTCATTTCTTCTCGTTATCGCACAGACATCGAAGGATACATAGCTCATATTTGTTAAGGTTAACGCTATCGTTCGTCAAAAGTCGGAAGAAAGAAAATCTGAAATCTGTCGGCGGTTTCTTATACGTCCTCGAACAATATCTGTACGAATACGGACTAATTCCGTTTTGGAAAAACAGTTCTCATTCATACAACATGAAAAACGAAAGTATGCGAGTACGAAAGAATATCCGTTTTATTTCGCATAAACGGAATGGGAAGGAGCTTATACGAAAATTTCCTTCTCTCGCTAGAGCCCTATAAGCCTCAAATATGGGGAGGTATTTACGCCATTTTCGGTTTTGACTCGACGACTGCGACCCACATAGGTGGTAAAAAAAAACGATAATATTCCGACGTTTTCAGAGATGGCGTTTGTAGTTGTCAAGCTGTCTACGACGCCACTGTGATGCTCGTTTGAACATGACTCGCTGTTGGGGCCGTCCATAAATTACGTAATCAAAATTAATCTATTTTAGATTTTCTTCCCACTTGTAATCAACTGTAATCAGTTAACTGCTTTCCATTCTCGGATTGCGTAATCATTTTTACTTATTCCCTAGAATGTTTTTGGCGTGTCCGGAACATACGGAGAAACGAGGATAAAGGACTATATAATATTGCAACGATATTCGCGTTGAAAAACGTACGAGATAATATGGAATAACGGCGTTCATTCCATTACTACGAAAACACCAAAACACTTAGCACAGTAGCAAATCGCGTTTAAAACGCGCAATTTATCGCATACAAAACTAGAATGTACGGCGACGGCCCGCGGCCTTTATACACAGAAGCGCATGTAGGGCTCAAAACTGGGGGGGGGGCGTAGGCCCCCTTATTATGAAGCAACCCTCTGGTAATTTTTCAGTGTTTGGGAGAGCTATTTAGAAGTTTGAGGGGGCCAAGCTCCTCCTTAATTGCGCCTATGTTTATATACCCTGGCGTCATCGGCGAAACTTCTATCGCTCACGTTATCGATCTTCTATTCTGTTGCTCGAAACGTGTCGATCGTTCTTCCCTTATTTCGAATGTTCGGGAGCGTTCGCCACAATATACATATATATTTTTTAAAAGGTCACGTGATTCCCATTTGATTCACACACGTTGAGAGGTAAGTGAACTAAGTATACAGTGATATGTGATAGCTTCACTTCCTCGCGCAGCTCTTACATACGAGTATTCCAGATACGTTCTTATCGCAATAACCTGTCCATTCCTGTTAAATAAGGTGTACAGTAGCTGCGCGCCACATTTTAACCCAAATCGTGCTATTGAGAAACAGTTACGTAATTATTTATCCGACCGCCCCTCACCCCTATGTAATCAAATGCCAGACCTCCCTTCCCCTAGTCGAATAGCTCGTACATGAACGCTCCCTTACCGCGCTTCATACGAAATAGTAGATATCAACCCCTTCGCAGCGAACGTGAATTTTGATGCTCGAGCTGAAGGAGAGTACAGAAAATTACGCGAGTGCAAAAAGCCTTTTTGCCCAAAAGTTGAACACTGAACAGTGATTCATGTGTACGTAGTACGAAAACGACTCGAAGTGTGCGAAAAAAATACGTCCTGTACCAAACAGAGCCACGATTTGTGTCTGTCTTGCGGGCGAAAAATCGCGTTCTGCGTACGTCTGTTGAAAGGAAGAGCTATTTCCACACTCGTATAGGTAGCAATATACTGTTGAAAGGTTTCCAGTCGTTTCGGGGTCTTTCTTGCTTAAGAATACGGCTACATCGTTCAAAAGACCAATTTGAATCGGACTGCTTTTATACACGTTTAAATGGACGGTTACTGAATCCTGGGGACTCCGATGACTTCGAGTTTACTCCCCCCGCCACCACCGGCACATCTCTGGGCTGTTCGACTCTTCTATGCCACAGACTCGACTCCTCGGATCTATCTTTTCGTCTTCGCGGTTATTATTTCGGCCGGCGTCTTGAATCGTATTAGTGTGCAGCAGCGCAGCGTAGCTCGGAGAGGTGCAGAGATAGCGTGCGGTGAAATTATTCTTCTTGTTCCCGCGAGACCAACGAGGGTTTGCACGTTTATTTTCCACTTAAAGAACAAAGATCATCGAACGGAAAGACAATTAAGGCGAAACGCGGAGGAAAAGCGAGAGCAGATGAAGAAAAAAAAAGCGAATAAAGTGGAAAAAACAAATAGTAGGAATGAGAGAGAATCGAACGAGAGAGATAAAAAAAAGTATTTTCAGTCGTTGATGATTCAAACCACACTGAAATTCACCCTCGCCCTCACCTTCGTAAAATTCTAAAATCGGGTACATTTCGAAGAAGAGAGAGAGAAGAAGAGGAGAGACAGAGAGAGAAAGCGAAGAGCGTAATTTGAAACGAAACATGCGGGAATAATGTACTTTTGTCCTTGTATCCCCCGCGCACCGTCAATTCTAACCGACTCGGCGAATGCAAATATGCGACTGACAGTTTAATTGAAAAAAGGAAGGAAAAATTGCTCTCGCATATGGCGGCGTCGGCGTCGGCATCAGCATCAGCATCGACGATGACGACGAATTATCCGTAGTGCGAACGTATGCATCCGAAATGAAAGCGTAAAATTTACTACAGCGAATGCTGAGTATGCGTATGTAACATTGTAGTCGTATGTGTGTGTGTGTGTGTGTGTGTGTGTGTGTGTGTGTGTCGAGTACTTTGGGCCAAAATAATAGCCTTGAGCATTTGGAACCGCTGTGGCATGCTTATTTGACAGAACGTCACCCTATACATTTTCCGCTATACACTTTGTGTATCACCAGGTGTAAAGACTCTCAGAAGTATTCGCATTACTACAACGTTCTGAGGCCTCGGTGAAAACGCCGACGTGTATCGGTCTCTGTATTTTGTGGCCGTTGGGAGGTCACACACCTGAATTTTTGCTATCGCTGTGGGGTCACTTACTTCTATCACATGGAGGTGCTTTCACTTTTTCCACTGAGGACTCCGGGAAGACATTCATATGTTTGGAGAGTTAGAATGGTGTGTGGGTTTGTACTCAAGTTAATATCAGTACACTGGTTCGTCTCAATTCGCTGTAAGAAAGCACTTTACCTCGCGTGAAATAATGTGCACCACCACCGGGTGGTAACACAAGGCATGTAGTAGACACCAAGAGAGGAAACGTAAATTCCTGTAGACTTCAATTTACCGAGTGCACCACCACCGGATAGTGACACAAGGCTTGTAGAACACACAAAACGAACGACGACCATAGGAAAATGCGACTTCTCAAACAAAATGTAAATATAACAGGTAGTAAATAATAAAATCGTCTGGCTTGATCCGTAGCAGTATTCATTTCCATTTCGGAAAGAGAAACACAACAAAACGAGCACAGGTAATAGGTATGCAGTACTAATACACAGTAACGTCAAAAAACCGAGCACAATAACGTGCAGCATGGAGCACAATAACGTGCAGCATGGAGCACAATAACAGAATGCCAGGTCTCGGTGGCTCGCCACCGATCCAAATTCCAGAACTGGACTTCCCCCATTGGCTTCCGTCCTGTATGTTCATGGTCACACGTGGACCAATGGAGATATATTTCATAGTAGTACGTGGACCAATGAGGGGACCGAAACCCATTACAGAAATGCGTCCCAATTATCGTCACAGGCGGGGTCTATCCTAACAGGTAGGGGAAAGCCGAGTTTGAGCAGAGCGTTGAAAGGTTAATTAATCACAGTTGATTATTACAATTAATTAATACAGTTGAATCATATTAGAGTTGAATCATATTGGAGTTGTATTAAATTATTGTTATTACTATTACTATTATTATTATCATAAATTTCCACTAAGTCGAGTAGAAAATGATGAATTTTCGACATCTTGTATTGAGGGTTGTTAAGAACTGAGTGTAATGGTCTCTGTATTTTGTGGCCGTTGGGAGGTCACACACCTGGATTTTTGCTATCGCTGTGGGGTCACTTACTTCAATCACATGGAGGTGCTTTCACTTTTTCCACTGAGGACTTGGGAGGACATTCAAATGTTAGGAGAGTTAGAATGGTCTGTGGGTTTGTACTCAGTAATTATCAGTACACTGGTTAGTCTCAATTCGCAGTAAGAAAACACTTTACCTTGTATTGAGGGTGATAATGATCTGAGGGTATCGTCTCCGTATTTTGTGACCGTTGGGAGGTCACACACCTGGATTTTTGCTATCGCTGTGGGGCCACTTGATTCTATCACATGGAAGGGCATTCACTTCCTTCACTGAGGACTCTGGGAGGACATTGCAAGGATTGGAGAGGTAGAATGGTCTGTGAGTTTGTACTCAGTTATTATCAGTACCCTGGTTAGTCTTGATTTGCAATAAGAAAACACTTTACCTTGTATTAAGGCTGGTTAAGAACTGAGTGTATTGGTCTCTGTATTTTGTGGCCGTTGGGAGGTCACACACCTGGATTTTTGCTATCGCTGTGGGTCACCTACTTCTATCACATGGAGGTGCCTTTACTTCCTCCACTGAGAACTCTGGGAAGACATTCAAATGTTTGGAGAGTTAGAATGGTCTGTGGGTTTGTAAACAGTTATTATCAGTAGACTGGTTAGTCTCAATTCGCTGTAGAAATTTCCTCGTATTGAGGGTGATAATGATCTGAGTGTATCGGTCTCCGTATTTTGTGGCCGTTGGGAGGTCACACACCGGAATTTTTGCTATCGCTGTGGGGACACTTACTTCTGTCGCATGGAAGTGACTTCACTTCCTCCACCGAGAACTCTGGGAAGACATTCAAATTTTAGGAGAGTTAGAATGGTCTGTGAGTTTGTACTCAGTTATTATCAGTACCCTGGTTAGTCTTGCTTTACAGTAAGAAAGCACTTTACCTCGTATGAAGGGTGATTATGATTCGTGTGTATCGGTCTCTCTCTTATTTTGTGGCCGTTGGAGGTCACACACCTGATTTGCTATGCTGTGGGCACTGTTCTATCCATGAATGACCGTCATTTCCCAAAACTGAAGCATTTCAATTTCGGCGATGTAGATGGTTCTGATATTTTGTCATCTGAAACTATCTGTTGACGTACATAAATGAGAAAGATTTGTACTTTCTTTGGTACGAAAGGTGTTTCGTTATTTCATAAATTCTCGAATTCACGCGCTTATATATGTATAATCCATTATTTTGACACTTTTACATTTTCATGGAGTAGAACTTTCCTTGCGCGTTTTTGCGCATATATTAGAATGAAACCGTTATGGCTAAATGTAACTTACTGGGAGTAGAATTCCATATAGAATTCAGCCACGTATATCTCGCAAATTGTTCTACTTAGCGATCTTACTGATTGGAAAGTTTGTTATACCTAAACGAAATTCCAGAACCCTCAAAGGTCGTCCTACTGGATGGAAATTTCTTTCGAATTATCAATAGAACTTCTCCTTGTCGATGTCAGCTTCTAGTATAATGTGAACTACAATTCTTAGAAAGTTTCACATTTATCGGAAGAGGGATAACAAGTGAGCTCAACTTTCATCTTTTTAAATGATAACACATTTGCAAGAAGGGGATAAGTCACATTATTACGATTTTGCGTTGTTTCATTTCATTTAGAAGTACTTTTTGTGCTCTATCGACTGGTAGCACTGAAATAGCGATCGGAGCACTCTCTGTATGATACAACTTGATTTGAAAAACTCACATTTCACAAGAAGGGGATAAGTCCATTCAGTTCCCAGATAATGACTCACATTTCGCAAATTCGATTTTTGGACTTATCTTCTTCTTGCAAATGTGTTATCAAATGGGAAAATACTGAATTCGAACATGCCTATGTATAATTCAGTTGTTTTCTCGCTCTTCAATAAAGTTGAAAATCGCTCTTTGGATAAGTTTTGTGATTTTCTCGGAATTAATGTAGAATTTTTTCGGGGCTCGGCTCGGATAATGATTCTTTATAGGTGAGAACGATATGCGATGTCGATGCAGAATTGTATAAAAAATTTTTGATTAGAATGGTTTCAAGTTCGCTGAATCTAATGCTAAACTTCACGTGATCTCTACTGGGATCTACTAATGTTTATTAAACTAATCTCAGAAAAATTTCGCAAAAATTACTTCCTTATCGTCGAGAATTTTATTCAACGCGACATCCTATTAAAAGATTCAAAAATAAGATCTGCAGTTACTCCTTTCCCCTTATCTGAGTGACCTAAAATCTTACAGGTAATTTTTATTTAACTGAAGGCAATGTGGGGAACATGTTGATGAAAATTTTACCACAAAATAAAGTCAACTTGACCCTATCCTAAAGACCATACTTTTCTATCCGTAGATTGTAGAATAATATAGAGATTACTGTACGTACGTGCCGCAATAAAGTATGTAATTCATATCCGACACCCATTCCTGAGATTACACTTTTCGAAGCCTCTATCCCTGCACCTTCTGTTTGGCCCGTTAAATCAAATAGAATGTCATTTTGTAAGCACCATAATTCCATCCAGACTGACCATAAACTACCGCTGAGAGAAATTTGTATTTTGAATATCTTTCGTGGCTCTGTGAATGGCTGTTACGCTATTTTATGTACACCTAATTATATGTTTAGTAAACCTTGCAATTTTGATGAGCTGATCTGTGAACCTAAAACTTGACTCGACTTCTGTCAAAATCCATTTAAGAAAAAAAAATACTCAGTTTTATGAACGACAAAAAAGCGTACATGTATACGCGAGTACACGCAGAGAATCAACGTTTATTAATTGATGCGAAAATTAATTTCGAATCGACGCTAAGCCGATTTAAATAGTTGAACGAGTATTACATGGCACAGAAACGCGTGCGAACACAACCACTGATAAAATCATACTAATCTTCATTAAATTCTAAAATATTGTAGATAAACGAAAATAGTACAGCTCGACGTGTAAGGGATCAAGCATTAACCTGTGTAGTGAATAACTCAGAGTTATTCGGAAATTACGCACGCACCGTGTAATTTTACACATGGTTATTTTAAAATTCGACCTTGTAATTACAGTAGACCTTTTGAGTTACCGAACTTTATTTGCTGATCACAAATATGACCTTTAAATGTTTGTTGTTGTTGTTGTTCTTGTTCTTGTTCTTCTTCTTCTTCAAGGTTCTGGAGCTGGCTTCCCGTTCCGTTTCAAGGAACTAGAGCCTAGAACCCATCGTCCCGCCGTTTCATCGGCCGACCCGTGCTTTTTCTTTCTGTCGGCTGGTGTGTGTGGGTGTGTGTGTGTGTTAGCTTTTATTTCGCTAACAGGTGGATATCAACGTGTTTTTTTACATTATACACTAATTACATTACGTTATTAAAATATCAGCGTGTTTTGCCATCCCGCAGGCGTGTTCCCAATGATTGTACCCTTAGGTCACATTTCAAAATAGCTCGTCGCTTCGCTTATCGCCTCTTAGAAACTTATTCTTGCCTCTGATTATTCTCGTGTCATTTGCAGTATTGCAGTAGGAATTTGGCTGCAGCTCAGTTCGTGAAAGAACTTGCGCGTTCGTCACGAGAGTGTATTTTTATACGTATGTGCTCGTGTACGCGTATACATCGAGTACGTCTATGCGAGTACAGATACAGATGACAGACAGCGAAAGATGTACAGGATGGCGAGTTATAGTGGTATACTCGTACATGTACGTAGATAGACCTTTACGGACTGCATCGCGTACTCTGGCGCGTACGTGGAATGCGAATGTAAAATTTAAATCCGCGTATGCGAAGGGATGCCGAAATAAAACTGATCTAGCTGTAGGCGGGGATCTGGGGAGCGAGTGTGTTGATATGTTCGACTCGGAGACAGCATTTAACACTGGCGCGGCGCGGTGGGTAAATCCCCGAGGGGCCCGTTACGACAAAGCCCGTCGCGTCGCGTTCTGTATCGAAATAAGCGAATTTATTCGCAAGCTACCCTAATATACCTAGTATAGTAATACGTATAGTACAGTACAGTACGGTACATAGGTACTTAATGTATACGTGTTTATACTTATTATGTAGTATACATATGATACGTACTACATGTGTACTTACAATACGTTGTACGAGTATGTACAAATACATAGGGCCAAAGGCAGGTAGACGCGGCTTATCGTACACGTACACGCACCACTGTACTCGTAGTAGGTATAGGTGCGTGCGCAACATCGATGGGAAATTAAAACCTTTCGCGAATCCTAAAACCAAAATTTTTCGACAGGCTCGGAAAAACGGTGTTGAAAATAATTTTCACTCAAATTTGACTTCTTTTCTTCTCACGAGACCACTAAGTTACATTACGCGCATCAAAATAGACTACGACGCTCGAAAATTCACTCGTCGAGTTATTTGTCGAGTTTTCTCAAGATGTAAGGACTTGCGAGGCTAATTTTATTTTATTTCTCGAAACTTACGATGTTTTGTTTCCCCATTTTCTGGACTTATAGGGTATTGTCTTTGAACTAATCTACCCCGGGACATAATAACGAGTTTTTTTTCGTTCAATACAAAGTAATAAGGCCACCTAGAAAGGGGAAAAGTGTTACTGGGGCAGTTGGTTCCAGGTCCTGTAAGAGCAGGATGCCCGTAACAATATTTCGTTAATACGACAACGACTATACGAATTAAAATTTAAAAAAAAAGTTTTGCTCATCTCGCTTGCAAAACCAGGCCTACTCACACTGAAACAAATCTGTAATGTCAAAGCAAAGGAAAAGAGATGAGGGCGCAAAAATTTCACTTACCTTTACTAGTGGCTTATGCGAGTTCCAGTATATTTCGACTTCAGTTCTGAAAACTCCATAGTTACGTTCTTCCGTGTTTTTACTTAATTCTTATTAAAATTATCGAGATTTTGTAAATTATTCGGGAAAACTGAAAGCTAGTTTACCTTTAAAATGGAAATTTTATAAGATTGACAGTGCCGATAAATGTTGAAAACTTCGTACTTATATCTGTGGGACACAAATATTTTTAAAGATGCAGAATCTCGGTTGTCGAACATACGAGTGAAATAACGAAACAATAAGGTTTTGTGATTATGATGACTCGTGAAACCGTACAAACGAGGTATCGAAGAGGCAACAAAACGTGCGATTTTTTTTTTAACATAATCGCTATAGCAGCGTCATTTTCTGCTGGAACACGTAGCTGCCCGCTCACTTCTTACAACAAACTGTAGGTATTCCAAATTGTAGTCGCGTATTATTTATCGACGTTATCGTTATTACGCTCGAGCATATCCATTGTAGCGTTGCATTGGGTGGCATGGTGTCATAGGCGACCTCTTGTCTGACGATTTACCGAGAGGCTGATGTTATCTTCAATGTACAGCAGCCGTTTTTTTTTTACATCGTGAAAATTTTCTATCTAGTACAGTCGTCATCTATACAATACGAATAAATTAATAGCTTCAGTTTTCGGCTTCGACGAAGTACAAATGAGGAGTTATCTGTCAAAAGGGCGCTTGACATATGGAATTCCCATAAGTCAAGCGCCCTTTTGACAGATAACTCCTCAAATAATAATACGCGATTCGATCGATATTAAATGTGTTTCGTTGCCTCCGTGTGTACCTGCGGCCAGTGATTACAAGCATTTCTTTCTATCTCAATTCAATTCAATTCAATTAGATTTATTAGGTCCTCGCCCACTGAGCCTAAGCTCGTTTCGGGTTCGGCGTAATATTTTGTTACAATAGCTAGTGAATTAATATTTGTACATGAAAATAAAAAATAAAAAATAAATATATAACTTTAAAAAAATGAGCTACCTACATATATTTACTCGTACGTCCTCGTGCATTATGGTATACGATACGTAAATATCGTCTTTGTACATGTTGTCTCATACTTACCCGACGACGACGCGACGCGACGAGTAGCCTGTATTACGACCTAGAGTGATCGCGGATTTACGGCACTGGTTATGCAAAATTATTAACGTTTGCGCGTTCAAGATTGTATCGTCCGTCTCGCAGTGTTACGCCGATCTTCCGCGATACCTATGCTATGCTGACGGTCGTCCAGTACATTTATGTGCGGTGCGGTACCGGGGTACCTCGTGTTGCCGATGTTTTCGTGAAAATAGAATACACACTCGACGTCACTCGTTCATCCATCTGTCATCACTAGATAGTTTAGACATCGAGGTGGATGGGGTGGTGGTGGTGGTGGTGGTCGCGAGGGGAAGGTAGAGACTTAGAATGGAATAAATTTACGAGTACGAAACGAGGACGAGACAATCGGCTTTACTTTTTCGTTGCTGCGTTTTTAAGTACACTAATCGCGAGAACGTGACATGAAAAACCTACGCGAGTTTCGTGACGCTCTTTCTAGTGGGTGTGATTTTTTAGCACGAAAAGGAAAGTCAGAAATCTCAAAAAAAGAAAGACATTGAGCGGTTAATAATTACTTCGCGAAATATAAAATGAAGGGAACAGAAAAAATAATACACGAACATTAAGAACAGCTTTTTAATGAAAAAGTAAAAAAATCATGAAATAATAGAACATCGAACGGAAAAAAATTACGAACGGAAAAACTCGGAAAAATTATTGAATTAGCAGCGCGTGTTTTGCTTTACTCGGCCTGCCTCGTTCATGTTTTCGGCCTAATGGAACCATTTTTGCTTCTGGTGGCACGGTGAGTAGCTTCAGTCCACTGGCTATGAAATGGGCCTTATCAACGTGCCTTGTCGCTTAGTAGTTTGGTCTCTCGACGTCCGAATTATTCGATCTTAATATACTACTACTGAAACGCCGTGGGGGACCTGCATTCCAGGCGAGTGCTCAGGGAGCGCGGGCCTAGGTCAGTAGGGAACCCCATGGTGGTCCTTGCAGTATGCGCGCACCGGTTGCGGCACGGCAAAATGGGGGCTCGGGCTCGGCCCTAAAGCGTCCCTCCGGCCACTGATGCGATGCTCGAAAGGGTAGTTTCCGGGGCCAGGGTGTGGTGTCAGAGGGGCCACTTTGGCACGCGTGCATCGCCATACGTCCCATCACACCACTACTACTGGAACGAATTCACAAAGACGCCACGCATTATTACGACTGTGTATTTCGTATTTCATCGATCATCGAACCTTCTAGCACTGACATGTATGTACATCTACATCTATTTTTTACGAGTTCGATACCGAGTAGTAATGTTAACGCGAGCGAGTGTTTACGTTTATAGCTAAGCATCGAGCATATCTTCGCACCTCAAAAGAAAACATCCTGTAATACGTACGTAAATTATCGTATTCCAATCGCTATTCGCGTGCTGTCACCCCACATATTCGGCGAGTAAAAATAGGTCCAATTAATGGACGCCCTTGGGGCAAAAATAACATTTTCATGGTACCTACACTGACCATATGACGTGGACGAGAAATATGCTTCTTATTAATCGATATTTTACTGCCGTAGGTACAGATTACAAGAAGTAGGGGGCTGATGAAAATAAAATTAAAGTCGGGAAACAACATGTATGCATCGAAATCGTTATAGTCGTCGTATGTAATCCTCGCGCGCGTGTATATATATATATATATATATATATATATATACACACACACACACACACACACACAAACACAAAATGACAACTGATAAAGCTTCGTGTAATTGCTGATTGTAGCGCGAGATGCACTGGACGTGTTTTACGACGCTGACTGCATTCGACACCGAGTCGCGCGTTTTTAGCGTGAAATAAAATTAGACGCTCGATAGCCCGGCGGCGTGTGGCGATCGGAGGAATGATGGCGTAACGACGGCGACGAGTATGAAAAGGCCGCGCGCCAGTTGCCTGTTCGTTATGATTCCGAGCGAATACACGTAGTAGGGTAGATTAGTAATTACCAACAATCATCTACTCGTATTTCGCTGACGTATACTCGTATGAGATGTATCTGTGCCCCGAGGCTCGCTACTTACTGTTACCGTTACCACCACTGCATCGACTGCGTCGGCACATTGGCCAAAAATATATTAGTTATTAACGGACTTTTTTTTTTATTCGCTGTTTAAAAAAAGTGTATAACGTCAGTGCCGATGCCGCTGCTGAGGTCCTTTTCTGAACCGTTGGCGAACTCAACGAAGCCGAGCCAAACTGGCCCGGATAGGCTCACAATGTTTAGTGCCGCGCCGCGTTACCCTTCATTCGACTGACCTTTTTTCTCTTTCCTTTTTCATTTTTTCCGACGCGTATACGAGTGGGTGCGTGTGTGCGTGCGTACACGTATTCGTACGTACAGCGGATTTTATAAACTCGTGCCTCATCCACCCTACAAAGTTTGCAAAATTTCAGTCACCCTCGAATTCGCCTCATCCTATAGGGTGCGGCGAGATTTCGATAATTATTGTCTGATGGGATTTCACTCGCTGCTTGATGGCTGGCGCGGCAAACGCGGACGAACGTACTCGTATTATTAATGTTAAATCCGATCGGCCATTCGTGTGCCCGACTATACACAGCGGCCGTCAAATATAAACTACGAAACGGTGCGGCATCGAATCACCTGCCATTGTAGGTAAATGCGACGACTTCTTGCACACTATCCCGCTAAGGGATACGTATTACGTACACCGTATTCCGCTATTTGTGAAATAAGTACGCAAGACTTCTCATTCGTTCAGAAGGTATGTACGTACAGATTACGGTATCTGTCATCGGAGACTTGCAAAAACTTCTTATTACAGAGAGTGGCGGATACCTTATTCACTGATAGGTACCTTTTGAACCAGCGAAAAATCCCTACATGACAAACAACGGAATACGGTATCATCAGTTAACTGACGGGATAGTGCAAAATCTCGCAATTAACGCGGCGTTACGCTAAATTCGCGATTAAAATACAAATGGACGTTGTTCAACAAAAGGGAACCAACTAACATTTGTAAACAAAATGAGTTATTAGTATCGTTGGAAAGAGCGTAGAATTTTTCAAAATTGGGCCCCGATTCAAAAATGTGTACTCATGTTGAAAAAAACCGATCAATAAACGCAATGCCATATAGTTTCTACATGGCTCTTGAACTTCGAATTACGTGTTCTCAAAAAGCGGATTTTGCTAGTTGGTTCCCTTTTGCTGAACAGCGTCCAAATATACGCAACCGTTCTACCGGACAAATATTAATTACGTCGTATTCGTCTTTCGATTAGAAATTCGGTGTCACATTCGCGTAAGTAGACCAATTAACTGGAAACAATCGATACTCGATCACTCGCGTACGAATCGACGTATGTTTATAAATATTATTATTTACTCGTATTTTATGGAAGACGTGGCTCGCTTTCTAGTTGTTTACATTTACCTCGTGGTCGTAAGTGCGCTCGTTTTCCGTTTTGGTTTTTTTACGCATTGACAACGACCATGCTGTAGCTGGGACATACGTTGAGTTGATGTGTATAGTACATAGGATCACGTACCGAGGTGTAGGTGTCAGAAGCGGCATGTGGTACCCGTGAGCGGAATAACGCTACAATTTTGCGGCAAATGTACAAAGTTGGAAACATTCGAAGCGGAGCAGTCAATTTGCGACAGCGAATGGATGGATGGCAGTGGAATGATAGGGATGAAAGAAAATACTCATCCGCGTAATCTCGACAATGATAAATCAACCGTCTTTTCAATCCGTTATTTTTTTCCGCCCGCAGAGGTTTTTTACCCGCTGTACCCTGAAACGTATTCAAAAACACGTACGCACCCGTTTTGAAAAGTGAAAACTAACAAGACTTTATCTCTCTCGGGTTATCTTTAAAGTGTTTTATTTTTAACTTTAAACCAGCTCGCATCGAGTGTTGATAAGAACGTTTTCGTAAATTTCGTACTCTACGTTTGTTCGAAGGAGTAAAAAGTGCAACAGGCGCGATGTACTAGAATCTTTTGCCTCGCTCGGCCAGACTGGAAGAATCTCAATAGGATATTGTATGTATACTGGTGCTAACTGTTGGATTGTTGTAATCGCACGCTATACCACCATTACCGTTTAATGAGTTTGCTACAGGACAGAGGACACCCGGCACCGTGTCCGAAGCTGCACCTTTCACCATAGCGTACGTACGAAGTAGCGCAGATCACGTCGAGTCGAGTCGCATCGTTCGTTTCATTTCGTTTCGTGTAGGAGTAGGTGTAGGTGCAGTGTGATGTATCGTACATGGCATCTAATTTATAGTGAAAAGATACTTACATAATATATACGTATGTAAGTACTAGGTACAGGGATAGGGTAGTGGTAGATTATCGCGAGAGTTGTAGCGGTAGGTATTTTAGGTACATCGGTATGTCGCCTGGTTTACCTATCGCGAGTATGCGTGACACGAACATACCCTTCTTAAAATTCTCCTTCGCGCTCATTTTTCCTGTTGGATGCCGTCTGCCCTCGATGTCAAAACTTGGGCTCGTCATCATTTAGATTCATTTCCATTTATGCGATGCAAACGTATTCGCAAATACGGGTGTACGAACGAATGACATTCGAAGTTTTTCGATAATCAGCGGTATGTATAGAGGTATATCTTTTTGGTTCGCAGTCGTGCTACGCGGTGGCGCGACATGACGCGCGTCGGTGTGCGTATGTACGTACTATACCTATAATACAACGAGTATACTGTATGTATTAAGTATACTAGTGTCTCTTATAGCGAACTCGAAATGCGTACAATATGTAAGTATGTCGACAGATTGGAAACGAAATTAAATTTTCCGGGCGGAAAAACGTGTATCTACGCGTATTTTTATACGTGATTTTGACGAACGATGACTTTTCAAGTATGTAAATGGGGTCGCGATACATTTGTTCTTTTTCATTTTTCCTTCCTTTTTCCCCCTTGGCATGTTTCGTTTTCATTTCTTCCGTTTATTGTTATCGTCGTCGTCGTCGTCGTTATTATTATTTTTCGGCAGAAACGACGTGACGTGTGAAAAATTAAGCTTTGAGATGTCGAAGAGCGCGCATTCGATAATTCGAAGGTCGCCGTCGCGATTAGTTCGTGTCATTGTACCGGCAGAGCGTAATTGTACATTACGTAGTACATGTATGAAGTAGACACGAATGGGAACTTTCAAATTGGCGCGGTATTTAATGAACCGACAGACTTGGCGAACTCGCACTTGACTCGCTTTTGCCTGATAGAATTGAACATCGAACCGACAAATTTGTAATAAATAAGCGGTTTATAAAAACTTCTGCGTATGGACACGCACGCTCAACTTGCTAACTACTAGAAAGTGAACAAAGAACGTAGATGTTACCTTCACTCCCAAAGATACGTACGTAATATATTACACTTACTACCTTCGTACGTACCTATTATTTCTTATATTCGAAACACGAAAGCGCGTTTTTTAAAATGGCAAATTTGAAAATAGATTCGAGCGTACTCGCTGGTCGTACCTATGTCTCTCGATTCGCACAATTTTTCTGTATTTTTACCGTCGTGCGCTACGCTACGCTGTGCTGCACCGCGCCGCGCCAACTAAAAAAATATACCTACTCGTAATAAAGTCAAAAAGATAATAACGACGATATTTTTCAATATGCGGAAATCATTTTACCCCTCGCGCGTTCATTCGACCGTTAAATAAGTTTCTTTCGGCGATAAGTTACTCGTATAGTGTAGTGTATAGCGGTTCTGCCAATTCCAATATTATACAGTTATCGATACGACATCGCGCGATGCCGTTTACGCCTCATTTCCCGTCGCCGCGGCCGTGCGCAAGCGACGCGTCAATTTCATACGACTAAACGAAATACGAGTACGTAACGCCTCGCAAAGTGCCAGTCGAGCGTGTCGCGACTTGGTATGATTAATAATATTATTATTATTATTATTATTATTGTAGCCTTGGACTAAAACCACGGGTTGTACACCTTACAGTTATGTACATAAGTCACCGAGTCGTTATCCCTGGCCCGCCCACCTGTGGGTATAAGACTTAGCTATCGACTCGGTATACGTACTTACGATACTCTTAATTTTATTTCAAGTCGTAGTCGTCGTTGTCACCGGTAATACATCGCTTACCCTCGACGCGTAAGGGTACCTAGCTGCGTATCGACTCCTAAATCGAACGATGACGCCGTATTCGCGGCATCTCCTCGATCAGTTTTACAAACTTCGTACGACGCGCGCTCGGCGAATCTTCTGTAAATTTTGGGACAATGTTTGCGAAAAACGTTCATTTTTAACGTTTGTTGGAGAAGGGATGATTATTACCCAAATTTTCCTCTCTCGCCCCCTCTTTCTCCGCTAAATTATGCGGATAGATAAGTAATACGAGTATAACGTAGACCAGCTTCTAATATAGCCTGCAGATAATTTTCTATATTTGTATTTACGTACGAGTATACGAGTACGTAGGTATACTAAATCGTAGATTGCTAGGTTGTCTTTGAAGCTGACTGTAAGCAATGTCAACGTTCGATACATATAGTATACGCATTACACGTACCTACATCGTGTACAAGTCTGCAGACGACGAGTGCGTAAGTTTACCTACAAGTTCACACGTACTGGCAGTCTGTTTTAATTTACCTCTCCCATAGCTTTCTTTCTTTCTTTCTTTCTCGAACGCAGGCTCGGATAAATACGAGATAACCGCCGATCTTAGCGTGGCAAAATTCAGTTCATTTATTTGTACGACGAAAATTGCCTCAACTTGAAAAATAGAGCGAACTATCGGAATAAAGGTTGTCCGAGTTGTTGTGGTGTGGTGGGACGTACAGCGATGCACTCATGCCAAAGTGGCCCCTATGACACCGCACCCCGTCCCCGGAAATTACCCTTTCGAGTATCGCATCAGTGGCCCGGTGGGGGGGGGGGTGTATTAGTTTAAAAAATATTTCATCGTACATTAGGCCGAGTTAATTCTGGCCGTTTGCGAGCTTTAGAGTGTGATGGAGCGGAGAAGGGGCGCATAGAGTCGGATCAAAAATACGATGAAACATTCGAAATCGACGATAGCATTAACACCTTTTTGGTAATCTGTCCTGAAAAAAAACCTGAAAAAAACTAGACCTTACCTCTTGAAGATTTATGTTGGTCTTATTATACATACCTCGCAAGTACTTCGGTTTACAAAAAAAAGAGAGAAAAAAGGTGATTACTGGAGATACCTACCCTGTTACAATGTGTACGTGTTCGATCGGTACTAATAGGGTATTGTAGTAAAACTATAGCACCTTAGTACTAGCAAAAAAAGGCTCCAACAGTATCAGTTTCTTTATAAAAATCAGCGCAATATTCTGCAGTGTTGCCCAAATTCTAACCTAACAAAACTATATTTAAGACAGTAGTTTTTTCCTCGAAAAAATGATCGAAGGAATGTTAGTTAGGCGATGAGAGGCAGTATGCGGCGAATGTGTCGAAGTCGAGCGACGTAAAATTTCGCGCACCGAATGTTTTTCGATAACGACGCTATACGCGACGAGAGTAAGTTATGCTAAGGTAGGTAAAGGCCCAGTATAGCCTGCAAAATACCGACGATGGAATCGTTTCGAAACGTCATCAATCAAGATTTTGTTGGCAAACGAAGCGAAACGAGACGAAAATTGCGACGAATATTGATGAAGCTGTTTGAGTGTCGCCAAATTCGTATTCTCCTTTTGACGGGGGGTCGTGATCAGCGTGTTATACATATATTGTGGTGCGGAGTAGTAATGGTGGCTCTGCACCCCCCGTATTACAGCCCGACTGTACAGATGTATACTGCAGTACTACACTGGCCGACCCCTACCCACTTCGCTAATCATCTCTTTCCGAGTTATTTGCAAAAGTAAAGTTGGTAAAAGTAAAATGGCCAATGTAATGTTACGAAGTACGAGTATTACGATTTTCGTGCACTTCTCGAACGACGAATTAAAGAAATATGAGATGAATTTAAACCTTACCGAACTAAAGCGATTTGATAGATACATTTCGAAATAGCCAAAGCTGGTAGCTAATTCAGCTGAACAATAAATCTGACAGAAGCGACGCGGCGATACAAACGTTGAATTGAATATCCCGTTGAGATTTTTGCCGAAATGGTCAAACTTAACCGACTTGAATTGGACGTTAAAGCAACGATAGAAACATTCGCAATACGTAGGTAGTAGGTAGCAGGTAGCATACCACCAGCTATAAATCTGCCTCGGATACCACCAAAATACCATACGATACGATGAGATGCGATGCGATGCGATGCGATGCGCGGCGGACTAAAGGGCCCAACTTATATTACGCTCTGTGCCCGTATAGTTTAGTAGTCGTCGTCGCCTCGCCTCGCGTCGCGTCGCTTCGTCCACGTTTATCGTTTTGTTTTTGGTAAAATTCAAATTAATTTGGAACGGCGCGACCCGATGGGGGTGGCGGTGCAGTGGTGACGATGCGATGGTAGCCGGAACGGACGAAACGCGCGTATCGTTCTCGGAAAATTTACGTGATCACTTGTCGTCAGAGACCGCAAACAACCGTTAGCGGACGCATTCAACTCGACAAAATTTATACAACTTTAAGAAGCCATTAAATCGGACTTACCACCCTCTCTAGTTTCTTTTACGACCTTTTTAGAAACGAGTTAATTGCTCACCTACATCCCTTTAATTACCAAATAATTATGTTGGCGCGCGCCCGACTACGCGAAAAGCTTCGCGGCGACGAGTCAGCGAGTGTTAATCACGCCACGCCGCAGATAAACGACCGCCGTAATGCCGTATAAACTAGTTAATTGCCAAACTTATCAAATAAAACGGCGTAAGTAATTACTAAATGCGGTAATAGGGACGGGTTATCATTCTTTTTTTGAACGTGTATTTTTGAATTACGATGCTGTACCTACGCTGTAAGTTACTCGAGTAGATATTATATTTATTATATAGTACTTTTATAATACCTATCCTATAGTGTATTTATAAGTATAAGTAGATACATATATGCGGATAACTGTAATCGGCACTCGAGTACATACACCTACGTAGTATTCTCGTATCCTTTTTCTTCCTCTTTCTTTTGCTTTCTTTCTTTCTTTTTTCTGGAAAAGTGAACGCTTGTGCACGCGGTATTAAAAGTTCTGTCAAGTTTTAAACTATATTTTCCGACTGTGGAGGGTTAATAACCACGAAATAAGGATACAAAATATAGTCAGGGAACGCCGAGTATTGAATGTACGAAAACTCGTGTATAAACTGGTTTAGGTCTCTCGCTGGCAGCGAACGGTAAACTCACTCATAAGATTACTTAGGTTGTTTTGTACAGCAAATTACGCTGAAATAATCTGTAATTATTAGCGAAATTCTTTCGGCCAATTTTCAGAGTTCGCGCCATTTGTCCAAACTTTAGTTCTTCGTAATAGGCCAAAATTATCGACTAGATGCAAACGATTTTCAACCACCTCATTTTCTCGCCAAATGAAACGTTTCAAGCTTCAAATGGGAGGAGGAGAGTCCTCTAACTTTTGCAAAACTGTTTTCTCGTTCTGCTCTATGATTACCGGTCAAATTCCCGAAGCCATATTCCCGAATAGTTAATTTACCGAAAAATTTTCCCCCGAATCCACGTCCCCGAAAGCCAATTTCCCGATTCTTATGTTCCCGATAAAAAATTTTTCTAACTTTTAAAAAACTCAATTTTTTTATT
The DNA here is from genome assembly GCA_031841125.1 of Acanthococcus lagerstroemiae. Taxonomy (NCBI): domain Eukaryota; kingdom Metazoa; phylum Arthropoda; class Insecta; order Hemiptera; family Eriococcidae; genus Acanthococcus; species Acanthococcus lagerstroemiae. Next base: position 67,146,578 of record CM063111.1, on the reverse strand, counting down.
CAACTCAACTTGACACTGTAGCCTATTGTTCTTAAATAATCGAGAATACGATTTTCTTGTTTGTATTCATCGTATTCAAGGGCGACGGACCGTATCCTCGTTTGTAATTCGAGCCACTTTCTTTTGGGACTTGCTTTGACTCGCTTTCCGAGTGGCAATTCGGGGATACTCTGGTCTCTGTATCACCTTGCTCTTTTTGTATCTCTTTCAAGAATGAATACATGTCCGGATGGCTTTTCCCTAAAAGGAGCCGGAAGCGATTACGCCACCCCTCACTCGCATTGTTGGTTTTGTGGAAGTTGGCCAGAGTGGCATCATACTGGTTCCACAATGCCGGTTCATAGCGAGGAGGGATGGCTGCTCTTCGCCCTCTTCTTGGCCGACCAGTAACGTACGTCTTGTTGAAGTAGTCCATGACGTCCACTAGCTCGTCCGGTGCGGCATCATACAGTTCCCTGAATGCGGCCCGAACATCTGAAAGGGGGAAGTACGCGAGCGCGAGAATCATATGAGAATACGTCTTGATATAGTCCGGTCTTCAGAATTATTGTACGCCATTTGTAGGCCTTCTTCTTGAATTTTACGGTACAAGGATTGACCAAGATGAAATGCGCAGCACTACACTTCCTTGGCCGCGTTTATTATGCTAAGTTCAAAGTCTGACATAATGCGTACCGGCGTGCATTCGTTTATACGGTATTGAGTAACGGCATTTTTGACAGCGGTCAAGACCTCCGCGTACTGCACCATTCGCTTGGACGTCTGAAGCGCGTATACAAAGGGTAGTCGTACACCTTCTCCTTCCGCAACTTGCCTTCTGCGCACACCCAGAACTGCGAACACTTGGGTAAATATGGTCGGACTTACCTCGAAGGTCCCGTCCACAAACCACGTGCTGCTTTTGCAGGGCATCTCGAGATTACGCCGAGTTCCAAATACCATAACTCTACCTCGCGCACCTTCTTCGTCTTCTTCTTCATCATCTTCATCATCGGGGTCATCATCTTCGTCATGTACGGGTTCGTCTGTTGGGCCGGAGTCGAAAATAAGGAATTGCTCGTCTACGAGCGACCGTTAGAAATCCTCTGGCAAATCGCCCAAATCCCTCAGTCTCCGAGGGTTCGGAGGTAGTTCTTTACGCCGTTCTCTTCGCATCTGCTTCTTCAGTGCCTCCTGTTCTGGTAGTTCGCTCAGTACAGCACTCGGAAGTGCCCGCAGTTCGGCACGAATCAGCTGTGCCGGAGGCAGTTCTGAGTGCGCCTTTGCCTTTCTCTTCAGGGAAGCTTTCACACCTTCTGCAACGCACTCTTCTTGGTTAGGGGGGTGTACGTGTTGCGATTCCTGCGGACCTCGGATCACGGCGACATCTTCTCCCGGCGCCGGATCGTTAGTGATGGCGCGAGCACTACATTCGCCGATACGAACTTTGCGGCAATCCCAGTAGATCTTGTCATTCGCACGTCGCGATCTAAGGTATACGTAACCTTCTACGCAAAGTTTCTTATCTATTATTCTCGCCATTCTTCGTCCGCAAATGATGGAAAGAAGCGCGGCCCTGAAGCCCTAACGTCGCCGTTTCAATTCCATGGAAATTCACGCGTTTCAAATTATGTACGATCTTGAAGTATAGCATCGCAATCTCCAAGTCCATTCATTCAAAGATTTTTTCGAATATATTAAGAAGAAAAAATGAGGCTCTGCTCGCACAAAAACCGAACTCGTTGAGTGTATTTAAAATTTATTAAAGATTACGTTTCGTCGTGACGAAGACGTCTTCTTCTGACCGGAGATAAAATATGAAGTGATCCTATTTGTGATTTTTTCGAATACTGACTTTCGGGAAGAAAGCTTCGGGAAATATATCTGTCAGGAAAATGGCTTTCGGGAATGCGGTTCGAGAAATTGGCTTTCGGGGAAGTGGATTCGGGGAAAAATTTTTCGGGAAAACGGCAATCGGGAAATTGACTATTCGGGAACACGGCTTTGGGAAACTGGGCGGAACGGGAATACAGAGGTTGTGAATGGATTATAATATTCTTAGTAGATGAACGCACGGGAAGAGCTGATGCCGAACATTGAATGAAAAATAACGTACTCCAAGACCGCTGCTGGACAGGTGGATGATCCTAGTGCTGCGGCTGAACGATGACTCTGTATCTACACCTCCGATCGAATTCCCCCATCACACCTGAAGCGTCTAGACCTGCTTTGCGAAGGTGATCAGTACAGCCCTCTCTTCCTCTCTTAACCAGATGTGGTGCTCGGCTAACTTCTCCTTTTTCTTCAGTTCGGTGGCTGCCAAATGCCAGCAGGCTGTTTTCTTTGTCAGGGGCTCGTCCGCGTATATATCGGGTCCGTATTTGGCGGACCGAGCTTGCTGCCTGATAGCCGCTGCTTTTTGGCCCTTGCGATGAATTCAGATCTTACTAGCTGTTCTGTAAATTTAACGACTATAATGGGCACGTCGCTAGCCTTCTTGATTGGTAATTGGTGAGACGCGTCCATGTCCGCCGCTTCCGAGATATCATCTCCTCCGTTGCCTTCACTGCCTGCGTCACCGTGGTTACGATGTCTTCGAAATAACGTCGGTCTTTCTTCGGCTATACTGGTCTGCCTCGTCCAGTCGCCTGCAGAGCTCCCAGACCTGCTTCCGGAGCTGCACTTTGACGTGGTTTTTTCTTCTTCTTCTTCTTGTATTTTTTTTTTTGAGCCTTAAAAATGGTGGCTCCCTTGGAACAGGCCTTTCGCTCTAACCCAGCACTAGTGCGAAATATTCGCAAATCGCCAAAAAAGAACGACGCGCCTAGCTGAAAGAGATGTAATGTACGATCTATGCTGTCTGTAGTGTGCGCTATGCCTATACCTACATCCCGAAGTAGTGGTAGTCAGCATTCATCGCTAAGAAATATTATTCGTATTAATGAAAGCGCGGCGGAGAAGTATAAGTGTGGGACACACTGGTACAGTGCTGCAGTGCAGTGTAGCGGTTCGACGCGATGCGACGGCGCAAGAACGCACAAGTATACGTAGATGCGGATTCTGATTTTGTTAGTAAGTGTGCTAGTAGGGTAGAGATGTAGTGTAGTGTATTGCACAAAAATGTACTGTACCACCCGGTATCGGACCGCCGACGCCGCCGTTCATCCACAAGAGCGCGTTCGCCGCACAAGGGTAAAATAATGAGGACGTGGCGCGGGCGCCGCCGGGACGTGGTAATTTCGCAATGCAGTTGTTCCTCTTTGACGAGGTGTAACAATTATACAATCTGCTGCCGTTTCCACCGTTGCTGCTGTGTATATCGTATAGTATAGGGTAGTATGGTGTAGTGTGGTAGTAGTAAAAAAAAACGGTTTTTTTTTTCCTTTTTTTTCTTTTTCTCTATGTCAGTAGGATGAGTTTCGACGTTGCGCAATATTGCGCGTCGTTGCGCGCTGTTCGGCAGAACAGCCCCTTTTCGGTTTTTTCCTTATGTAACGGGCTAAAAATATTTGGGCGGTTTCGCCGGGCTAGCTGGCTAGACCGCCTTCGTCGAATCGCGCCGACTTGTCAGTTCTGTTGTACGCGCAAATTTGGTGTTTCGATTCGCCGCGCCGATGTCGATTCTCGATTCACAATTCAGCGCGCAAGTTGCCAGATAGAAAATTTACCTATCTCAGCTCGGCACGCTACGCCATGCCACGCCACGCCACGCCACGCCACACCACACCACACCACACCACACCACACCACTCCACGCAACTACAGCGCATTTTCATTTTCATGCTCGGGTGTAGGCAGCATCGGCACTACTACATATACGCCTACAAATAATACCTGCTCGCTAGCTCCTACCAAATTCTATCCGTCACATCGTTTAATCGTGTGGTTACTCGGTAGTAGGGGCAAAACTATCGATAATAGTTTTTAAACTAACTATGGTTTCAATACCAAAATCTGAAGTATGTGTGAAAATTCGCTAAATGTTTCAAAATAAAATACGTAATTTTCCCCTCTAAATTTCGCGAAACTTTTGAAATTTTTTGAAATTTTGCGAATCTGATTCTGCAAAATGGACTTTATATCTCCCCACCCCACCCTACTCCACCCCCCCCCCCAAAAAAAAATTATTATTATTATTATAATTCGTTAATAAAATAAAATAAGCTAGCCCACCTAGAAACCGAGGTTTTCTTGTGGTATTACAGCCTATCAATATTAATGATATATTCCGTAAAAGAATATCTTTGATATCAAGTTTTTTCTTTATTGCTCGGTTTCTCATTTAATTTTACTGGGCTATTTATAGGATCGACGTATGAACACTACTACCGTTTACAATGTCTGCGACTAGGGAAACAAAAATCAAGATTATTAAACTACGTTTAATGCGGTTAGACTATCATGCGTCTGATATCTTACGAGAAAGTTCGAACGTTTTCATTCTTTAAAATACCGAAAAAAGAAATACGAGTACTTGTACGCCATGAGGCAGGAATAACATCTTGACGTAAATGCGTACTATTCAGAACGCAGTGCCTTTTTCACTCAGCACTCGTGAAAAAATAGAAAATTAGCCAAATATTACGTACTTACTTGAATTATTGAAACACGCTTTACTGATCCGAATACGTCAATTGTATAAGGGAACTTCGGCGAAGATGCCGCACCTCTTGAAAATTCGCAATTGCATGTCACTGAATGATAATACATAGACTATTTTTAACCGTACCATCGTGTCGAAAATGTGAAAGACTGCATCCCCATTTGTAGGCTTTCTTTCTTCTAAATTAAGTGTCCATCAAATTTTGAAGAAACTATTTTGTTCATCTCGAATCTGCTCTCCAAATTTATTTTTGAATGGTGTGGTAAATTTAAAATCAAGGGCGGCTACCGAACATCGACAGCATTTTCTGCGTATGAACCGTCCGATTGAGACATTTCCACCAGATTCCAGTACAGAAGCTTTTCAAAAATTTTTTCGTCCGAAAAGTACAAGGCATGGAGAAACTTTCAGACATCAGAAAAATTCAGTCAAACTTATTTACGCTCAGTTTCGGTCCCTCAGTTCGAATTTTTTGTCCCAACTTGGTGGCGACGCTTCATTTTTGAAAAATGCTCAAAAGTAAGCGAAATTCGGCGAAAAATTACTATAACTCGATGTCGAGGTCAAATTTGATTAAGTCTCGAATGAGTTGTCCAGTAGGTCTTGGTGCAGAAGCTTTTCGAAAAAATTTTCATGCTAAAGACATGACGATGTATGCAAACAATTTTAAAAATCAGAAAAGAAAATCGATCAACCACTTATGTTCATTATCCCGGCGTCTTCAAAATCTCATCCCAATCAAAGACTAGGATCCTATCTTTTTTCCGCTTTTTTGTCTAAACTTCCTGCAAAGTCGAGTCGCAGTAGGACAAATTCATCGTAGTATGAGTATTATTTTGTGGAATGTGTAAAAAATAATCATCTCGCCGAATGTTGAGAGTGTCATTATTGAAATTTTGTTAGTTTTGACCCTGTTCTCCTCCTAGACCTGAATTATGAGGGTGGCGAGTTTGTCATGGCGGGTGATTTTGAGAAGAAACTTGACGTTACCTCGGTATCTGCAGAACTTCAGTTGGAAACTATAGTCTATGTTTTCATTGGCTTTTGACATTTTGAGCCAGACTCTCCGTGAAGTCGAATTGTACGGAGGATGATGGGTTCTTGACAGCTATCTTATTCGGATGTTAAATTCTTCTTCACAAATAAGTGATGTCCTCTTGTCTACAATAATAAATGCACCATTAGGGAGTTTTTGCACCCAGCTACGGAATTTTAATATAATAAATCACCTGGTTTTTAGGACTTCTAGGAATGAAATTTGTGACTTTTCGGGTCATTTTGCTCCTATTCCGCCCTCTCCCCTTCGTGTAAAAGTAATTGGCGTCAGAAAATTACGTAATGAACGATATTTGCACCCCCCTCCCTCCCCTCAACAAAGAAAAATTCGCGTAGCATATTTACTGTAACGTGTAGTTCACTTTCATTCTCCTTCCGGTTTTCATTACTTTTCAACCAATACGAAAAATGTACTATTCCCAGCTATTAGCCTCACCAGACATTGTTTTCAAGTTCAAATAATTATTAACTGCGATGATTGCAACCTCGATCTGTCAGCTATGGTCGAGGAGACAGTGGTGAACTTTGGCTGGTTTCCTGTGATTGGTGACAACGTTTGGAAATGAGTAGTACATATATCGCACGTTTTCAAGTTTTCACCGACGATCACAACTGCGACTTCGTCTATTGTTGGAGCGTTGAAGTGGCGTTCGTGTATCCAGCGAGTCGTTTATCCGCTCTGATCACGATTTTGTAGTCTTCACTTGGCATGCAATCCAACGCAGTCTTGTACAACCTAACCAATGCATGATGGTCATAAAGTAGTTGCTGCAGATCTTTAAGAATTGCTCTTTTCATTGCCGTATTAATTGTTTGACGCCGATCAAGTTGTTTCTCCATATTGCCCATGAAGTCAATTTGGATGAATGTATGCTGCGCGTGTCTTCAAGCTGTTGCAATGATCAATGATTCAATTCGATGGTTAATTTGGCCTTGGATGTGTAAAGTTGAATGCGAAGTCAGAATTACTGATTTAGAAGAGAAAATGAACGTTTACTGTCTCGAGTAGAAATTATCTCGAATGTCGGATGGAATCCGCGTTTTTCGATAATGTCTGCTCCAAATGAAGTCGTTTGGAAACACCAGTGTTGTATATTTGCGAGTTCGATAGAAAATGTGTGGTTATTCTAGTTTTCCGCCACGAAGCAATGAGTGCAATGGCTCAGGTGGCGGAGGCAATAATGGCGATTTCACCTTGCCATTGAGACAGCACAATCCAGGCGTTTCTCCAGCGAACTTCAAGGCACCGCAGTGGTCGCACACAACCTCCACTGGGCCAATTCGAACAAAAGGATGCGAGCTGTAATCAATTGTGCAATCGTATTGAAACGCTGTTTGATTCAAATCAGCATTTGAAGCATTTCTGTTGATCTGTGCGATAAGCTCGACGATTTCTCATTGCCAAGTGAGCCGTTTGGCGCCCTGCCTCTCTTTGTTCTTGTGTTTGTGAAGCACGAAGCAGGGCCATACTAACTCGGTGCTGTTCTCGTACGATTTCTTGGTCATCTGCAGCGGATTGATTCGCAATATTGCGATGTCCAATTGCATTACGGTTTCGTCGTGGAAAATTAGATATTCTGGCTCGCTGCATTGTAAATAATACTATTCACTATAAGTATGTGAGGTTGAAATGCAGTAACGGTTGAAAACTGAAAAAAAGCCGTGCACCCTCTCTCCATTTCCATATAGATAGGCGAAAATAAGATGTTTCAAATACCGGTAGTAAACTGAAAAAATGTCGTTCCATACAGAAAATGTATGAGAAAATGAATTTTCTTAATACATTTTGTTTTCGCGAAATTTTCCGATGTTTTAATAGTTGTTCTGTTATTCTGGGTGGAGACAAACCTAATAAATCAATAAAGATCATAAAAATCGGTTCAGCCGTTCTTGAGCTATAAATGGTGTAACTAACCCGACTTCGTTTTATTTATTAAGAAAAATAAGCGGTAAGGACGGCACATGTCTGACTCGCGATAGCGCCGAGACAGAATAAGAGCTCAACGGGTTTACAGACGCGGGATCCCGAAAAACTTTAAAGATATCTATTATCTGGGTATAGAGCGGAATAGACGGAGGAAATAGAGAACAAGTTCGTATTTCCAGTTAGTCGGTTGCTGTTGGAACCTAGACTCGATGGTAGAAACGCGATGAAAACGGTAAAGGTGTAGATAGGCCTTGCCCGTGCTAAATATTCCTTTTCCGAGCTGTTACGCGAACGTTTGCACAACTAGAATCTGTAGAGAGAAGAATCAGACCGCTGTTGATGTTGACTAAAAATCGAATTTCCTATTCTGATACGGCGACATAGAAAGACAAACCTGAGTCAGATAGATAAAAGGATGTACGTGGAATAGCAAAAATAATACTAGTCCGAATGCGTAAAAAGTAGACGGAGGATCGTCAGCGATATTTCCAGGAAGAGAGGCGCGGCGCGGGCGGGTCTGCGAATGAAGAGGATATCGCGTGGACACGATGAGGCGACCAGAGCTACGGTGAAAAGAAAATGTTGCGTGGAAGAAGAAATACATTCTCGTACAGATAGCATAACGTACGAATTACGAATATCTACATAATGTATGCAAAGTTGGTAAACTGGTTCTTGTGCGCGCAGACCGACCGGAAGGTTCTTCGTGGCGATTCAAGACGGTGTTCTAGGCGGTACAAGAAATTCCTTACCGAAAATACGTAAATAAATTATTCGTGAATGATGCATCCTGATCCTGGACGATAGATATCGCGACCGCCCGAAAAAGTAAGCTAAATAATCGAGCATTGAGAACTAAAAAACAAAATGTAGGTAGCGTAGATTCGCATGCTCGCACGCACAAACTTACGCGAACACACAACTCGAGCATTTTGAAGTTATCATTATTTATCAAATAAATCGCCTCCGTGAGAAATATACGGGCGATGTTCCGATATTTTGAAACTTGAAAAATTAGACGTTGATTTTGAATAAATGTTGGCTGAAACCAATAGATACTTTGCATCGTGGACTATTAATAAGAATAATCTTCAAACAAGATGATCGTTGAAATCTTCGTTAAACTTGACCTTCGCTCCTCGAGTAAAAGAATAAGAGAAATCGATTTGAATTACATGTTCGCGACTCGTTGCTACTGTTTGGTACCACCCAGACAGACGTCAGCTACTTTGATTGGAGTGTCTTATATCGTCGGAGGCTGCAAGCATTTGGTAGGCGCGAATTGTGAAAAATAAGAAATACCGATGAACTTCAAACTGGAGGGTAAGTTTATTACAGTACATACCAGCAGAAGTTCGAAAAAAAGAAAGAGGGAAAAAAAAAGACTAAAATATGTACGACCGTGATTATGGCATGGCGTTACGTGTTATAGGTATGTTAATGAAGAGTGTGAAGTCAAGCTGAGCTGAGCAAGTACCCTCTGCGGCGTACATGACCAGTTTGTGTGAATGCTGGCGAAGTACGATATGTGCTACTCTACAGTTATATTCGTAGACGGAGCGGAGTTTGAGTAAAAGTACGGTAGACGTACCTACTCCTACTCCTATTCCTATAATAACCGCATTAAGCCAAAATTATTACGCTCTGGATAGTGCTGTACTCGTATTACCGCTGTTGATGTCGTTCTAACAGCGTCGTTTGTAATAAGAGTCTGCCGCTCTCTGCCGTGTGTTCCTTCTCTCTCTTCGGGTCTTCATCCTTTTCATTTTTCCTCCTTCTCCTCCGCCACCACACCGTCGTTATCATCGTTTTTCCAGGTTTTAATACTCCGTCCTCGTCCTCGTCCTCGTCCAAGTATGTACCTACACAACTACAAACTGTACAGTGTACACGGCAAACCATTAAAAGCGATAAAAACAGGAAGGACAGATAGGGTTTTTACGATGATTTTCACGCAGCACATTTAACGCTGTATACGAGTAGATATACAACAATAAATATCCGATTACAGCACCCTAGTTTATACGCTTATTACCTATTAAAAAAAAAAAAAAAAAAATTATAATAAGAAAAAATTGAAATTTACGAGATCAATTATTTTTACTTTTACTTAGTCGTAAATACGATCTTTAAAGAAAAAAGGAAACGCGCGACCGAGATGAGTTTGAATTCGAGCGTTTAAAAAATAACGCGCGAAACAGGTATCGTGTGTGTTCAAAAAGAAGTACTCGTAAATGTGCAAATGTTTTCGTTGGCACCTAGCTAGTATGTCTCCTGTGAGGTAAGCGCATTATCGCCTATTCTCATAAATGAAATATACGAGTTTTTCTACGCCATCGGGTAAATGCAATTCGTACTAACGCGTGTTGAACACGCTGACAACCAGGGCTGCACCGAAACTGTCTCGTTTGGGCGAGGGCCGTGGAATTCTACTTCATTTGACCGAAAAAGCTACGAAATCGGTACCTGAGCCTAAAAAAGAATCATTGTTCTTTCGATTTTGGTAACGTGTGTCCCGATTTCTTCTACATAAAATATGTAGTTCCTCGCTTAGAACAACCCAACTAACTGACGAAAGTGTCGGAAGAAGTCTTCTCCCATATACCTCCGCTCGGATGTACGTTCAATTGCAGTAATTCTACATACTACATACTCGTAGTACTATACTATATGGTCAACATCAGCATTTATTGCCTGTCGAGTAAATATTACGTACGTATTAAAGTTCGTACCCAGAAACCTGATGATTCTAGATGTTGCCAAATGAAAATCCGTGGATGCGTACTCGAACTACAGCGTGGTTCCGCCTTAACGTCGCAAATGCTCCGAGGATAAAAAGATCTCCGAAAAATTACGTGTACTCGTTTTATTTTCCTACTCGCTATTATTTTCTGGAAAAACGAATGCGATTAATTGTTGATTTCTCCTTGTTCTTCAGTTATTGTGTCGCCTCTTTCGGGTTCTTGCTAGAAATGAAGAAAACTACCCATTAATCTCACTATTTTTGTCGAAACGTTTCCTCTATTGCAGCGCCTTAACGCGTTACAAAATTGAATAGATCTGTCACTTTTCAACGTACTGCTTCGCAATACCTACAATCAATTGATACGACATGCCACGGGTTAACAGTTGTTGTTTACGTTTTACAACGAATATCTCAAATTCAGTCTGCCAGTAGGTACTCGTATTTTCAGAAAAGTTCAGCCAGTTATTCTATCATCGAGTTGAGTAACTTACTTCAATCTACTGCTACAAATAATAAATATTAGGTCAGTGGCGTCGGAAAGTCTTTTTTGGAGGTACAAAAAGATCTCGTTTCGAAAGCCGAATTAAAAAAGGAAGAATCCTTCAACACGCCTTTTATCAACTTGCTGAATAGTTTTCAAATTTTTTCACTTTACGTATTTTATTGTCTACCCTTTCCCCGTTTTAACGTCACCGCATTAACTACGATTTCTTAATAAAGAAAGAAATTGGCATTTTCACGATAGGACGAAACAGAATACGTCGATTTAGTGTGTTTGCCCATAACCAAACAAGTGTTGCTAATGTTGTCGAGTTCATATTTCAGATTCAGTTGGCTAAAACGTAGATGATTGTATACGGACGCAACGCACCAAAAAGGGAAAAATAAAGCGATCGAATAATGCTTGCACAATGATGTGTTCGGTATACCTAGTACATAGGTACACAAATGAACGAAGTATAGTGGGTAAAGAGTACGTACTATTATGTTGCATGATTTGAAACAATTTTGCACCTCACGGGAAACAATTGAAATTCACAGATAATGCATATATGTCAATGATACAGTTGTTCTAACGTTACTTTCACCATCTAGCGCAAAACTGTACTGTCCCTGTCCACTAGGAGCAAGAACGCATACCTGCACTGTATATTCTATGTATAACTCTGATACACGTCATATACATTATACACACTTCGACCTGTCCACTGTGATCAGTGCCCTATTCTTCTCACACATTATTTGCCCATGTGCGCCATACGGCAAAATCAAAACTTTCCGGCCATGATATGTTCTATGTTGTACTTCTCACGTGCGACACATTTCGAAGGAGTTATCGTAGTTGCATATACATTGAAAAACAGGCATTCCGTTTGTTACAACCGAACCTACGTATGTGTGTAGTATGTAGAGTACATAAATGTTCGGTACAAATAAGTATTATAAGTCGTATAATGCGCGGTTATCTCTTTATTTACTGCTATCTATAAATACCTTCTTCATTCGGCGGATTTGATGGCGAAATCGAGATGGGGTTAAAATTTACTGTAGTAATATTTAACCGGTCACTTCGGCTACTAAACGTTTTCGGCAAATGGAGTCTCAAGTAATGGCGAAACGGCCAAGTTTTCGCGAGCGTGGACGCGGGCACAAAAGCATCGTCGTTACCGTTATTAATGTCCATGTACTTTCTTTTTTTCTCCTATTTTTTATTTAATATCTATTAGAATTAGAAATAATTTAGTTCTCACATTAGTTATAGCATGTACATTGTACACGTTTAAACAGTAAGTTATACTACCGGTAACTTTAACGATAAAGTTTCATCGCATTTCGATCGGTTATATTACTAACTAAAAAAACAGTCGTGATATAAGTACAGGAGTATCGATTCCTCGATTCAACCAATAAAAGAGATGAAATTACGATCTTATGCGTAAAATGGTGGAGCTACAGTTAAATATTGATTAATTCTAGGCCCTATGTTGGGCATAAGCCTTTCTCAGCCTTGTCCATTTAATCCTTTCAAATGCGACCCGATGGAACAGGTTGTTCTGTAAGAATTCTACAATATCGTTTTCTCATCTAATTTTTTGTCTTCCTGGTTTTCTTCCTTCTTTCAAGTACCAGTTTGTGATGCTGCATGTCTACCGGTTATCTACTATACCTCATCGTGTGTCTAGCCCAGTCCAATTTCAAACGAAGTGCGGTGCGTGCCACGTGTACTATTTTTAGGTTATTTGTAAATTTGCTACTCAACATTCTGTTACTGATTTTATTTGCTCGTTTGATATCCAGCAGTAACCTTTCTATCGCCATTTGAGTTTTTCTCAGCTTATTCGAGTCTTTTATAGCTAAGGACCATATTTGTGAATCATAGGTTAGAGTTGGGACTACGTAGCGTTTAATAAGGTTACTTTATAGGCTGTTTCAAAACTATTTTTTTTTTTACAGTCTTTCTTATTGATCAGTATTTTTCCCCATGCTAGTGCAACTCGTCTGCTTATTTATTTTTCCACACGATTTTCTAGAGTGATAGTTTGTCCGAGATAGTTGTCTTACTTGGTTAATTTGTTCCCTCCTATTGAAAAAGCCGCGTCTTCTTCTTCTCGAGTATCATCATTTTCAATATTACTTAATATTTTTGTTTTCTCTATATTCATCTGTAGTCCTTCCACTCCCCCTTTTTCGTATTCCCAAGTCATTCCGTTTTATTCTCTTCGATGCGTCTGCAAAGCGTAGATTATTTAAATATTCTCTGTTAATGTTTACCCCTTTACCTTTACCTTCCCACTTCACCTGTTTAAGTGCCTTCTCTAATGCACTGCTGAACAAAATTTGGGATAGAAGGCCTTTTTGTCTTACGCCCTTTTTTAATTGGAAATTTGTTTTATATCGGTTTGTTATTCTGGCTTCTACGTCAGTGTACATATTGTATATTACTTTTACATATTGGTGATTTATCCCGATTTTTCAAAGTTCAAGGCATAAATCATGGATTTACGTTTCAGGGAGTCGAACGCTTTTGTATAGTTCATGAAAGCTAAAGGCTAAGTATATTCTTCTCCCCGCCTCCCTTGTATTCTTTGTTTTCCTGTAGTACTCGGACGCTATCTAATTTATTTCTTACGAGTTGTATTCTTTGTTTATCCAATAAGAACGTCATCCATGAAGTTCCTATAGTTGCATTTCTTTTAATTCTTCGTACTCGTAGTTGTTTCCTGTATCTCGGTAATAGGACTATCATATTTTTTTCTACTGTAGCCCCTCAATCGGTTTTTAACCAGCTCATATTTTAAGCTTAGTTTTAATTTGTCTGCTCTCGTTAAAAATTTTTTAGACTTCAAGTTTTCCGTTTCTTTTATTAGGTTCCTACTGTCCTCTAGAAATCCTATTTTATCAGCTTTAGTTAATGCTAGTTTGCTTCTGTAGTGTTGCAAGTAGCTTTCATTATACGGGTAGGTAACTGTTTTTAGCCACGCATTATATGTTTCTACCTCCGCTTGTTCTGTTATTTCTTCTTTTGTGAAAGGTTTAATTAGTTTTTCCCTATGTCGAACCTTATTTTATGCATTTTCCCAGTTGGTTCGGTTTTTAAGTCGCTGGTGATTACCTCTCCTCTTGTATTTCCATAGTTTCATACTTATTTCGCATTCGGTTGATTTATGGTCAAAATGGAACTTGAAATTTGATATCACTCTAAAATTCGTAACATTATTTTTAGGTTGTTCTCCAAATAGAGGTCAACTAGTCTTTGCCCTCTCTTTAACGTAGGTACTTCATATTATCCTTACATGTACGGAGCTCGGTGGTACGATCTATTTGGAACCGAATCGGTCACATCTAATTCCGATGTGGTATGCTTAAATCGTATCGAGACCACAGGAGTGCTTCTACACATCGAATAAGTGGTCATTCTGCATTTTTGTCTAGAATTATTATGGTATTGCATTTTGAGTGTAAAATAGCTATTTTACATGTTACGTTAAAATATATCGTCGCCACGGTTTAAATACAACGTAAGTCCACATTTATTGAAAAATGAGGTTTACTTGGTTCCTAATGTTAAAAAAGAATAAAATTGAGGAATTTAAATTTAAATCCTCGTAAGTCGAAAGTGCACTTTACTTCTCTTCTCCTAGCAGTGAAATTAGAAACCTCGGAAGTCATTTATCCAAATTTTCTATTCAGTTTTTTGTGTTTTCTGACGTTTATGCATTTTTGGACTTACGTGGTACTTAAACCGAGGTGACGATATGTAGAATATGGATGTGAAATTCAGCTTACACTCTAAAGCATGGCGATAAAGAATCAACGTGAAACTTTCTATTAGTATGGCTATGCTATCATAAACCAAAGAAAATTGAGTCGTACACGGTACACGTTTCTTTCCTATGCCAAGTGCAACGTTAATGATCCTCGCTTTAGGCATAAATATACATATTATATGTATATTTCACCTCATGTTATACGTACATCACTCCATGTCCACACCACATCACATCACATCACATCACACCGCGCCGCAACGCATACCATATACCGTATGTACTATGCATGCCATGCCATGCGGTACCATACCCCATGCCATACCAAACCGAAGCGTACCACAACCCGCCCGCCGCGCCATGCCATGCCATATCATGCTAACGTCGCAACGTAATGCACAACATGCACAGTGCCGTACCACAATAAAGTCGAACGCCGGAAGATCCGTCCGGTCGTATCGGACGATTTGAATTTTAAAACTCGCGATTGATGTTTGACAGCACCCAGACTAAGCATAGGGTAAACCGTACTCGACCCAATATCCTACACTTATCTTTTATGAAGGTGAACCACTTCGAAGCATTTCTTTCATCCTTGTTTTTCTCTTTCTTTTCATAACGTTTCCGTTTACATTTTATTTCCCTTAATTAGTTAATGTTTCCATTGGACGTGTAAGCGGGCTTAGTGGGTGCGAGTGCGGGTGTACACGATGGTCGTTTGATATTAATGTTTCTCGTTCGGGAAAGACTCCTCTCACCCCCCCCCTCCCCTCACCCTCCGCACCGTCTGTTTGTGCATACTCGACACGGCTATCTATAAATACTGACGCGACGACTATGACAACGACGGATAACGAGAATGAAAACAAAGTTAATGAGAGTAAATATTCGCTCGTACACGGTGAGTGTAGTGTAGGTACGTGCTACGTGCTGTAGGTACGCATTCTTACTCGGATACCTACATACATGATAATGCGCCAGCCGAGTAATACATAAACCTACACTTGTGGAAGTATATATTTTACTCGTAAATCGTACGGGCTCTGAATGTCGATTCAAGGTCTCATTACCCCCCACACTCGCACTCGCATCCGCACCAGCATTTATCGTGACCGGGCTCGCACTCGCGCTAGAATTGCTACCGATCACGGTTAACGGCGGATATTTGAATCAATAATTTGTAAAATCGCCGAATGCGATAAATCGCTCCGCTCCGCGCTACCTCACCCGCCCCTCACCCATAAATCACATCTTTCGGTATACCCAATTATTTCTGCGTGTATTATACCTACAATTATAATATTATGTGGATCTATACAGTTATCTACAGAGGTCTGGTTGGCCGAGTGGATAGCGCGAACGGTTCCGAGTCGAGTCCCAAAATGTCATTTTTAGTTGAATTAAGTCCCGTACTGACGGGTATGGTATGCTTAAAGGATGGGTAAAATCGTTCCTAGTATATAGTCGCACAAATTTTTGAACGAGGCGTAATCTCGAATTCCTTAGCTCGTGTTCAACAGTCAGGGATGTACCGATCAGTTTTTTCTGGGGGGAGGGGGGGGGAGGAGGTAAAAACTGTGAAAGTCCCAACTGACTCAACTCAAAATTCCAAAGTATCAAAGCAAAAAAAAAAAAAAAAAAAAAAACCTTTTCACCTGCTGGATTTTTCCAACTGACTCATCTCAAAATTCCCAAGTATCAAAGCAAAGGAAGAAAAATCGTTTGCCTTGTTCGGTTTACCCAACTTCTCAATTCAATTCCAAATATCAAAGCAAAAAAAAAACAAAAAAACTTTTGACCTGTTGAATTTATTTTTCCAAATCGCCTGACTGTGACTGAAATGGTAAATTTTCCCAACTGCTAAGAGAAAAATCCCTACGGGGGAGGGAGATAAGTTGCCCCCTGTCCCCCTATCGGTGGTACGTTTCTGTCAACGGTCTACATAGATGAAACTTTCCGAAGTGTTCCAACTTTGTTCACACATCTTTTCACCATACATGGGTTCAAATACAATACATACGTCCTTCTTACATTTTCTCTTCTTCTAAGCAAAACAATTGGCGCCTAACGAAACAGTTCTCCAAAATGTTGTGAATGAGTTCATTGATCTTGGCTTGATCTTTGTATCCTCGGAATTTTTCGCTGATTTCGATCAAGCAATCCACTGCAGCGCGCATTGTATGGCCTGATGTTTCCACGAAAGGGTGTCCGTCTGTCTGGGGCAAAGCTGGTGGCGTCGAATCCAGAACCTGTCCTTGACGGACGAGTATAAAGACGTTGACAGCAAAAGAGGGCAGTTCTTGAAACTTTTCTTGAGTGTACCATGTAGAAACTTTTGCTGAAGACTTAATGCCACTGCTTCCTGACTCTGTGTGTGGTGTGGGGGGGGGGAGAGTGAGAGAGTGAGTGAGAGAGAGAGAGAGAGAGAGAGAGAGAGTGAGAGTGAGAGAGAGAGTGAGAGAGTGAGAGGGTGAGAGAGAGAGAGAGAGAGAGAGAGAGAGAGAGAAAGTCAAAAATTCGGTCGAAATGGGTTACTTAGACTAAGAGTCTAGCTCATCAAATTTAACGAGGGATTCGAATTCATCTCGAAAAATTGAGTAATTCGCACTTGGACCCTCGAAGTCACGACCCTCGTGATCTCGTGTACCGGACCCACGAAATCAGGACGCTCGTGATCTCATGTTCCAGATCCACAAAGTCAACTCCTGTGATCTCGGCGCAGTACCAACGGTACATGATGCAGTCACGCCCAATTCGGGTCGTTATCTTGTGTACCGGAGCCACGAAGTGACGACCATCGTGCAGTCCCGTAGAGAGAAAAAGAGGGCCTAGGGGGAATTTCCACGCGCCCCCTCCTTCCAGTTCATTTTTTTTCTTTTGTCTGATAGGAAAATATTATAAGCTACGGGATAAGACGTTTCTTTCATGGTGTAAAGAGTGACTGCTGATTTGATGTACAGTATGATATAGCCGTAAGCATTGAAATTCAGGTCTTTTAAAAATATCGGGCCCTCCTGAAAGTCCGGGCCCGGGATATTTCCCCCTATCTCCCCTTCCTCTCGACAGGGTTGCCCTCGTGATCTCGTATACCAGACCCGCGAAGTCACGACCCTCGTGATCTCGTGTACCGGACCCACAAAGTCACAACTCTCGTGATCTCCTGTACCGGCCCCACGAAGTGTCCACTTTTGGCCAGGGTACCATCTTTGGTCAGGTTTCTCATAAATTTGCTAGCAAATAAGGACTGGGTAACATTGGGAATGTGAGTTTTGCATTATAAAATCAGTGAACACTGCCGTGTATATGGTGTGTTGTATATTCAAGTTCACGTCACCCATTCTTTAAAAAAAAAATTGATCTGTGGCGGACTTCAAAACTTCAGTGATTTCTTATCAAAACTCTTAAGAATCCAGCAATTGAAAATATCGTCCTACGAACACTTCCAGGCAGTAATTGCACTAGGCAACGTATTTTTCTACTTCTTCATATTATTAGTAACGGATTTTGATTTAAGAAATTGGTTTTTACTCCGTTTTTCATTAATTAAGAAGCATGGCCAAGTTCGAGTCTCGAATCTAATGATTTCACCATCTTTGGCCTGCAACCTATCCAAAGATGCGTACAGTGCTAATCTATTTTTGGCCAGCCTTGTTATGAACAAGTTGGAAAAGCTGAAAATTTCCCATAAAATTCACAAGATTCTTCGTCATGTCACTACTAAAGTGTCGCACAAAAAGGTAGAAATATACCAATAATTTTTAAAGCAATTCACGAATAAGAAATGACGTACCAGAAATGTGAGATTTGTTTTTATGAATAATATGAATATAAAATGTAATTTATTGTGTTGAAAGTACTATTTTTCACGAAGAAATACATCTAATATCTTCTCTACGCACTCCTCCACTACTTTCCAAGCTTATGTCAGCTTAAACGTGCAAAAATTCTGTATAATCCATGGAGCAAAAAATGGTAATGAAGTAGGTCGTAGATGGCAAAACTGGCCAAAGATGGGTATTTTAGGTTACAGTTTTTCTATTTTCAGTTACTAGGCGAGTAAATCATTTATATCAGTCCCTCAGAACATAAACAATGATGATAAGTCAAATTTCATGGAAGAAAACTGATTCTTGTATTTTTAAATTGCTTTCAAAGTTGAAGAATCTCCTTAACCTGGCCAAAAGTGGACGATTTACCCTAGGCTCGAAAATGTGGTCGAAATGTGTCAAAAAATGAGTCTAGCTCAAATTTGACAACGAATTCGAATTCGTGTCGAAAAATTGAGTAATTAGCACTAACTATCAAATACAAAAATCAGAGTTAAATTGTGGTCGTCAGCATTTTCTCTTGCTACCTCATCAAAAAATTCTGCGGGCGCCCATGGTACTCCCCATCGCGAAGCGATGAAATTGCAGATTGCTAGCACGTATATTATTCCAGTATAGGTAGGCGTGGGTAGTAGGTAAGGTGCCTACTAGGTACCTACACCTTTGTACCTAGAACACACATCATCTTGGGTAACGTGTCATTATTATCTGTATCGTTTCCGATTTCATGTGTTGTATTAAGTACGTAAGTATATAAGATTGGAATGAGGTACCTAACCTATATGTCTCGTCTCGTCTACTCTTTGAATTTGATCGTGAAAAGCCAGCACGTGATGCCCGCCGCGTGTATAACTGTATCGAATAGAGTTGTAGATCTATATACGTAATTCGCAGTTTCCTCCTATAACGAAACAAAACGCAGCTACATGGAACTTGGAGAACTGAGAAACCCAATTAACAATGATTGACAAAGAACGGAAGTCGAGATGGTGAAAAATTAAGACACCCCGCAACCGTCGCAATAATAGCGTTCGCGGTAATGCGGATTTAGTATGAAGTTTCTACCTCTGCCGCCACCGCCACCGTCACCGTCACCGTCACCACTGTTATCGCGGTACTGGAGATTTGGAAAAAGAACGAAACCAAACGTCTTATTTGATTTTCGCTCTAGCTTTCTTTCGCGTTATTAACAGGCTTTAAGCTCCGGATTCGGAAATAACCATTTGGGAATTGTCTTTAATAATCGGCATGCTCACTCTAATAATAAGAAGAAGAAGAAGAAAAAAAGAAAAAGCAGAAGAAAAAAGAAAGAAAGAGATAGACTTGAATACGTGGATACTAATCGAAGTAGAAATAAAATAAGTTCTCTTTTTTAATCTTCTTCATTTTCATCCTTTACTCTCCTGCCTCTTCTTCTTCCTCGATTTCCCCTTCCGTCCTCGTCTTCAGCATTCGGCATCGATATTTCGATTTTAAAAGAAATTCTGACGTTCGCTATTCTCCTGACAAGTGGAAGGTAGGTGCGTGAGATCATTCGTTGAAAAATAGTGGCGCGACAGTTCGAATATTGTTGGTCATACGACAGACGGTACAGAAGCGCCATTAGCCATTACCAATCGTTGAAAGATTAAGTGAAGCGACGCTGTAAAATTTGCAGCGTAAACAACGTCGCTCTTCTCAATGGCTCTCAGCATAACCTCTCATAGTATGTGCAGTACTTTAGGATACAGCAGTAGTAAACGCTACTCCCAATCACAAACAGCCATCGTCCCGTGTAAAAGACGAAACTTAACGAAATAGTCGGACCAAGATTTCTTACTAAACCATACGAGAAAATCGGGTTGTAAAGTACGTTCCAGGAATTTTGGAAGACACCTATTCCGAAAACCTACTAATTTTTCCAAATGTTCCGGGTTTACACACGAAGAAAAAAACTGCATTACTTTGCGAATGCTCTCCGCCTTATATTTCATGTCGGCAAATTACATCCTAGCCATCGACTTCAAACCGACAAGCTCGATTTAGAACATTTATGGATAAAAATCACGAAACATTTCTTGGTGACTTGTTGTGCAAATGTATACAGTAGACTCCCCCAGTTATCCAACCTAATTCATGTTGAAGGTGGGTCAGGTAAGGAAGAAGTCGGATAATTCGAAAATATCGCAAATTCTGTAAAAGTAACATTCAAAATAAGTGCAGTACGGGTACATAATATATTTCTTTATTCGAGAAATATTGACAAACTCTAATTAGCAGGATCAGGGTCGCCAAGAGCTAAACCGGGCCCCGGGGGAAAAATCTGCGGGTCTACCCCTCAAAAAACCCAGGCCCGGAGGAAAAGTACCCTTTCCCCCCTTCTCCACGGCCCTGAGCAGGATATGCTTCTGTCTCGAACGCAATACGGATTATTCGACACGTTGAGGGCGAGTAATCCTAAGAAGTTGGAGAAAAAGTTTGAGTCGGTTAATCCGAATGTCGAACGCCAAACAGCTACGTCAGCAACTACAACCGAGGGTAAACTTCCTAAACAAAAAGCATTTGAACGACAATAAGAATATTGGATCGAAAAATTTTCTAACTCGCTGAAGATGGCAAATTTTGCGAATTTCAGTCTTAGTAGATTGGAGTGATTTGATAAATTCAGCTAAGAACGGCAGAAACTCGGAGAAAGGCAAAGATGCATTCGAGACGAGAAAAGGCGTAAAAAATGTAGTGTTCCGTCGTGCGAGGAACCGAAGCGTTGCGGTTTAAAACCTTAATTTTAGTAACGACGGGGAAATACGTCGAATCGTATCAAACTTCAAGACTGTGAAATTTTGAAGAATAAATCAAATTGTAATGCACTAAACAATAAAAATATTTTTTAAAAAGGAACAAAGAACAAATGAAAATAGAAAATAAAAGGCTCGAAGTAAACCAAAAAAACTGCTTCAATATGTAAAAAAGAGGGGAGTGATACGTTTTCGCTATGGAAAGTAGAAAACCGAATGACGAGTCGACACTTCTACGCGAACGTCCGAACGAAAAGCTAGCCCAGCCTCTGGAGTGTTGGATAGGGCGCGAAGGGATGAGAGAAGCCGGTTCTCCCAGAAGGGCTCGAGTACTTTGGATTCGTACCGATCTACCGAAGTAGAAAAAGAAATCGCTCGAGGCGCTGAATCAGTCCTTACCTGTCCAAAATCGTACCAGCAAATGTACCTATGCTCTGTATACCTATGCATGTATATCATCGATATTCGTACACGTCCGTATCGTCTGCAAAGCTGACCCCGAGTTTTCCGCCATCCTTTAAAAATTATCGCGCAACTCGAGTACATCGACTATACCTCTACACCTCCTCTACACTCTACGCACGCGTGCATAGGCTGGCTAAATCCTCTCAGCACTCGTGCCTTTCTACCACGACGTGTATTTCCGCACACCGCATGAGTGTTCATCATCTTTTCCTCGTTCGTCGTACTCGTATTTATTACCTATCTATATTAAAGCATTTTCTATAAGAAGATTCTTATATTGTAGAAAGAGGAGAAGGATAGAGACGAAGACTAAGCGAGCGAAATACGCGTACGTAGGCAGAAAGAAAGAAAGTGTGTGTGTGTGTGTGTGCGTGTGCGTGTGAGAGAGAGAGAGAGAGAGAGAAATGACGAGGGAAGTTGCAAACTAATTTCTGACCATCCATAGTTTGAACAGAACTACCCTTCTACTTTTCAACC
>CM063111.1:65261619-65323956 GCA_031841125.1 Acanthococcus lagerstroemiae | reverse complement strand
GTATTTACAAAATTTTAGATGGTCACCTTCAGCCATTGGAGCAGGCAGAGGGTTTTGAAAAAACTTTAGTACAATAGACCACATTCAAACAATCAGTCGACTCCTTAAAAAAACCAACGAATTCAACATAAATTTGGCAATTATGTTTATAGATTTTAATGAAGCTTTTGACTCCCTCTCCCATGACATTTGGCTTACTTTAGCTCAGCAAGAAGTTCCGGAAAAGATCATCAAAATTCTAAAAAATCTATATGACAACTCGAAAACCCAAACCAAGCTGGATAAAGAAAGTGAGCGGTTCAGGGTTTAACGTGGTGTAAAACAAGGGATCCACTCTCCCCACACATTTTTAATGCAGTCTTAAACATATTTTTCGGCAAATCAATTGGCAGGGAAGGGACCTTCTGTCCCTTAATCTATCCGTCAGGTAATTCTGTTGGTCTCATTTTTCACTTTTTCTTTGAACATCTCCCGTCTTCATCCTAAGAAAATAGATTCAACAACCTACAGATCCAAAATTTATAGACTAGCAGACAACCATCCAGCCGGTTACTTCGGTAGACAACCAGTGACATGCTGTAAAGCGGGATCCGTAGAGCCGAATACAGGGCTGAGTCTCTATAAACTGTAGAGGGTTACATGTATCAACAAAGTGCTTCACAGTAAAGTTCCAAAATTGAGAAAAGCCAACACCTCCGCGAAGAACATGCTCTTGTGAGAGGGGGGGAGGAGGTGTCCAAAATCCCAACTAAAATGTTGCGAGAAATTTCTCAACCTTTTAGTAAAATGAAACATTATGAAATTCCCATGAAAGCAAATAAAAAACATGATTGATTTTCTCCCGATGAATGTCAGAATTTCCCAATGTTCGGTCTATAATTTCCACAAATGGGCCGGAATGGGGTGTCTCTAACCATCTTTCTTCTTCTAGGAAGGATGAAAAACAAAATTTGACATGAAAGTAATTCATAAGGCCTAAATCTGACCTCTTGGGGTGCTACAAAAGGAGGTTCCGCCCAAGAAATACTTTCGTTTCAAGGTAGTCAAGATAGTATCAATAGACATGTTTTTAAGACCGCTGAATTCAATGATCGTACTTATGCAAACTCATCTATTTAACAATATTCTCTTGCTGACGTAACACGACCACGTTCTTCAAGACAATTTGGAGCACGTATTGAATTTTATATTCAAAAGAACAAAATAAAAAGTTTACATCTTCTTCCCTTTTTAGTAAGCGCAATTCCCATTACACCCTTCTCCGAGGGTACGGGTATCAAGCAGCATCTCGAAAAATTGATAGTGCTTTAGCTCTTTGACTTCAGATTCCTTCAGTAGCACCTCATGATGGGAAATGACAAGGAAGGAAAAGAAGCGGGGAAGGATTAAATCGGAAAATGACTTTCAGGATTGAATTCACCGACTAAACCTATACGTTACCTACATCTCAAAAAAACGAGTATGTTTTGGGCTGAACCTCCTTTATGATATCTCAAAAGGGCAACTTCAGAAACTTATAGATCATCTCCCGCTTTTAATTTTATTTTCCCACCCTTGTTCCCCATTTCAGGAACTCACTGGGGAAAGTACTGTGGTATAATTTTCAGCAGAATTAGTATTTTCAGATATTTTTTCCTTTTCAGCATTTACTTTTTATATTGATGATGTGAACCAAAACTCCTATGTGAATTGCGTGTTAAGCCCCTCCCACGGGTCGAGATAACTATCTAGTGACCTCGAAATTTGACCTGAGCTCATCATACGAGCAACGTGGGTGTCGGTGAAGGGGTCGAGCTATGAAAATTGGTAATTTCTTCTCGAACTTTCAAAATATTGAATCAATTTTTACATTTCCCACCACAATTTTCCTCCCCCTTTTTCCTACGACGTAACAACGGCTCTAATGTAGATAGATAAAATAAACTCGGGAAGAAGTAAAGCTCTTACTTTGATGTCAGGTCAAATGAAACTTCAATACTAACCGATGACAGTAGGCTCCAAGTCAACCAGTACAGCTCGAGGTACGTATCTTCCAGCGGACGTTTCCTGGTAGAAGGTTCCGAAGAAATCGTTCGCACTACACGCTACCGAATCTGCTGTCAAAAATCCATCGGGACTGACTCCGTGCTCGACTCCGTACAGTTCCCAGCACGCGTTACCGATTTGGACTCCCGCCTGACCTACGTGTACCGACACAACTTCTCTCTGTAAAAAAATTCAAAACAATGAAGTACGTACATATAATTTTTAATTTAAGCCAGAAACGGTGGAAAAAGCGGAAATTTGGTTATAAAAAAATGGAAAAGGGTGAATTTTTGAACTTTTACTTCCGGTTTCAAAAAATGTACGCGTTGTTTTACTACCGTAAAGAAAGGCATTTCAGTATTTAAAATGTTCCAAAATAGGTCGCTCACTTTTTTTTTTCATCGGAATTCCTCGGTGAATTTCGGATTACAATAATATTAAATACCAATCTGCAAATGTGTGCTAACTTACAGCTTCAAACAGGGGCCGCGACTGAAGAGGGCCAACATACAGATTAAATGTTTATGCATTTTGAAGATTTTTTGAGAATCACTACTAGCCCATTTTCAGTAAGTTCCTCAGCAGAATAGAGGACAACTGTGTACACGTGCTTTTTTCGAGGAAGCTAGACTCTAAAGATTCTACATATTTGTACAGTGAATTATTTCAACGAATAATTTCCCAAAGTTCTTGGTCCGATAGGAAAGCATTTGGGCAATATAAGGAAGTGAGGGAAGAAGAAATATTCAACCAGGAAGAAATTAATTTTTGGCGAACTAAATGACACGGAATTCCTGATAGTTTTTATTCAAAACTTTTCGAATATTTTGAAATAGTTTATTAAAAAATTTAGAAAATTTCACGTTTTAAGAGTGACAGTTTTCCGGTTCTAATGTTGGTTGGAGTATGTTATGCACACTTTTTTTCCATCCCATATTTACAGGTTTAAGTTTATTGATCAGACTAGAAGAATGCATTAGGAGGTCCAAAGTAATACTTCCCAAATAGGAGTACTGTGCACTAAAACAAGAGATCGCTTAAGGCATTGGTACACTTTTCCTTATTTTTTCTAATTTCTCATAATGATCGTCAGTATGACTCAAATTGTTGCCGAAAAATATACCTATTTACCTCCGTGTTCTTTTGATATTTGGGACAAAAAAAAAATTTAGCTGAAAATTTAAAAATTCTATGTCAGAATAACTCACATACTTTCGGTATCAACTAGAGAGGGGTCATAATAATAAATCAGAAAAAACAAGGGAAAATGTATCAAGGCCGTAACAGATCACTCGTTTCAGGAAGACCAATTTTTTTTTTGAGGATGAGTTTAACCTTTGTTCGAGGGAGGGGACATTTTTGATGGTGGAGAATGGAAAATATAGATGCTTCGCCACTAAATTTTGCATCTGTATTCGACAGCTACGAAGGTAATATTTAGAATCAAGATGAAAAAAACAGCAACAATAACAGTTCTGTTCAACTCAATACGAATTTGCTTAGGACAATGAAGTCAGTGAGTGCCATAAGAATATTTTTTTGAGAACAAGGATATTTCAAGACAATCATTGGGGGCGGGGGGAGAGAACCAAAATTAAGATTTTTAATTTTGAGACTGTTTTTAATAACGCGCCGTTTCCGACACTGATTCGCCATTACTTTGACCATATCCAGCAACATACGAAAATTCAGAAATTATTCAGTAGGTTGACATAAACGCGTCTTGAAGAATGACTTCAAAAATACGATTTAATGAGATTTTTCGAGATCCTTTGCTCGTCAAGTCTTTTTTTAGAGACAATAATTTTCTTTTTCTCCCCCCCCCCCTAGTTAACTCAAATTTTCAACTGACGTAAATTTACAGAATTTCGACGGATGAATTTTGGATCATCTCAAACGATTAAACTGTACTCAAATTGAACTAAGCATTTAAAGATTTTCAGAAAATAATTTAGTTGTAACTGTCGACACCGGCTCTCTTTAACTGATGGTGATTCAGATTCCAAAACTATGTACAACGAGTGAGAAATTTAATGCTGAAGTCGTTAAGACGTACCTATCGAACCTCTTACAGAATTTATTGTCCTTCCAATTATAATCAATCCGCCTTTAAAATTCTCATGCTCCGGAAAGTAACGAAATTAATTAAAAATTATATAATACGTACCATTTTGAAATTATACTAAAAATTTTTCAACCGAACAAAATCCACAACTACACTTTAACGTTTCCACTAAAAATTTTTCACATTTGGACCGATCGAGAGTTCAGACGAAACTATCAACAATAACTGAATTTCAGTTACTTTTCACTTCTGGAAGTGAATTCAACTGCAATACCGTCAACCAAGTATTACTGAAAACAATGTCTTATCACTTTGGCCGTTGTACATAGCCTCAATACTCCGTGATAATATTCTCACAACCAGAGACGAACGAAGCAGATTTTTTTTCTTTTCGAAATCGGCGGTTCTTCCATGTAAGGAATCTACATCGCGAATTCTGGAATCGATTTTAAAATTTAACCAAAGTTACAATTAGTAAAATCCATCAGAATCGTGATTTTCTTTCTGTAAAAAAAAAGCAACTGACATGCAAGTCGGTTAAATAGAACTTCGGTTTGCATTGGAAACAAGAATGGCGGGCTTTTTCCATGCAGATTTTATCCTATCATATTTATAGCTGTAGGGTAAAAACATTATAAATGTCTGAATAAAAATTTGTTCACATTTCTCCAGTTTTTTCTTCAAAGTAACTCACGAACAAAGAGAAAGGCAGCTTTAAGAAAATTCATCTGATCTTATTGTGGTCCGGTTTAAAAACAACTTCTTGGGTATTTCTACTCACTCACACAATTATAACTAATTATGTACCTAACCTAAAATAAGCACAGACGTATACTATCAGGCGCGGTAAAATATTTTCATCGGGGAGGGGTTAGTTTGTAAACACCGACAGGCAAAAAAGTCTTCACTTTTTTAATGTTGCCATTTTGTTGAGAACTCAGAATCCAAAATTTCGTCAAATAACTAGTTACACATTTTCGAAATAAACATGCAAAAGAAGGGGAAGAAAAAAGTCAACCTATACAAACAGTTTTTGAGGGTGGGAGAGAGGGCAAAATCCGTGAGGCAACCACTCCCTTGTCCCCAGGTTATCTGGTTATGTCACACCTATGCTATGTAATTGTTCCACAAATCACCTATGAATATCTATTTGCATTTCTTAGGGAAATTGATCCAGATCGATGAGCTTGAGGTAAACAGCCTCCTAGTAAACAAAATGCTCGCGAGTTCGAATAGTTTGAGAACTGTTGAGCGTTTTGTAGATTTGACGGCAAGGAAGGAGGGAAAAGCCGAATTCATGTCACGAGTAACTTACCAATGTGGAAGACCGATAAATAAGACGTCATATCTCAGCTACAAATTGGTGAACTCAGAAAGAATATCTTCCAGTTTGATCCACCAATTCGAGCAAGCTGCTGTTGAATGGAGGGCAGGATACACGGAGAACTGTATTTCTTCTACTCTTCTACCTCCAAAGCAAAACATAGATAAATAAATGGGAAATCTGAATAAAAAGCGACTAAATTCACACACACAAAAAATAAAAATAAAATTTTAAAAAAATTAAAAAAAATAAAAAATAAATAAAACGTTGATTTCTACGAAGTTTATTTTAACGAGAGTGAAACTTGTTTCATTGAACGAGGGCAAGATTTAAGACAAGACGGGAGGACACCCTTATTTTAAAATGAATACTCAAAGATCTCTACCCCTGTGGATACTCTATAAGCTCTTTGACCAAAATCAACTCTTTTCAAAGTACTTAGAACCTGAAAATGCTTTTCCTCCCGCTTTTTTAATTGGAAACACACAAACCGCCCCTTCATTTCCCGGTTCTGCTCCTTTCGTAATTGGTGTCTCATTCATGAAGGGCTAACTTCCAGTTGAACTATTCTCGACTTTTTGCAATCCTGGCGGGTAGAAACCTGACAGACAAAACTTCGGCTTAGTTAGAATCTAATGAGGGTAGATAGTTCAAAAACTCCGCATTTGAAGACATAAAAACAGACTGTAGCCAGATTTTTATGGACGCAGTCGTGGTTTTTGGTAAAATTATACGGATTCAAAAAGGAAAGCCACGTGGTGTATAGTCTACCCAGAAAGGACGAACGGAGCAACTGTATTTCTCAGAGAGAAACTTCTCTTCGAAACAGTGGAAAGGAAAATAGCCTAATCGCACAGCAGAGTTTACTATAATTTCTCAAGTTGATAATTGAAAATATTTTATATCATCAGCAGTAGACGTATATTATAAGTTTTTGTTGGCGCAGAAATTAATAGGACGAAAAATGTTAGGTACCTCGAATAAACAAATCACAAACATATGGAAAAAATTAATTTAAACTCAACTACTGAAAACCAAAGTCAGAAGAAACCTAAATAAGTACGATATTGGATCATCACAGAGAATGAAAAAGTGTTGAATCATAAATGTGTAGGTATTTGACTACCTATTTATTTCACGGGCGCAAAAGTTACAATACAACTTGGGCAAATTCCATGAAAGACAACTGGCTAAATAACGCAAGGATGGACACCAGTTGAAGATTTCTTGAAACTTCTGTACTTACTTCGAATTCGATAGACTGATATATTGGGATCAATAGCTTTTCGATACCTAGGGTCAATTCTATTGTATGTCCATTTTCATCGTTTTTAGAAATCACAAAAGAGGTTCTAGGCATGCAGTTTGGTATGTCACGTTCTGCTTTTGGCTCGCTAGTAAATAATCGTCATTATGACGACAAAGTGTAACTGAAATTGGAGATCTTAGTATCCTCATCAAATGACACCAATACCAGAACACCAATAAAAATTGATGTACCACAAAGTTGTGCTTTTAAATACGTATCGTTAGGCTGATATTAGGAACTTGTGAGAGCTATTCGCTGAACAATTACTGGCCATGAAACGAAAATCTCCACTCGGATTTGAGGATAATCAACTTTGTTGACTGATGCCAGAAATGAACGCAATTTTAAACAACAATAAATTTAAAATTTCAGGTATAGTTTTGTAAAAATTAGTAGTACTTTTAACGCAATTTTAAACAACAATAAATTTAAAATTTCAGGTATAGTTTTGTAAAAATTAGTAGTATTTTTTCCAAGTCTAATATTTACGTGAATTAGTGTAAAAATTTAAAAATCAGGATGGTACGTATCTCTTTCATCCGTATTAGTAATTTTATATAGCTTAAGGTCCTGATTATCAAACTCGTAATTCTGGGAGGTAAGGATCTGGGCATGTATGTTTTCAGAAGTAGATAACATTTGTAAGTAGATATAATTAAAACGAATTGGTAGAGACCAGGAATTTCTCTGACAACCTTCTACGTTGTGAGATTTTCGAAACAATTACATAGGTTTAAGTTTTATTACGTTTTCCCAACAAGCATAAGTAACATAATAGTTCGTACAGCAGGTAAGTTTGTCAACACTTGAGCCACTCTGCAAGAATATGAGTAAATCAATTTTCGTGAAGGACATTTCCAAGCCGACTAATAGTATGGCCTTGGAGGGAGGAGGGGGCTTTTACCACACCATGTCGAATAATTTAGGACACTCTGAACCGTGACTCTACATTTGCTCCATCCACCTAACCGCCATTCAATTTATATTCGACAGCGAGAAGTAGTCTCTCTTCACGTCGGCCAAGCGGGGGTACAAATAGGAAACGCATGCTGGGAGCTGTACGGAGTCGAACACGGAGTCAGTCCGGATGGCTTTCTGACAGCCGACAATCTACCCTGTAACGCCGTTGATTTCTTTCATACTTTCTATCAGGAGACCTCGACAGGACGGTATGTTCCTCGCGCTGTCCTCGTTGACCTAGAACCGAGCGTTATAGGTGAGAAATTCGCGCTAGTTTAGAGATTTTCTGCAAATATCTGTATGTCTAATGAGAGGTACATTTTTGCGAAGACGAAATCCGGAACAACCAGTACAAAGAACTGTTCCGACCATCATCGCTTATCTCAGGCAAAGAGGATGCGGCCAACAACTTCGGACGAGGTTATTACACGATAGGTAAAGAGATGGAGGCGGCTACTATGGATTCAATCCGGAAGCAGGCAGAAATGTGCAACAGCTTTGCCGGCTTATTCATATTTCACTCGATGGGCGGCGGCACCGGGTCCGGGCTTACAACCTTGCTGATGCAGAAACTAACGCAGGAGTACAGCAAGAAACACAAACTGGAATTCGTTATTTATCCGTGTCCCAGGGTAAGTCACTAGAAAATTTAACGGGCGGGAAACTTCGATAGGACAAAATTATAGTTAATTTCGTATTAATTGGAAGGGGATTAAATGAAAGAAACAGACAGTTGGCATTCCAGTTAGAACAGAAAGGCACTCTATCGCACCTATGCGGAATTCAAACCAAAATACCACCTGGCTACCTTTTGCATAAGGCCTTTCATTTGCACTTCCTAAATTTTGTTGGCAGTTATCAACAGCTGTCGTCGAACCTTATAACGCAGTTTTGATGTCCTCCGGCACCATGGACCACAGCGACTGCGCATTTTTGGTCGATAACGAGGCTCTGTACGATATATGCATGCGACAGCTGGACATGGAGCGACCCACGTACATCAGTCTGAATCGAATCTTCGGCCAAGTGATATCCGCTTTAACCGCTTCCATGCGATTCGACGGTTCCATCAACGTCGATTTATCGGAATTCCAAACCAATCTGGTGCCATATCCGCGTATTCACTTCCCTTTGGTCACGTACGCGCCGTTCAACTCTGTCACCAGAGCTATGCACGAGAAAGTGACGGTCACTCAGTTGACGAGACAGTGTTTCGAACGCTCGAATCAGATGTTGAGGTGTGATCCGTCCAGAGGTAAGTATATGGCTTGCTGCATGCTTTACCGAGGCCTCATCCAGGTGAGGGAGGTGAACACCGCTATCCAACTGATCAAAGCGAGCAAGATACCATTCGTTGACTGGTGTCCGACTGGCTTCAAAGTCGGCATCAACTACCAGCCTCCGGCCGTTGTACCGGGTAGCGGGCTGTCCAAAGTGAATCTATCACTTTGCGCCATCTGCAACTCAACTTCGATTGCGGAAGTCTGGTCTCGGGTCAATTACAAATTTGACCTGATGTTCGCCAAACGAGCTTTCACTCATTGGTACTTGGGTGAAGGCATGGACGAACAGGAGTTCGTCGAAGCTCGCGAGAATCTGGCAGCTCTCGAAAAAGACTACGAGTTGTGTGCCACCGAATCGAGCCAAGGCGATCATGTCGAAGAAGAAGCAACCGCATTCACCAGCACGAGTACGCCGATGACAACGACTCAGATCTCCACCGCCATGTCTTCAACAGGAACAGAAGCAGCCGTGTAATTTGCGACGGTACATCGAATACGATTTTGAATTGTTTTAAGTTAGTTAGCTAGTAAAATTAAAATTAGTTGACAGTAGAAATTTGTATAGTTAAAATCGCTTTTAAACTTTTGTTGTTAAAATTCTAAAGTTGCGCTAATTAGGTATTTTTAATAGAATGAAATTTATTGTGTAGTTTTTGCATTTCGTTTATTGGAAAAGTTGGACGTGAAATTCATTTTTGAGGAAGTTTTCATTTCTGCACGTTGTTCCTCCTAGAATCGTAGCCGTAGAGGAAATAGAATAAAACTAGAATCGATTAAAAAATTGACAATACGAAGAAACTTTTTTAAATATCTGCATTCTTCTATTGGCAAAAAGGCATTCGAAGTAAGAGAAATTAGTCCACCAAAAAATCGTTTAGGTTCGTCCTGAAAGATCTTTTATTTTACCTGGGAATATTTTCTAAAAAATTTGCAAATTTGAAAAAGGCCTCAGATGATAGAAGACAAAACTTGTTGTCAGTGGAGTTGATAACAGTGAAAGTAAATACCCTTTTTATGAACCAAAATTCAGATTTTGCCAAAATACCTATATACCTACAGTAAAATTAGCTGAGTCATGTTATTTATTTTATTTTATTTTTTTTTTTGTATTACTGCATACATTCCCTTTACAAAAATAGTATTTTGGTTTGGACCTGATTCTAAATTTGTTAATACATGGAGGTAATTGATCTTGATCGACCCAGAAAAGCAATGACCTTCGACTTTTTCGGGTTTTTACAACTCTCTTAAAAACGATATCCATTTTCAATTTCCCTATTTCAGTATCTTGCTAATCTAAAATGTACAATAAATTAAAAGCCTCGAGTACGCGGAAATTAGATCAAGTTATAAGGCGAAAAGAGATGTTACTAATACCGTTTTATTTTTGTCCATTCTCTACATCAACCACAAGGATTTCCCGCCGAATATACCCAGAAAATGCATTTCACACACTAGACCAGTTATACGAGATAAAGGAATTTCCAAGAATTTCCACATTTTCTCATTACAGCCTAAAACGCTACGAGCGAGCTCCGTTCCATCGGATATTCGTGATATCTAAATTTAGGAGGGACAATAATTGAATTAGATTAATCTCTCAGAATTTCTGACAATAAAATGATCGCGGATTACCCGATCGTGATTCATCGGAGAAGTTTAATCATGAAGGACAGCTGTCGTTGGAGGGAAGAAGAAACTTCGTCGTAATTTAGGTTGCCTCTACAATTTACATTTTAAATTGCGAATACTTATAAATAGTAATCATCGATTTGATTGAGTTACCAGAGTAAACGTCGATTCCTTAGACAGTGACGGGTTATAGTGTTCGAATTTGCACGGAATTGCAGGTCAAATAAAAATTGTATAACAGCGCTACATACATCAGGTAAGTCACTCAAACGTGATTTTTGTAACCGGTTACTGCCTACAGCTACCATCAGCTCGCGTCGTTATTGTAAAAGAAATAGCTGTCATTTCCTGGAACTAACTCATTAGAGGCTTGAAGTGATCGGACTACTCATCGTGAGTAGAAATTTTCCTCAACGGTTGTTATATCCTAACAGGCAGGTAGCATTTAAGAGAAAAGAAATCATACAGAAAATTGTTCATTTTATTGGAAACTCGATTATTTGCTCGCGAAATTAGTTGTATAAAATTAATGATGAAATGCGGTGGGTGCTTAGTAAAATTATCACTGATTTAAAAAAAAAATTGTTTAATATATAGAGCTAGATACTTTATTACATAATATGAAATAAATATTACGAACGGTTGATGTGAATAGTGAACTGTCATATAGTGGTCATTTTCGGCTTTTATTTCTTCAAAGGGTGCGGACGTATTACATTAAAATAGTCCTAAAAACGTCTAACAGACGAGCCTAAAGAATGACGTGAATCCGCTCGAAATAGTTTAGCAAGATACACAATGAATAGATATATGTATATGTCCTACCCAACAGTAATCACTTTTGAATTTGAAACATCGAGATGGTACCTCAAAAACATCTCAGTAGTGAGGAGTCTATACCTATAGAAGTAACTGATCAATACAATAAGCAATAAAGGACCTTTTGAGTT
This sequence comes from Acanthococcus lagerstroemiae, assembly GCA_031841125.1. Taxonomy (NCBI): domain Eukaryota; kingdom Metazoa; phylum Arthropoda; class Insecta; order Hemiptera; family Eriococcidae; genus Acanthococcus; species Acanthococcus lagerstroemiae. The sequence continues at coordinate 65,312,408 of CM063111.1, read as the reverse complement.
CGGTAACAGTTAGATACATAGTGAGACACCATTGGCTCAGAATTCAATCACACTTAAGTTACCATTCGCTACAATGTTAGAAGAGTTTTGAATCATAACTTAGAAGTACGAATACCCAGTCGCGAAATATATGCATAGCCCCTACATATGTAAATGGATAAAAAGCAAATAGTTTCAAAATTCTGAGCGATTGGTAATAGTGGTGTATAAGGTCTAGCGAGTCTGGCACTGAAATCTTATCAGTAGTTCGTTGCTACTTGCCGAATAGGAGTACCCATTCCGCTATTCGGCTAAAATTGTTACCTTTAACTAGCTTTTACTGATAAAAGATGCCCCCAGTAATTTTTTCTATCCTTCCCATGAAGTGAGATTGTTCATGTAAACAATTTGACCCTTTACAGTTTCATCTCTTGAGGTTGATCAATTTTATACCTGGCACATCACTGAATTTGAAGTGCTTGGAGAATGTTGCTATGCTAGACTCTATAAGAAGCTGCTAAAGGGGCTACGGACCCGATCGATGTCTGACTCAAAAAGGAAAAAGGGCGGAGTCGAATTAACCCTAACTGGAAAAATCGAAAAGGTACTGAAATAGGGGTTTTGGGGCCATCGGTTTTGAACTTTCTTTTAAATTTGGAATAGCCGTCTAAAATAGGTAATACTGTGTACCTTCAAAGAACAATGAAGCTGTCACGGTTAAGAAACCCGAACTATACACGATCTTGATTTAAGATTACTCTGGGTCGTTTAACAGAACCCTAATTTCGGTACCTTGTTCGACGTTTCCAAGTCCAACAATAGTCGAAAATTGTTTTCTACTGAAACGGATAGTAAATACAGACGTCATTCGACTGGGATAATATTTGAAACCTATACAAAATGTGAAACTTGGTTTTCGAAATCCAAATAAATTATAAGGCCGGATCAAGAATCTGACTGAATTTTCGAAGTCAGCGACCCAAAGGGCTCTCTGTGTCGATACTTAAATCGATTTTCCAAGTTTAATCAACAAGACTCCATCTTACGTGTAGAATTTCAACGACAGGGGCTAAAATCGAAGCCAGATGAAAATTTTGACTGGATTTTCAAAATCAGCAAAGCTAGGATATTTATGTGAATGCATATTTGTTCTCGTAATACTATAAAGCGCATATCCACATTATCTTTGCGAATCATGAAATTCTGAATCCGTATGCAAAAGTTTATAGTGCATATTTTTGCATAATTTCGCTGAAAAATAGCCGAATATCGGTATATTTGAGGTTGTTAGCGCATATTTTCCCAAAAACTGGCCAAAAATCACTTCTATTGACAAAATTTCCACAATTTTCACTATTTTCTGAAGAAAAAAAAACAAGTAACAGGGTGTTTGCTCTTTGATGTAAGCTGCTGGAAGAAGGTCGGCTGAAGACTAGAAAATTAGTGACAAAAAAAACCTATCGGTAGTCACGTTTAAGGTTTTTTGTTTTTTTTTTCCTACATAGAAGCTTATTCCAGGCTTTAAACTGCGTAGCTGGAAACTGCAATTGCGATTATTTGGAAATGAAAAACCTCTTTGTATTTTTGATGATTTAATGAAATTTCCGTTAAAACGAATGGCTCTTGTTGTAGTGCTTCGAAAACCCTACATTTCAATACCCATGAGGGTGCGGTTTTATAGCGCATATTTTTGCATATTTTGACATTTTTAGCGGATATTTATTGCACATATTTTCGTTTTTTAGCGCATAAAAATCCTAGCCCTAAAAATCAGCGACCATAAGAAACCAGTTCCGTCACTTGGTTCGATTTTCGGAGACGGGTCAATTTCGCCCATTCGAAGGGGCCAAGATTGTAGTTAAGAACTTAAATTGGAAATGATGAATGGGAAATCTGGTAGGATATTATCGAAATGACTTCGCCAATGGAAGGGTAAGGAATCAAAACTCACACTTGCCATTTTATTTCAAGGGCGCAAATAGGCAGAATACTATACACGGGTGCAGGAATATCTTTGCTGCGCCTGCGAATGTGTGATATGTATGACATACTCCACGTTCATAGGCGCAGCAAAGATATTCCTACACCCGTGTACAGTATTTTGCCTATTTTCGCCCTTGAAGTAAAATGACAAATGTGAGTTTTGATTCTTTATCCTTCAATTTGACGTCTATACAATTACCAATACTTTTTCGAAAATCATTCAGAGTCTCTAACGCATTTTCAAAAGTTATTTCGTATGAGTTAGAATGTTCTATTATGGTTCGAAGTTGGTAATGAAAAAGAAATGAAACTTCGCGATTACAAAAGCAGGTAGGTATATACTCGTATATCAAAAGAAAGAAAATAAATGGGTCAATTTAAAGATAAAATATCGCAACATGTTCAATCGCAAGGTCACCGGCGTTCTGGGGATCAGTGGAGGGGTGTAACATCCAAATCATTTTCCAAATCTGCATTTTCGAAACATTTTTGGCAAAATCCACAATCCGTTCACAAAACTGGAACGGTCCGGAAATTTTTTTGCTTGTCTGGAAAATGTTCACAAATTTTAGTAAATAAACCAGCATTTTTGTTTGCACCAGCGTTGCTCAAGAACAGTAAAGATATTTTGGATGCCAGTTGAACTGTTGGTACCTACAGATGCTTTAACAATGGGTAATGACCGCCAGTGTCCCTTCCTAAATTTCTTTATGTATACATTCGATGTCCTTTAACAAAAAGCATCAACTGTTTTTGAATGAACTGAATACTTCTAATTCCTTGCTAAAGATCTTTTCCAATTTCGATATATTCCGAAGGCTATAATTTTTCAACACTTGATCATCTTCGCCTACCATTTTTCTCATCATTGTCTCCCACCAAACACGTTTCTTTGTTTCGAAAAAGAATAACTTATACAACTTTACAGCATACCTACGTGTAAGAAGAATCGTAACGACTCCGCGAGATTTTAATGTGATAAAAAATTCGAGACCGGTTTTAATATAGGTACGTATAACATCGTACCTAAACAATTCTGCAGATATGTACATATATCATCGGACGATTAACAGGCTGTTAAAATTGCCAGATAACGAACTCGTACGAGTATGGAAACTGGTCGCTAATTTTGATGTATAAATAACAACATCTCGTGGAGTTTTACGATTATTTTTCAGACGAAATTAAGGATTAATTATAGGTAGCTACCTACCACTCCTCTTCGAACTAAATCCACCTTTGGTAGTTGGAGGATAGTCTCTTTCGGTAATAATAAATTTTTCGATAATCGTTTGAATTAGTTCGTCGGCATTCATTTCAGTCATGTTTGTACTCGGCATCACTACTTTGCTCGTCACATCGTTGGCGTGCATTCCAAGCCTCGAATCCGCGATTACGTTGCCGGAAAATGTTACCGTACTCCATCTCTGGAAGAACATCGAATTTGCGTATCCGAGCGAAGCGGATCGCAACCAAACGTTGGAAGAGAGCAGTTATGTTGCTGAAAATGTGATGTTGAATGATGTCGATGTATGGGAAGGTAAGACACACATGAAATAATCCGGAGCTTATTCGCTCAAAAATTGTACATACGCTTGGTTACCTATTCTCTGTGCTAATTCCAGTCACTCAGCTTCCATGTTGTAAAAATCTCTATTCATCACACTTCTTCGACATTCATCTTCTGTAGTTTTTAACCGAGATTTCTCGTCGAAACAGTGTAGCTATAACCAAATGAAAAATGGTGATTTTTTACTAGTCAGTAATAAAGTACCTATCCATACCTAAGTATATAGGTACTGAACCAAAATAACGGAACAATTCCAAATTGTAGGACAAAATTCTAGCGGTCGTCGGATATTTGTAACGTCTCCGAGATTCACACCTGGCGTTCCTTTCACTCTATCCATTGTTACATCTGCTCAAAATGGAGAATCAAACTTGTTGGCTCCATTTCCAAACCTGCAATCTCAAGCCGTCAGTGCTGGCTGCAACAGCATCATTTCAGTTGACAAGATACACGTAAGTTTATTTTTACCAGTAGGAACTTGATTAATTTGGCTAGAATTTAAAAGCCATGCCATTAAACTGCTATACCGATTTCTATTTATTTGTACATTTAGTAGGGAACTTCTATCCTCCCAATTTAAAATACCAGCGATGAGCGTACATAGCTCGCCTTCAGGCCACTTAGACGCCCAACAGTGGAAATCCACAAGGAAAAGTGCATGTATCTACGGGGATTTTGCTAGTCCTTGAGTTACTTTGCTAAATATTTTGTTTCTCAGTCAATAACGCAATAAGGATTCACAAAAGTGACTATCTAGAGACTCGAATTTCCAAATTACCATCGACGGGGGAGACAGGGAGGCAACTCTCCTCTTACAAAAAAAAATTGAAACTGGAAACAGTTTAAAATTTAAGAAAACTTATCGAGTTCCACACAAGCTCTTTAGAGTCTCACAGTTTCAAGGAGTGCTCAATAAAAAGTTGTAAACTAGTTTTGAAGAGTCATAGCAGGTTTTAAACAAATCTGGAAAAGTTTTATAGAATCTTTAATAAATTTTTACTAGTCTCACGTGAGTTTAGAAAAATGCTGAAGTGTTTTTATGGCGCTGAATCAAATTATGATCAAATTTGCTTAATGAGTGTTTAGCAAGTCTAAAAAAGTCTGAGTCTCAAGCGAGTATTGAACGGTCTCATAGCAATGTTTGAAAAGTCTGGAAGAGCTCGAGAAAGCGTCTTTTTGAGTATATTGCGAATCTGTATAATCTTTTATGAAATCTTGAAGGTCTAATTAGATCTGGAAGGGTCATAGAAAGTGTTAGACGGATGTTGAAAAAATCAGTGAATCTCATTAACAAGAGTCTCGCAGAGTCGTGAAAAAATATGGGAGAGTCACAAATGGGTATTGATGAGTCTTCGTTTGTTTGAATTCTTGTACAAGCGTCATAAAGCTATAAGAGTCATAAAGACTCGTAAACGAATTTTAAACAGTTTGAGCAAGTCTCAAACAAATTTAGAAAAGCCTTAACGAGCTTTAAAAAGTGTGGGAGAGCATTGAAGAATGAATAGTCTTAGCTAGTTTCAAGGGTTACTCCTCCTCTCCGCTCCATGGAAAAATTGGAAGTTGGTATTGTGATGAGCGTTCAAAATGCATAGTATCTATGCTTCCCTCAAAAGTGAGGGGAGGAGGTAAAGGTATACGCTACCCCCCCCCCCCCGCAAAGTCATTAAATACAATAAAACAAATTTTTAGACAAAGATGTTCGGACAGATTTCAGCAAAAAATACTTTCAAGCACAAATTTTTCAAAATAACACGCATATTTCTCCTTATATCTACGCACTCAATTATCATCGTGAGATTGAGAAAATTATCCAAGAACTTAGAAAGGGGGCAAAGTTTATCAATTTTTTAGGCATTATGAATGGAGTTTTACAGGATTGCTTCTTGGATCTGTAACTATCTGACAGTGTCATTCCTCTTGCTCCCTACGAGGAATAAAATAGTGATAATCAGGGACGGTTTTTTATTTTCAACAACAAAATATTATTTAGTTTTTCTTTTGTTTTATAGTCTTCTTTTGTATCCACCATTTTTAAATTAACCTAAAGAAGAACACGTCTTGAAAACATAAACATAATACAAGGTTTTTCCTTATTCGGAAGTGATTAGTTTTAGGCGCTTTTCCTTCTTCCAGGAATAATGATGCAACCTGAAAATAGTTTTACTTCCTATTTTAATAGATAGTGTACTTGGAAACAGGGAAAATACGAAGAGTTTTAGCGCATTGCTCTCTTAACGTACTTATCATTAGCGCTTGTCACTTGTGTTTCAGAGGATAGATACCATGGGTCACAAGTAGAGAAAAGGTCACAATGTCCCTTCTCAACCAACATAAAATTTTCATAATTTTCAAAAAGTGATCCTATTTTCATAACTAGTAGAATTAAAAAATTCAGATTTTTCCTACAACAAGCATCGATGCATATCTATTTTTCATCATTTTTCAAATCCATTTCCATTTTTTTCATTAATGTTCGAATTTTCGAGGTTTTGAATCATTACGGTGCATTGTTTTCTTTACACAAATTATTTTCGGAGAAACGATAAATAAAAATATTTAACCAAGATGATGAGGGATCGAGCAAGTTGATCCACTCAGGACGAAAGCTCCCTAATGATTTTTGAAATCGAAATTTTAAAACTTTTCTGAAATTCGGAAAATATAGGGTGGCAAAAATAACTTACTCGTAAGGTGGCATGAATAACGTTAATTCTATCCCTGGTCAGAACTGCAATTAAAATATGAGGCAGGGGGAAGAGAAATCCTCCCTTTTCAATTTATCTAGGGCATAAGCTTGTGACAAGATCACTTTGCCCAAGAGAAAGGGATAACTTGGACCAAGAAAACAATGTTACCCATAGTCTCAAAAGTTCTGTCACAGCAAAAAATGTGTTCACTTCGGTATTTGAGTCAATCTTGATTAACAAGACAAAATAAAATCTGTCAGACAGAGCAAGTCATCGAGTCATTGTGGCTGCATCTCCCATCTTTTCGTTTCAGACCATTGGCATGTTGGGCTAAATTTGCGTCTGCTTAATTTCATATTTTAACCAAGCTTTATGGTGATACTGAACCAACTGAATCGTCTCTTTCCCTTCCCTCAAAAAATCGATCACTACCATCAACACCTCGAGTACTATCGACAGTCTTTTTCTTCAGATCGATAAATGCGGACGGCTGTGGGTTATCGACACTGGAATACTACATCAGTTTACAAATGCCACTCGAGTGTGCCAGCCTAAAGTGCTGATTTACGATTTAGAAGACAACGACAAGCTTATTGGTAAGATTTACAGTTATCCAAAATGTGTGCTTCATACTTGTCTCGTGGACAGACCGTATTAGTATCACCCACGTGGTATGTGTGCTGCATTCCTCGCAATTTGAGGATTGTGCCCACTATTCACCAGTTTCTGAAGTCCGGAAGGGCTCTGACGGATATGGTAATTTTTGCTCCAGAACAAAAGAAAATAAACAAGACCGTTCTTTCTAAATGAATATAGATATGCGGCATACATTTCGATTGATTCAATTTTAAATATATTTTTTTGTAACCCGGTAGAAAGATACGAATTTCCCAGCGGCGTTGTAAAACCTGAGAGCAGTTTAACTACAGCAGTCACTGACATAAGAGGTGACAAATGCCAAGAGACCATCGCCTACATCTGCGATTTACACGGCAATGCGTTAATCGTCTTCGATTTAGCAAACAGAACCAGTTGGAGGATTCAACATAATTTCTTCTACCCATGGCCCAACCGTGGAACATTGACCATTTCCGGCATTACCTTCGATTTGATGGACCCTGTCTTTGGCTTGGCGTTAGGTAAATTTGGAAATACCTTTCGGTAGGCTTTTTTATCGACACGTTCCCGACTGTCCTAAAAATATTATTTCGTATTTTAGGGCCCGTGCTTAAAGAAGACGGAGATCGCCTGCTGTACTTCCACAGCTTAGCCAGTCTCCGCGAAGGCTGGGTCTCTACTAACGCGTTACGGAACAAAGACTTAATAAAGGACTCTGATAAGTTTCGATCGTTATTTACATTGTCTGAAGAATTTAGGTCAGGCCAGTGTTCACTGGAGGTGATGACTGATGACGGCATAATGATTTACAACGATTTACCCACAAATTCTCTGATGTGCTGGAATACAAAACTGTCAGCGACCGGAGAAAATACGCATCGAATTTACCAGGTAAGTTTGGGAGAAAAAGATAAAGTTCTGTTTGAAAATGCCCGCATTTTTGTGCTTTCTTTGGAATGAGAGGCAAACTTCTCCACTAACTAAGCTTTTGGACAAACGTACCTGGCTAACGGAGATAATGTCTAGTTACTGCGGATCTGATACCCGTATCGAAAACGTTATTCTCTTTCGTTCTTTTCGATGTACATACCTTTTTCTTCGATTGCTTCACATCGAATTTTCTGAAAAATTATTAGAACAGAATCGATCGACATTAGGGTTCATGTATTCATCATTTTTGCATGTAACAAAAAAAAAAATTAAAAGAAATAGATTGATTTCTGAATTATAGTACACATATTCGTAACTTAGGTAGGTATATGTATACACAGCATGCATATTTATACCTTGTTGACACATTTGTACCAGCGATTTACATTATGACCTTCCACACTGTATTTTAAGCTCTGTTTTTACATTACATTTTAAGCTCCACACTAACCGTCGTCCTCATCTGTCATGTGTCATCTCCAGGACAATGAACATCTACAGTTCATCAGTGGCATGAAGTTAAAAGGAGATCAACTTTGGTTGGCGTCGAACCAAGCCCAGAATATAATAAGTCAAACGAAGACCAACGATTTCCGGTACCGAATCATACTAATAGAATCAGTACGTCAGTTGCTGCAGAAAAACGGTGGCAAGTGTCTCAATCCGCAAGGTGTCCAAGAAGATAAGCCTACAACATCGACTGAGCCATTAATTAGAATCGACGTTGCCGAGCGCCAAACGCCTCCGTCTGTCATTCCCAAAGAAAAGCCTATGCCATCCTTAGGCAAACCAGAGCTGAAAAAGAATATGACTCACGGTTGGCGAATAGATCCACCTCGCGTTGTTGAGTATAAAAATGCATTATCAACTGGAGCGAACCTTAAATCAAAGAACGTAACTCACGGCTGGCGAATAGATCCTCACATCCCTCGGAAAGACAAGCGTGCAAATCAACAGACCAATCACGAACGTTAGGGAGAAGTGAAGGTTAAATTTATCAGCGGGTACAATTGGTATGTAGGTTGTGATGCTAATACTATTAAGATTATACAGTATTCTTGATAAGTGGGGAGAATAAATGACGAAGATGTTTTTATTGCGCGAGAAAATTGTTGGAGGTATTCCTCAGACCACAAGAATTTATAAGAAATAGTGGAATCTATTGACGACATTCGAAAAGAAGAATCTGGTTACCAGATACTGCTAAAAGCTACCGCGTGTACAAAAAATATTTTCAGATAAAAACTGTTTTACATAGAATTTTCTACAAAAATGGTTCTTTGTATTTTCCCTGTATCTATCTTTTAAATATCTTGAACGAGAATGTCAAAATAAACTTACGAAATTTGGCGAATAGAAATGATTTAAATATTCACAAGCAACCGCAATTTCCTACCTTCTTAGCTTTCTGTACCGAAAAATTGTTTGTTCACTTCAGGCCCCTCTCTAATTGTCATCGTGTGTTTTAATGACTTGGGGAGACATTTTTTACTTTTTAAATTGCTAGTAAAGAAAAAATATTTTAGGGTACCTATAGATTAAAGAGTATAGATATTCTAGGTCTGTGAATGAAATTTTCAAATCAGTTTGATCCCATTTTATTTAAGTACAGTAGGTACAGTAAGGTCGAGTTAACGATATTATACAACCATTAAAAAATATAGAGAATTAAAGATAGCTCAATTTTTAGCCTGAAATTATTTTGACTCCATTTTAATAACTGTCTTTTGGCATAAAAAGAAGAACTAAAAGTACACGATAAAAACATAACTTTTTTCCCCATTTTACAATTATTATAATCGTTTTTAATTACAATTTGATCTTACATAGAAATCGAAATACTTATTGTCGAGGAAATGAGGTCAAGAACAATCTAAAACACATTGGATACATACGTATAAACAGGGCCGATATGTCTCCTGTATCAGAAAGAACAAACTACATTTATTTTTGAAGGGGCAATAAGGCGATGTGTTAATGATGGATTTTCCAACAAAATGAGGGAGGATATTTCATCTTCTTTTCCTAATTTGCCCTCAACCCGAGCCCTGGAATCCACCCTTTCGAGCATTACTTCAGAGACGTCGGGGAGGCTGTTAGGGCTGTCTGAGCCTTCTTCCCTTCTGGCCGAAAAACCGGCCTAAGACGAAATCTGGCACGTTGCTACGTGGGCTCGAACCCGGGACCTCCGGAATCCGAGACCAACGCGCTATCCACTCGGCTAACCAGACTTCATTATGCAACAAAATGAGGGAGGACACGGAATTTTCTTTTTTTCTGGGAGAGGGAGGTAAACTGAGTTGCCATCCCTATTTGTACCCTTTGGTTACAGCGCTGGATACAATTATGAATACTACAAATTGAATATCCATGGTTGTAGGATTTATTCTTCATATTATTTTAACTCGATATTCAGAGCCGAGACACCGAGAGAGAGGCTGAAATTGGAGCAAAAAGATTGTATTACTTCCATTTCTGTGCGAGGCCCCTTTTCGCACGTCTCAGAAAAAAAGAAAAAAAAACGTCGAAGGGACGCTACCTAATGATTGGCTTTAGAGTACACTCTGCGCTCCAGTCAGGGGTGGCCCTCAGCACAAATCTGTGTTGTACGTTCCAACTCGCCAAACCTTCAAAACACTTGGTAGACAGCCTGTCACGGCAGCAACTACAGAAAATTCAGTTTCCAAATATTTTTCCTGAAAATTTTGTAAGACGTGAAAATAGAGAGCTACAGCGGTATTGACTGTCGATGAACAAAAAGCAAAGTACCACAGAGTACTCCTAAACCTCGAGAAAACAAACTGTAGATGAAAAAATGTAACGCAAAATTGAGAAACGATGATGATGATGACAATAGTGGGTGACTATACGACCAGTGAAGCATCACATGGTTGAAGATTCCCACAAAAACTTCTGTCAGTTGAGAGAATCGCTCTTGAAGGGAGAATAATCGGATCCTTGGTTTAAAAAAAAGTTGATTGTTTTCTCTCATGGACCCCAACATTTTTCCAGCGAGCAAAATTAACATAATTTCCAGTTACAAAAATTTGGAGCCTGTTTTATTTAGAGCGTACATATTTCCAGCTAATATTAATCTTTTTAAACTTTTTTCTTTCTTTTTGTTACAATCATCTTTGAGTTTCCAACTGAGCATCTACAACACTACCCAAGCGTGTTGTATAAATAATATACGGGCGTAATTCATTAATTATTCAGTTATGAAAATATTGGCGACCTTTAAGCCGCATTATTATTGCATCCATTGCGATGAAAACAAAATCAACATACGATCGAAACAATGCAAGAGCAAATATATACGTAGTCTGGGATTCCCTCGACTGGCACATCTACGTACATGTAGGTAAAAACGAAGCGTGAACTTGAAATATCGCTCTAGTAAATTTTCCAAACCGATTCACAACAAATCAGATTGTCACTATTATCTGAAATGAGATTAGAAAACCAACCTGTTTGCTGATCTGGTTCGAAGAATTAAAGAACGATAACCTTTCCGGTTGATAGGTAGGTAGGTATAGGTAATTCTGGCTATACATAAAGCAGCGATACCGTTCTGATAACAAACAGTGTAAATGTTTGCTTATTCGTGTCCAGATGGGGATTTAAAATTCAAATGAAATTGCGACGCGGCAGTGAGAAATAACGGAAATAAGTTTTAATTAACGATCGGTCGGTAAGTGTAAGTGGGCATACACCACCTCCATTTCTAAGTAGGTATTTTTAATATTTACGAATCATCGAAATTTCCAGTTGTAGTACGAGTTGTCTTCGTACTAATTCTTAGTTTGTACATAGCCCAAGGTATCTAAGCGAATGTGGTCATGCGACGTCACGCTTACAGGGGAAACCGTCTAGCTTTAACAATCCACAAGCTGTTTCATAAAACTACCACGGATAATTCATCTTAAACTGTCGAGACATTTCATGTTTCTGGCGTCGGTATTATTAAGTGTCCCCGCGTGTGCAATAAAGACGCGGCTTTCCGCGTAATTCTAGTACATGGAAAACACTTCATATCTCCAGGCATTCGGAAATCCCTCAAAAAGTTATAAAATGTTGGCCAGTGACGCACCTGGAAACGCTTAAAAAATACACTCATTCGTAAATGTTTTGAGCTTATCGAGGTACAGAGTTTTTAAATCTCATATGAGCTAAAAAGACCAATGCAAAACAAACAAGAGAAAAACACAAATATATGAATAATAAAATAATAATAATAGGCATCAAGAACTCGAAAAGTTTAACCTCCAAAAGATATATATGAGATAGCTGAACAATATGGTTACGTAATTATAGGTATGGATATTTTAAACCTTCGGATTCGAAAGAAACTGCGAGACTGCGACTCAGTCGACGTATTCCTGAATTAGTCATTTATGATAGGTACTTGTACAAAAATTTTTAATTTACTATCGAACATAAAGTGTCTGTCGTTTTTGTTTTGCAGGTTATGTACTTTCCTCCTTTTTTTGTTTGAAAATTAATTGAAATTTCCTCCTTTCAGTAAAATGTCTCTCATTTATATAACAACTCTATTAGCAACATCGTTAACGTGGATTCCAGTTCATGAAGCAAGCGTAGAGGACAATGTTATAATTCCCTACTTGTGGAGGAACATAGAATTTGTATTTCCAACCGATGAAGATCGGAACAATGCTCTGCGAGATGGAAGCTATGTTATTGACAACGCGGTGCTTAATGATGTTGACGTGTGGGAAGGTAAGAGAATTTGCAGTTTCAGCTATATTGGCTCGAATTTAATTTTCGACGAAAAATTCGAAGTGGGAACCCAGTTCCTGATGTTGCAACACAAGATAACATATTCAACAAAACTCAATTCTAGAACGTACTGGAGCAACTTATTTAAACGCGATGGGAAAATGTTAATATTGTTTACTACAAAATCGAAAACTTGCGTAATATATGAGCACCCGAGCGCACCCACGTCACTCGATGAGGCTATGTAGGTAGTTCCCGTTATCTGGAAATTCTATTTTGTCGGTTTCTGGTTACAGTAAGGTTTCTTCACATCTTCTAGAACTATAAACCAATAGAATTCGAATATAAAAAATGTCTACACCAATCAGAGGCCACTTAGAAACAAAGTTCTTTAATTTAATTTTCAAAATTCTTCCAGTAATATTCGTTTTTTTAAGGTTTCAGGTCACTGTGTCTATGCGATGTTTTGTGTTATTGCCTCAGGTTTGAAATCAACATGAAGTGATACACACATATTGTATTTCCCCTTTCTCCCTAAATAAGTCAGGACGTACAGACGAAGCTACGGGAGCTCTCTTGGTTTAAAGGCACCGGCAAATTCTTTTCAGAAAGGTAGAGTAAAACATGTGTACTTGCGGAGGAAGGGCGACCCTTTTCCAGAAGAAAAAACATAACATGTTTCGCGAAGTGATGCATTTTTTTGAAACCGAGAGATTGAAATCCCTTTTGCTCATACTCTCTCAAAATCTATGCTCTCATCACATCAGTTGCTGAGAGAGCAAAAACTAGGTATACGAATAGGTATGTGAAGCATGAAGTTGATAAGAAACTAGGGTATCGAATTTAAAGCTTTTGTGACTTTTCGTACCCTCCAAAAAATCATAGATCACATCCTTCCTACTGTAATTGGGTACTTGGGAAATATTAGGTATTTTAATATTCTTACTTGCTATATGTATGATGTATAATGATTTTAGAGGTATTCTAACCATAGTTCTGACGTGTATGGGTAATATTCTCAAGCGGTTAATGACTGTACTAAAATAGAGTTTGGATACTGGTAAATAGCAGTGGTTATTTTATGCGGCAGTTCTACCGCGTTTGAATAATTATAAAATGAAAATTAACTCAATGGAAAGTTCGGGCAGTTGTAAATAGGGTGGAATGAACAGAGAATTTCTGCATTCTGATGATGAACCTTCACGCGAAATTACATTTTGGTATACAAGTAATGTTTGTCAAGTTTCACTGAAAAATTTAAGTTTTGCACGAAAAAACTGAAAATCTGGGCAGGTTGAATACTGTTTGAGACTCCTCCAGATTTTTGATTAAAATTTGTTTTAAGACTCTTCCAGAATTGTGTATGGCTCTTCAAGGCTTCTTTAGGGCTATTAGACATAAGACTCTTCCAGCCCTATCTACGATCAGAGGTATTTCAAGACTTCTAGACTTTTGTTTTCGACATCACTAAGCTTGGCAGAGACTTTCTTAGAAGATTCTTCTAAGGCTTTCAAGATCCTGTAAGATCCTTCAACGGTTGTTGAATACTCCATAACCTCTTTAAAACATGTTTGAGACTCGCTAACAATTTTCTGACACTTTTTAGACCCCTTTTCGATTTTTGTTTTTGGACTTCATCTAGACTTTCTAAGACTCATCATCGGAGGGTTCAATACTCTGCGGAACTCCCCTCAAAACTGAGTGATGCGTTAGTCGACACTTTCCACCAAAATCCATCTATTTTTCGAATAGATACATTCAGGTTAAAAAGTGACGGGTTGGGCGACTCGACTGTTTCAAGGGTTTTCAAGGGCTATCGAGAAATATTTTAGACTTCTTCAGAACTCTCCTAGCCCACTATAGATGCGTCAAAGCAACTTGCTGTCACTTCTTTAAAAATTTCTCAGACGTGTTGAAGATACACTAAGCCTCCTCTAGCCATGTCTAAAGTGTTCAAAAGTGTCTTCAAACAAGCCTAAATACGTCTTGGGAAAGTCTGAGCGAGTATCAAAAAAGTTTTAAAGTGCTTACAATCTTAATGAGTCCGAAAAACGTCTTAAATAAATCTAAAAGGGTCTTAAATAGGTCTGTGAAACAGTCTTAAGAAGTTAGCGAATCTGAATGAATTCTTGAAGTTTTTCACAGTCTCGCAGTTAGACGTGGAATATTCTCGAATGCGTCCGGAAGAGTCTTTCAAAGAGTTTTCAAAAAGTTTTGCGAGTATTAGGCGAATTTGAAAAATTAATTTCCTTTTTTATTCTGGCTGACGAAAACCTTCAGAGCCTCCAACCTCCTCCCCACACTATGTCATTATTTTCCACTTTGGACAGTTTTAAAGATTGCTTAGTGTAACAACTACCTATTTTATAATAAATATTAAATATGAAATTACATTTTGCAGACCCTGTCAGAGGACAACAAACTGGTGGCTATCGGATATTCGTATCCACTCCTCGAGTTAGACAAGGTATACCCGTCACTCTGTCTACGGTAACATCTATCAAGAGTGGAAACTCCTTTTTGTTAGCAGCATTTCCAAATCTACAGTCGCAGGCTCCGATTCCGAATCAACAAAATCAGCAGAATCAGCAACAGTCGCAGAATTGCGATGGTCTAGTCACCGTCGATAAGATGCACGTGAGTTGGAAACAAGTTTTGACACCATATATGGGCTGAAAGAACTATATTCTGGAAAGAAAGTGCGCTCGCATATCCTTCCCCAAACTAAATTTTTCAAACGATTGAGTTCAACAAAACACCAATAGACACCGGTATCACTTTTTAAGAATAATTTTTCCCTTTCCCTCATACGTATATCCGTAGACTTTATTAATTTGCTTCATCCGATGATCTTAAAAAAATCATCACACATTTTATTTTAAATCAGAATATTTCTCCGATTCGTAGGCCAACGTATAAAATCATCTGCTGGCTTGGAATTCGTAATTTCACAATCGAATTTATCGTTTTTTCAACGCTGTTGTTTCAAGGAATAATTTAGCTTTCTTTTGAGAGACTAACACTATTTACACGATTGATTCGTGCAGGTCCATATTATGATCGATAAGCTGTGCCGGCTTCAAATCTTTTCAACACGAAAATTTTAATCGGCTTTCCTTATTTACTGAACGTTTATTTTTACCATCTTTGACATTGGAATGTGTAATTACTGATGAGGTTTATTTAAAATTTACGCAGACGTAATACCTACGGACATTGAGTGCAATCAATGCATTTATGTATATTGATAAAGGTTATTATGATTACCGATCACTTTTGAATAACTTGCGATCAAGCTGCCAGCAGAGAGGAAGTTAGGAAGAATGTGCTATAAGATTTATTTAGGGAGTCTACATCAAAACAGGTGTACCTAAAATAAGTTTTCAAAATAGATGTATCGAAAATAAGTTCTCACAAAGATAGAAAAATATCCCATCAGACCTAGTTTTTCTCTTTATCGCGATTAACAACTCACGACGTGCCGAAAAGAAAAACAATCTGAAAACCAAACTTCAGGATTTATTGACCAAATTCACTGTAGCTCTCTGTGACTAATATTTTATTAAACATTTTTTTAACGAATGACATCAGCAAACGATTCAAGACGCCGTGCAGATTCGAGACCCCAAAAATATGAGCATTATTACGTAAAAACTCGAGGGTGAAAGTAGAAACCGATGAGGTCAGTGAAAGAGTATACATATAACCTGAACATCATTTTTCAGTTGCATTCTTAATTTTTGCAATAATGCTTAAAGGTAGTTATAGCGTTTTCGAAATCTCTGACCACTGTGCCGCCTTTCTGGGGGACAAAATATGTATTTGTCTGTGTTGACGATGGAGATGGAGAGGGAAGTGAAGCATCCCAATTATAAGTACAAAATCTGTTTTCAAGCCTTGTCCTTTCTCTTTACTGCTTTCTGAATCCACCGAGACATGTTTATCTGATTGACCAAATAACTAATAATTTCAACGCCGTACACTGCGTAGACACAATTAGGATGCACTGAATAACATGATCACCGCTAAAATATAATTATTATTCGATCGCAAGATGAACGAGTTCAAAGTTAGAGGTCACATTTCAACCTGAACCTGAAATTTATGTAAATTTAACTATTCTGGCGTTATCATAAAATAATCAAAAATATAGATACGTGAGCCATCTAATTTGGGTATTTAGAAGGTATTCGATAGAGTTAAAGCAAAATGAAGAGTTCACTGAAAATCTAACGCCTGAAGGCGCAACGGGCTTATTAACAAATATATTGTACCAAATATTCGGTTACTCAATTAAATATAATTATTATTATTATTAGTGGACATTTCAACCATCTGACAAAAAACCTCATTTGAAGTAAAACAGTAAAATTTCTCTAGTGAGACACCCAGATAGAATACGCTACAGCAAGAGATTCAATTTTAACTAGTATTTTGAAAATATATTGCGCATACCTACATAATACACCTAAACAAACACATAATACATCCAAAATTAGTATTCTTGAAATGAACTTTCGAACCCGATTTTCTAGATTGATCGATGTGGCTTATTATGGGTTCTCGACACTGGAAGAATCAACGAATTTGGAACCCCCAGTCGTATATGCCAGCCGAAACTATTGATTTACAACTTGGCAGACAACGATGTTCTACTTGGTATGAATTTTAATTTACAATATTTAATTCGTAATAGGTAAAGAGAAAAACACCCATCTCCAGTTAAACTACGCCATTGTCAGTTACATTTATGGACAGATAATACAACAGAATTCTTGAAGAACAGAAGAAAATGTTATAATATATCATAGCGTCGGTCTAGTGCAGAAAGGTTCCTCGTGCTTTTTGAGGGATTTTACAAAATTGGTATCACTGGAAAGGAAATTTTGTGCTATGTCGATTGCAATACTTCGTCGGTTGGGGCAAAAAGGTTCCTCGTAGAAAAAGTGTTGCAATCGACAGAGCGCAAAATGTAAAATTCCTCAAGAAGCACGAGGAACCATTTTGCAGTAGACCGACGAATGAGAAACGGGGCTTTAGAGTGTTTACCACTTAGAGAAGAAACACTATTTGCACTTGCACGAAATACTAGCAGAAATTTATAGCATTTTCCATAACTGTAAACTGAGGAAAACTCATTTTTGTGACTAATGAGAGAAAAGCTTTTGGAGGGCATGTATAAAAATAAATATTTCTATGCTCTCCTTGAATGCTTTTCACTAACTTTGTAGACAGATATGAGTTTCCGGATGGCATCGTCACCGCCGCCTCCAGTTTGACAACGACGGTCACCGATTCCAGGAGCGACAATTGTCGAGACTCGGTTGCCTACATCGCCGATTTGAATGCCAGTGGATTAGTCGTGTTCGATCTAATTCGCAGAACCAGCTGGAGGATAACCCACAATTTCTTCTACCCGTATCCCAGACATGGAACCTTCACCATCTCGGGCACCTCGTTTGACTTAATGGACGGTGTTTTTGGCATGTCATTGGGTATGTACTTTGCTCTCTCCTCTCTTTCGATCTCAGATCATTGATATTTTGCAATATTATCAGAATATCCCGATTTCAGGTCCGCTGCGAAATGGAGATCGCATGTTGTACTTCCATAGCTTAGCCAGTCTTCGCCAGAGTTGGGTTCCTACCTCTATTCTAAGAAATGAACAACTAATAGCTCAGAGAGATCAATTTCGAACGTATTTCTCGGTGTCCGGAGAATTTAGAGAAGGTCAGTGCTCGCTAGAAGTGATGACCGACGATGGAATAATGATTTACAACAACTTGAGGCTAAACGCGCTCATGTGTTGGAACACAGCTACAGCTCCTGTTAAAGAGAATACGCAACTCATTTATCAAGTAAGCGAGAGAATAAGTAAGAGTTATCAGTTCCAGTCTCACTATCAGCCTAGGGCACTAACTTTTTTTAGCGCATAAGTGGTGGTTGTGTTTCACAGTTTGTGTTTCGGTAAATCAGGGCCGGATTAAGACTCTTAGCGCACCTGGGCCCTTTCTTCTACGCGCCCCTCCCCATGCCCAATATATGTTTTTTAATTTTTTACTGCTATTTTTTTGCTCGCGCTTTATTTTATCTTTCTCACGCGCCCTCGCTCATTCTCATCCCTATCATTTTTTTCCTGTAATTTGTTCTATCCGTTTTTATTTTTCTCGAAAATTTTGCGCCCTGGGCACGGGCCCGTGCGGTAATACGGCCCTGCGGTAAATAAAAATAGTGGTTAAAGAGGTCAGGGGTCGATTCGAAAATCTTCGAGAAGCTTCAATTCAAAAATTTTATGAA
Organism: Acanthococcus lagerstroemiae; assembly: GCA_031841125.1. Taxonomy (NCBI): domain Eukaryota; kingdom Metazoa; phylum Arthropoda; class Insecta; order Hemiptera; family Eriococcidae; genus Acanthococcus; species Acanthococcus lagerstroemiae. The sequence goes on along the minus strand of CM063111.1, from coordinate 65,293,607 downwards.
ACGGTCTTCGGTCACTGTATTTCTTTCGAATGAATGGAGGCAGATAATTTTGATTTGAGATAACACAGATTTATTTCCATGGCATTCTACGTAGATAGGTAGTTGTTTCATAGTTGTTTACAAAAAGTCATGTTGAACAAGATTTTCTTGAATTTCCTCAAATTTTGTTTCAAAAGGTAAATTCATTCCTACAAAACACTAGGTTCACATAAGCACGTTTCTGTCAACACAGTCTCGGCTAATGGACATGTATGTATTACATCTACTATTAAGTCAATATTCCACGAGCACATTCATGTTTACACGCTTGAACTCTTTTAGTGTCTTGTTGTGCTATGGAAAGAGTTATTTCAGTCTACTTATAATACCATGCCTCTAAAATTATAATTCTGATGATATAAAATTTCGTAAAAAAATAGTTTGCATTCCTTTCACTTTATTGTCCATGTGGACGATGTTTCACGGGTTACAAAAACTCATCCACTTTTTTTTTTTTTTTTTAGGACCACACTAGCCTGCAGTTCATCAGCGGTATGAAGCTGAAAGGAGATAAATTGTGGATCGCCTCGAATCAGGTTCAAAATCTAATGGCCAACGTGACTACTACCGATGCTCGGTACAGAATTGTGTTCATCAAATCTGTACGTCTCTTACTGAAAGAGAAAGGTTACAAATGTCTCAACCCAGTTGGGGATATAAAGGGTCCTCCCGTACTACCAACGGGTGGAAGTATAAAACCACCAGTTCTTCCCAGCTCGGGAGGTATAAAACCACCTCCATTTAAACCACCCACATTCCAGCCAGGAAAGATTCCGCATAATCAGCATTATTGATCAGAATAGCACATTTTCAGAATTAGTTTACGCTTGTAAAAAATCAAAATGTGATGTTTTTTATATTCTGCTCGCAATTTGTTTTAAAAAATATATAATACCTTTTATACATACTCATCTGCGTGCGATTTTGACTTATTTAATTCAATGGAAGGTATTCAACCCATAACTAGTTTTTAAAATCTGATTGTAACTAGACTTATTAGAGTTCTTCTGCATACTCCTTTTGCTCATACTAAGAGCGCACTAGCGCGAAAAAGAGGAAGAAGGCAAAGAGGCGTATTAAGGAAAGAAGCTGCTCTAGGCAATATAAAAAATCTGCCGCCTCATTTGATTAAAAATACGTTGTAGGAGCACATGGAATCATAAGTGCGCCCAATTTATAATGGCCAGGTGACTATGAACTAGGCTGCTAAAAAGCTAATACCCGTTAGACCAAATTGCGGACTTAAATTCGCTTCATTGTCAAGAAAATAGTCCTTAGTTTGAATTTACCTGTATTTGACTGATAATATAATGCTGCATAAAGAATAGGCATTCGGACTGCCAGCGCGAAAGAGTCGCCCTCTACAATTTTAGGCACGTGAAAAAAAGGAACTACTGAAACCCTACACATTTTATAAAACTGTATCAGATTGAAATAAAAATGGTCTCGACGGAAGGAAAATTTTATGTACTATAATTTTGTTCTATTCATTTTTTCGATAAACGCTTTCGTTTTCACAATATTTTTAGATTTCTTCGTATGCCTGCAAATGAAATATTCTCCTCGATCAGGGTTACAAGGTAATCGACAACAGCGTGCCACCGCTTTGAGCAGCCCGAATACATCATGGCCAAATTTCGTGTAGCAAACTATAGAGAAAAAAAAAATGGAAAAATGATTGAAATAAATCATGAAATAAAAATTACAATTACAGATTTACACAGTGCGTTTTCGTGGGATCCGTTTTCGATTGTCACGTTACTAAAAATTTCGTACGCTTTGAAAATTTGGAGGATGGCTATTGTTTCAACAGTAATTAATGGACCAAGAATGCTGCTGCAGTAGAAACTTTCTCGATAAGTTGACTAGAAAATTTTTTCGAAGCTTTTTTCAATAGGAACGAACTTTTCGGTCACCTCGTATACATATATGGCAGAAGTCTTTCCAATGGCGCAGTTACTTCTTCTATTTTATTCCTTCTCCATGTTTCTACTTTTCTCATTCCTTTTTCCTTCATCTCTCTATATATTAAAAACCAAAACTCCTCCTCCCCCCTCCTGGAAAACAAAACTCCAAGGAGCCTGATATTTAAATCCCGGCCTTCGTCTAAGACATAAAAAGACATATAATGACATAATTACCCATGCTGCAGGTTGCCTACCTAAAAATCAGAAAAATTGCAGGGGCAGATCAGCAACTTTCAAGGACATAATCTGTTTTAACATAAAAGATCTCCAAGTTTTACGACATAACCGACATAATCTCTCTATATTAAAAACCAAAACTTCTCCCTCCTGGAAAAAACTCCAAAGAGCCTGATATCTAAATCCCGGCTTTCGTCTAAGACATAATAGAAATAATAAGACATAAAAAGACATATAATGACATAATTACCAGTACTGCGGGTTGCCTACCTAAAAATCAGAAAAATTGCAGGGGCAGATCAGCTACTTTCAAGGACATAATCTGGTTTAACATAAAAGATCTCCAAGTTTTAAGACATAACCGACATAATCTCTCTATATATTAAAAACCAAAACTCCTCCCCCCCCCCTCCTGGAAAAAACTCCAAGGAGCCTGATATCTAAATTACCCATAATCTCCAAGATCTCAAATCGCTGCGGGTTGCCTACCCCGCCCCTTAATTGCTCAATTTTCCAGGGGTAGCCTACCCTCAGGAGGGGGTTCATGGTTGTGGAGGAAGCTCTTGAAGGGGGAGGAGGGACCCTGTGGGGGCATGGGCTGTGGACGCAGATGGAGGTCCTGGGTGGGACAGGGGGTTAAGATGAGTAAGAGGGCCTGATGGAGGAGAAAGTCCTTGGTGAGAGAGGGGACAAGGGAGAGAAATGGCCGAGATGCAGGGGGTCTTGAGGGGGAAGGGCTCTCGGGGGAGGGTTAGTCATGGTTGTGAGAGCTCCTAGGTGGATGACCATAGTGAGGGCTGGGGCTGTGAAGAGAGATAAATCTCAGGGGGTAGTCGTAAGTGAGGGGTCCTTGTGGTGGAGGAAATGGTTGGTAGGAGAGAGTGGCCATTGAGGAAGGAGGAGGTAGTGATGGGTGAGGGTCCTGGAGGGGCAGTAAAACTTTAGTGGACACGGGCCCGGGGTCATAAGAGGTACTCATGGTGGAGGAGGGAGCTCCCGAAGGGGAGGAAAACCACGGTGGTGGCGGGGACTGTAGAGGGAGATGAAGGCCCTGGGTGAGGGGATAATGGTAAGTAAAAAGTCCTTGTGGAGGAGGAAGTCCTGGGTGAAAGAGGGACTGTGGTGGGAAATGAAAGCCATGGTGCGGCAGGGGCTGATAGTGGGGGTCTTAAGGGGAAGGGTGGTCCTAGTGATGGGAGCTCCTGATTGAACGAACCAACACCCCCGCGCCCAGTTCTTCAGTGTTCACCGACTGAAAACGAAAAAACAAAAATCTTGGAGAGTAATGAATGATTGAATTTATGAAAAAACCAAGAAAAAACGTTGACGATTTCGGAACGTATTTTCATACAGTGAACTACTTCACAATTTTTTTTTATTTACAATTCAATACACAAAATTTATCAAAAGCTAAGCCAAAAGCACCTCCAACCCTCCAAGTTTGAGCCCAAGGGAGCGATAGAGAGGGTAATGTAAAGAGATTAAGGCCCAGTTGGTGGAGGTCGGTTGTGGTGGTCGATGGTTGTAGAGATGAGGAAGAGGAGGTCCAAGGGACAGGGCCTACCCGGATGTGCAGAAGGAAAGGGTTCGCAGGGGGGATACTGCGGAGGTAAAAGACCATAGGGTGGGCACTGAAGCCTCTGGTAGGAGATTATCGCCGTTGTGGGGGAGGAGTTTGTGGCTGAGGAGGACTGCGACTGTTGAAGTGGGACCGTGGAGGCGGAAAACGACCGTGGTGAACGAGGGGGTTGTGGTGAAGGAGGAGGAGGCTCGTGATGAAGAAAGAATGGAAGGGGTAATTCATGGTGGAAGATTGAGGACCGCTAATAAAGGGGGAGCAAAAGAAGCGCAAAGCAAACCTCAACTGAGGAACAAAAGTTTTAGACCAAACACTGAGGACTGTGATGGTCGGACGAGGCGCGAAGCGCCGAGCAAAGCCGGAACGAGCGAAGCGATTGACGGCGGGGGGATGGGCCGCAAAGCGGCCAGGGGGCGAAGCGGCTAGTTTTTTTTAATTTTAAAAATTATTTTGTTTTATTTTTGTTTTTTTTTGTCTGAAATTTCTAAATTTTGCCGCCCTAAAATTTTGCCGCTCTAGGCAGCTGCCTAGGTTGCCTAATGGTAACAAAGCCTCTGAGAATGCAGCTAACGTGAATATTTTTTATTGGTCTCCAGTAGGGCGTATCACAAACATATGGAGAAAAAAAAAGTTGAGTTTTCATTTTCCAAATTGGCTTTCTGTAAAACAAAATAGGTGATATGATTCGAAGGATTTAAAAAATGTACTGATCTTACTACTTCGGAAGTACGTTACCACATTCCCCTTTCCATTCACCCCCTGGCCCCTATAAACGTCTATTTAAATCAAGAATATCAAAGAATCATAGATTATAACGAAAACATGTAATTATAATGTACGCAAAATTTATAACTTTATAAGATCCAACGCTTGGATACTGTAGATTCAGAAAGAAGTTATACGAAGGAGGAAAAGGGAGGTACATGAAAAGAGGAAAGGAGTCTAATAACGTTGTAAATAAAAATCATATGACTTCAAAAAATGTATAACTCTCTAATATTTTTGGGTTTGGGTAGGCGTTATATGAAGAGGGAATAAAGAAGATGAATGGAAAGGAGAAGGGTGTAAGATACTTCCACTAAGTAACAAGTCCTATTTCAAGATACACATATGTATACGTATTCTAAAATGTTCGAGCTTTCCCTGATTACAGAGGGAGGTACAGAAAACGGAGGGGAAAAGATATATATTTACCGAGAAAGCAAGCCCAAACCCGAACCATATTTCCAAATTTTGATTTCCAAATCCTTTAAAATTTCTGATTTTTATTTTACAGAGAATCAAGTTGGGGAGAGGGAACGGGTATGACCTTTGGCCTCACCAGGGGCGTAGCTACGGGGGGGATCTGAACACCCCCTCTTTGACATCGGTCGACAATGTGAAAAAATTAAAATTTATTCTGGTAATAGTAAATATTACACCTGTAGTCTTGTAAAAGTGAAACGATCCCCCCCCCCCCTTTATACCAAACCTGGCTACGCCACTGCTCCTCACTAATTTTGATATTTTGATAATGGTGAAGACAATCTCGAGCTGGATGGCAGAAGTAGGAGAGGCTGCCAACTGCCCCCATTATTCTCAGCTAAAAAACTTTTGAGGCCCGCCTTCAGACACCGGTATGCTTAAGAAACCAAATTGAAAGAAACAAGGTTTTTGCTGATGAAGCTAACTCTCAGTTTAGACATAGTCAAACTTCTCACCTTCAAAATGTCTCCAAGAATCAACATTACGAATAGGTACATTAAGCCTTCAGCTATACAACTCGTTAACTTGCTAAATAATTGAGATTTTATCGGAACACTTCAGTAAAGAATGTTTCTGGACGAACTTTCAACAAAAACAAACCCCGTCTAATTTTGACTTCAACGGTAATTAAGTTCAAATTAATAAAGAAAAAGGAATTATATGAGAAGCTTTTTCGATGTGCTATTGCGGTTATATGTATATTTTTACAACGGAAGACTTTACTTATCTTCAGGTACGAAATCTTACAAAAAGTCTCTGAGAATTGAAAAACGGAATAGTGAAAATGAATCATATTTTTGCACTAACGGAGCAGCTACGTGTGGAAGAATTTCAAGTCTTCAAACGTATTAGCGGATGAATGCTTCGCAAATTTTTTCATCGATTTTTCTAATTGTCAGGCCCTTGCGTCTAGTAAGAATTCGGAGAACATCCACGAACTTGGGACGTGGTAATGAAATTCGAAACCAGTTTAGGTGGATGACGATTCTGTGATGAACGAAAATATCAGATAATGAGTACACCGGTTTGTGTTTTCTGTTTTGGTTGAATACGTTTTCCCGGAATAGGTAACTGAATAAGTGTTGATCTGTTGATTAGAAGTAGGTTTAAAACTTAAGCCGTTACCTATAAACGAGACTCTGCGTACTGTATTTTCATGCAAGTCGCCGATGGTACGCGCTCATTCGTGTCTGATCAGTGAGCATCGCCTCTGTCAATGAATTATTAAGGTAAGAGCGAAATTTTTATTTCTTATTTTATCAGTGCACGGTTTTTCTTTTAATGTATAGACTACTAAACGCAGGATAGGTACGTCGATTGTTAAAATTAATACGAGGAAATACTACAAAAGAATATACGTGTAACTTCATTACTCCAAGAAAAAAGTCTACCAGTTTCACGTATTTTTCCGCGTCACATTGCATTATATTTTTTACTTTTTCAAATTGTACTATACGAATATTTGTAAGCGAAGTACCTAGGTATACCCGCGAAGCACATGTCCATATAAAAGCACCGCATATAATGTCTATTATGTGGAAGAAAGAAACCAGTCAAATGGACGCTTTTCCAATATCAAGTTATAACACCATGAAGACCAGTGTCGTCGAAAGGTTTCCTTTAGGGAGGAACAAAAATGTAAAATTTAGTTGGCGACAAAAAAAATTCTCTCGTTTCTCAAAAGTAAAGTTAGTGAGGAAAAAATCTTGTAAATATCCAAAAATATTATAAATATTGTCCTTTTATGGTGTCTTTTCATCAACTAGCAGAATAGTATTTCATTTTCTTTCTTTGTAGTGGGGGGGGGGAGTAAGACTATTACTTTGTGTCCTCCATATTTTTGGAGGAATACAGTATACTATACTTTACTCCCCGTTCCAACGATGCAACTGTTCGGTACGTCTACTTAGACTTATTATCTAACCTCTGTGTTGTTTCATGGGAAGTTATTTCACTGAAATAATCTTTGTCCAGTTATGGTACCAAGCCTATATAAACTTACAAGACCCAGATAAAACTTCTTGGGAAACGTTGACATTCCTGTTCACGTCAGTGTCCATGTGAACGATGTTCCACGGAGATGGAGGATGGTTAGAAAATATAGACAAAGAAAGAGTGCGTGTAAAAGATAGAAAAAAGGTAACCGTTTAAGAACCTGACACACATGTTTCAACAGCAAAACGTCAATCTTATTTACGAATTTGTTAACGCATGATAAATCAGATGATAGGCGTCGTTTGCAAATTGCAGAGTATTAGATATTGTATACTGCTTATGTAAATAACACAATGACTCTGGTATTGCTATCCATGGCCATATACTCTGACCACAATAGTACGAAAACATGCTGATATCCGATAAAATTTAGAACTCAGGGCGAAGTTCAGTATTAAATAAAATTAAAAGATAAAGAAAAATGTGGACATTGCCGTTGTTTCGATAAAACGTTGAGTTTTAAAGAGAATTCCATAGTTTGACGGAGCACTCGAAAAATTAGCTCACAAGAGAATAATTAGCATAGATAGGTTGACAGTTTTTTTTTGTTTTGTTTTTGCTTTTAAAAGGCTTCAGGGCTTTTCCCCCTTCTGTGAAAGACTCTAACTGCTTGGTTATGAAAAACAAAGAATAGAATAACGAGAGTATCAAAATATATCAATAGCTTCTCGATTTACCAATAAATTGTTTATCAGTTCTTTTAAAACAAGATATTATATACTTCCACAAAAGATACTTCGTTCATATATGAGCCAATATGGCCCAATTTAGGGGGGCGGGCTACTAATCATTCAGGAGTAAAATGTTTGGGAAGGGGGTAAAAGCACCGAGTATTAACAAACTGTCGATACAATAGACAGTACTTTTGACCATCGGGTTTGCCTATCACCAGTACTCGCCTTTCACCTCATTTACACAAAAACGTATCTGACTCTGATGTATCAGATTCGAGAGAATCATAATAAAAAACAAAAATGTGCCGCATTCCAATGAATAATCTAGTCATAATAGCTCACTGGGAGGAGGAAAAGTGGCGCCGAATAATATCTTTCTAGACAAAGACAAAAGTACAATTTCTCGGTAACCTCCGATCAGTTGAGGTCACTGGGTGAGAAAAAATTGATTTCTGGTATAAAATGGGAAGGAATGTTTAAAAAAATGCAAGGTTAGTAAAAAAGTATTTTCTTTTTGAATCAACGTAAGGGAAGACCTCAGGAGGCTCCCTTGACTCAGCTGGAATTTCATATGTCTATATTAAAATTATTTTTTATTCAGTTTTTTTTTTCTGTTTCTGAAAAATCTATTTGTCCAAGCAATACTCTTCCACAAAGCTTTGGAAAATTCCTATTTTTTTGGTCCATGTTCATTAATGAATGAAGAAACGATTTTTTTGAAGTTTGATATTTGAATCAGAAATTGTAAGATTCTTTGCCGACACTTTCATAAAAGTATCCATCGTCTACAAAAAATCAGCAGGATAAAACCTTGGCATCGAAAATATCAACAGCTAAATCGTTTTTCAACAGCTAAACTGGAAATCGTAGAAATGTGAACATAATGACCGTAATATACATCGCACTTCGGAGAACCTACATGTATACTAGATTGCATTCCTAATTCAACTGTAAGTCCTTCAACGTAACCAACAAAATTCAGCGACAGCAGAAAACCACTTTTAGTTGATAGAAAATCAGGAAGTTGAAGAAAATAAATTGAGTCGATGACTCTTTTCTTTGAGATCGGAATATAGGAAATGCTCAACATTTGGCGACCTGCCAGAATAACTAACATTTCTCACCAGTTGTACGCTGTTTTTTTTATCTTAGTTCAAACTGGGACTTACAAGATAGGCACGTTTAGACCTACGAGTTCACAGTTCATAACCTTGAATGTTCACTTTGTCAAATTTTCCGACATCAAAATATTAAGTACGTGCTTCGTACTTATAATTTGAACTCGGTATTTCCATATTAAATGAATGTGCTACACTAAAAACTGGTTTCCGTTGGCGAATCCTCGTTAACAGCATTATTTTTTAAATAGAGGGGCTGCGGATTCATTCATTATTTACGTGCAATAAAAAGTTCACGTTGCCAATCAGGTACACACAATATTAATTTAGTTCCGTTATGATCAGTCAGATACGGAATAAATTTTTAAGTAAGACTAGGTATAGTACACCCGTGAGTTGGCCAATGTGAAATTGGTAAAAGTACTCAATAATGGAGTAATCCAGCTATATCAGACTTCATCAGATATAATGATTACAAACTAATCTAATCATTTTGTATACACTTTCCTTCTGACTCGCGACCAGACAAATGTTTTCTATCCTGTTCAGGTTTTCAAAATAAGTAACATAACCTCATCTAACGTAGGCCAGAAAATCAATGGAACCCTTTGATACCCTGTTTACATTTTTTGTTAATGATCACAACATTAGTACCTAACCTATCAAAGAAACTACATATCATTAGATATCCTGTTTACACTATTTTAATGACCATCATTGTCCTTAATTTGGGGCCAATCGTGGCCGGCGCAAATTTAGCTCGACTGTAGCGCCTAGTACAAATCGAGTACTGGTTTTCGATTGGTGCTCGATGTACGCTAGGCTCGAGAGCAAATCTGGCGTACACCTGACGCTGATGCTTAAATTCAGGCTAGCACCACAATTTTCAGGCGGGTAAGGACGTTATTCGGACTTGTCCCGGATGCGCGGACCGAATTATTTTGCACCCTTCGACGATTTCCGTATCATAATTGGAGAATAAATTTTCAAAAACATAAGCCCTTTTTTCCATTCACTTTCAAGAAATGTACACACTCCTTAATCACTTCTTACGAAAATGAAAACAATGGCTTCGGATTTCTCTTTAATTTGCAAAAAGAAGAGAAAATACACATGGATATGTTTACTAAGAATATGAAGTTGGTTCAATTTATGCCGGAATAAAACTGAGCAAACATTTAAAAAGAATGAATATCTCAGTTCACGCTCGATATGCATGTTTAGGAATAAATCCATTTTTCATTTTCAATTTTACATCACTGGAGCAGAGGCGATAAGCTAGCAGACTAAATCATGTTCGGGGCATTCACCGTCTTTCTCTTGCATATTATACACACATGTATACGAATACTATCAATGACATTCAATAAAAACCATCTACGATGAGTATCAAACCGCATTAGCCATCAGAAGGTATTCTTTTTCCATGAATAACAGAAGCAAATGTGTACCTGCTTTTGAATTGTAGGAAGAAACATAGGCTATAGGTATATAAATGTCAAGTCCAAAAGCAAAACTGACCTGGGATTTCATTTTAAAGAGCAAATTCGATGCAAATTGAATTACTTACATTTACATAGGTTTTTTTCTTAACCAATGTGGTTATACTTATGTAGGCAGCAGCCGATATTTACAATCAGTTACTTCATTCGTTTATTTTTCGATTATATAAACGAATTAAGATGCGTAATAATATCAAATCAGAATATAACTTTTTTATATTCTCTTCAGGATCAAAATACATAAAGGTTCATAAGTCACATCAATACTTTGTGACCCCGAATTTAATATATACGTATTTGCATAATCCGAGGAGTTGATACGAACTTGTAGAAACTAGTTTTCGATCACCGCATGCAACGACAGTCACTACGTGTTAACACGCAAAATTATGGCAGAAAATTTTGGTCGTGTAATTTTTCTTGTTATTATTGGTGATTTCTAAATCTCCTTTTTTTTTTTTTTTGTATTATTATTAATATTATTAATAAATTATTGGTGTGTGGTTTGATTTTTTCAAATAAAAGCAATGGGTCTCCCAAATTGGTTGCATATTTTTATATGTACACTTACGTTCTAGTGAAGAATTCTCACAATTTAGTTGCCTCCCCCCCCCCTCTCTACCTACCCATAAGAGTACTTTTAAACAAATTCTTTTAAAATACGAAGAATATTTAATTAGCGAAATTGTAACTTAGTAAGGTTCGAAACATTAAATATTACATCGGGACCTTCATTTCAGATAAGGAAATGGAAACACAATTGCTACGAGCACTGCTGCTGCTCGGTTCCGTTCTTTTGTCTCATCAGAGAATCGAGGATATCCAAGTACAGATATTGCATAGTTGGAGGTTTCCCGACTGGATTTACCCCAGTGAATCAGCAAAACAAAATGCTATACAGCAAGGACTATTCATTCCTCAGAACTGCGTGATCTTGGATTCCGATTATTACTTTTGTAAGAAAAGTTTGCTAGCATCAGCGTACCTATCTCTATACTTTGAATATAAGCTATGTACAGTATCCTAATATACCTATAATACTGTACGGTGTCCCGGCATTGTAAAGATGTGTAATAACAGACTGCGAAAAACAATCTCCTTTTACAGCTCCAGTTACATCTGTGAAACGAATATTTGTAACGACACCCGCATTCAGAACTGGAATTCCAGCAACTCTTTCGGAAGTGACCAGAGAAAGAAGTGGAGATACCGTACTGCTGTCACCTTTTCCCAATGGCGAAGCACAGAACACTTGCGAAGGGCTGACATGCGTTTATCGTATTCACGTATGGCAAAATATACAAATAAACTTTGGTTTGATGCTTAAATTCACCGAGTTATTATTTTAGTACTAACCGGATTTTGATTTTATTCTTTCCAGATCGACAAATGTGGTCTCCTATGGGTGGTGGATACTGGACGTGTAGAAACTTTCGACAATCCCAGACGAGTTTGTCGTCCCAAACTGGTGATTTACGATCTCAATAATAACGACAATATACTTGGTACGGTTAACGTATGGGTTCTTGACGGTTTCCTGTTAGAGAATATAGAAGTTAAAACAAAGCACCATCAGACATTTACCAACGAGGATAAGATTCCTCTGTTCGGGAATTCTTACTGCATGCAACTCACCAATTATATAGAACCATTTCTATGCTGATCATACCGTGCTTCTCAAACTTTTTGTTAAATTGTAAAACTGATATTTGACAACATGGTTGCAGTTCGATACGAATTTCCGGATGGCACGATCAACGACCGCAGTAACTTGATTACGATTGTGACCGAATCGTATCAAAATGATTGTTCCGATTCGGTGGCTTACATCGCCGACGTTAATGGCTACGGATTGGTTGTCTTTGATCTAGCTCGCCAATCCTGTTGGAGAGTGGAGTACAACTTCTTCTACCCATTCCCTCACATGGGAACTATGACTGTAAATGGACAAACTTTCGATTTAATGGATGGCGTATTTGGATTGGCTTTAAGTAAGCAAATTTCCCAAGTACATACAAGAGAGGCAACAGATAACGAAAATTCTCAACGATAACATTATAGCGACTAGCTGATGCAAAAATAACACTGCACATGCAGTGTGTATTCTAAGTATGATATTGATTATTCACATAAATACATTTAAGTACCTATTCATTATAACAGTATATACTTTCTCGTTCACGTGAACATACACCGACTGTTCCGCTTAGAGTATATAAGAAACTTATTTTGTCACGGATTTCAGGTCCACCAACTGACCCACATCGTAAGCTATATTTTCACGCCTTGGCTAGCATTCGAGAGTCTTGGGTATCCACGAGTTTTTTGAAAAATACAACGGTAAATACTAACCCCATTTACGTAAGACAAGAATTCCACATTTCGGATGACGTACGAGAAGGACAGACTACCCTAGAAGTGATGACTGACGACGGAATTCTAATTTACGGCGTGCTCCCGAAATCGGCGATCAGTTGCTGGAATTCGGCGACGCCATTCAAAAAAGAGAACTTGCACATTATCTACGAGGTAAAAAATTTACATTGTATTATTTTCGTATCTATTATCAATAAAGTTCTACAGATTTTTTTATACCTGCTTACCTATGCATCCATATATGATACGTCAGAAGTAGCCCAGTCTAAAATCGCATGCGGACTTACTTCTTTCAGGATCCCGAGAATCTTCAATTCATCAGTGGAATGAAATTGAAAGGCAACCAGTTGCTGATCACTACCTCGCGTCTACAGAATTATATCAACGGCATAACTAATACAAATGACATCAAGTACCGAATGATTCTCATCGAAGATGTAAATAAATTATTGCAAGGAACGCCGTGCAGAAAGGGCGGTTTTAATAAACCAGCACCACCACCACCTTATGGAGGAGGTGGACATTATCCAACATTTAAACCTACTCCTCCACGAACAACTAAAAAACCATCAGGTGGTTACCTTCACGAAACTGGTTCCAGTTCCGGAGGACATTACAGGAAGTTAATTTAAGAAATAAATCAATTCCTAAGCTTGTGATAAATGCAAATATGCAAATTACTGTAAATAAGGTTTACTTGATTCTGATTCACTTAGGTATATCCACTTTTTGATACTCTTTCGTATAATCCATACCTTGGAGGAAAATAGTGCTATACCTAGGTATATCCGTTGTATTGAAATTGGCAGGAAGACGAAATAATGGACGCCATTCAAAGAAAGGGGAAAGGGAACCAACTAGCCAAATCCGCTTTTTGAGAACACGTGATTCGAAGTTCAAGAGCCATGTAGAAACTGTATGACACAGCGTTTACTGATAAGCCTTTTTCAACATGAGTACACATTTTTGAATCGGGGGCCCAATTTAAAAAAAATTCTACTTTTTACGCTCTTTCCAACGATACTAATAACTCATTTTGTTTACAAATGTTGATTGGTTCCCTTTCGTTGAATAGCGTCCAGATAAGGCACCTGAAGGCCTATCAATCCTAAATGTGACCTTCAGGAAGAAAGGGACCTGCGCACAAAAACAAATTGTGATAACAACTGTTTTTGACTAATTTTTGGCCGCTCTTTGGCGTGGTATTGTCGAAAATATTCTAAAGCATTTTCCCAAATCGCTGGAAGTCTTCAAAGTTGAGTGTCTTCGTAACGTGAAAACGTTATCAATTTTGTTTATCTGCTCTCATGTAAAATTTACATTTTTGCGCTGAGGTCCCTTTCTTCCTGTTAGCTCACAATTCTCTTTTTTAAGAACATCCCGACTGACAATTTGGAGAGCACTTACACAACTATCACAAACCACTACCGTTTTGAGACTTTGTGGTCGATCACTTTTTTTTGTGAGTGTTCAACATATCATTTTAGGATAGTGTGTGTGAAGTGATCGCCCAGCATTAGTGTGATTACTGAGCGATGTTCACAAATACACTCACAACTGGCCTCATTGTCAATCGGGACGTGATTCAAAGTTCACGAGCCATGTGGAAACTATATGACATAGCGTTTACTGATAAGCTTTTTTCAACGTGAGTACACATTTTTGAATCGGAGGCCCAATTTTGAAAAATTCTACTTTTTACGCTCTTTCCAACGATACTAATAACCCATTTTGTTTACAAAAAATGTTAGTTGAGCATCAAAATGCAGTGTTGCATATCAAACAACGTGAAATTTCCTTTTCAATGATATCAATACCATTAACTATTTTCCGCTAAAAATGGACCTATGCTAAGGTATCATCCATGGACGCTATTCAGCAAAAGAGAACTAACCAACATTTTTGTAAACAAAATGAGTTATTACGTTATTAGTATCGTTGGAAAGATCATAAAAAGTAGAATTTTTCAAAATGGGCCCCCGATTCAAAAATGTGTACTCACGTTGAAAAAAGCTTATCAGTAAACACTACGTCACATAGTTTCTACATGGCTCTTGAACTTTGAATCACATGTTCTCAAAAAGCGGATTTTGCTAGTTGAGTGTCCATAATATTATCTAAATCAAAATTGCTCGGTTTCTCTGTGCGGCGATGAATTATACTTTCTCGTTCCTTATTCCGTGTATGCTCCTGACAGTTGATTATCATGAGTACATGTATAGTGTATAGTGAAGGATTGAGATTTTTTATTGCGGAGGGGGGGGGGTGTCAACCAATGAAAAGTAAAACTGGATATTTGTAAGCAGAGCGAATAAGGTATGTTTAAAATTTGACGAAACAACAAACTAAAAAATGAAATTATTTGACCTATAGGAAAGATGAGTTAACCCGACCTCCTATTTAATGCACTTATTCATGGTGTTTGAAATTTATAAATTTTCGCTAGATGGACCACCAAAATTTCGGTCGAGCTAGAAATCGATCAAATGGAAAAAACATGTGCAACACACGTTTCTCTCCTTTACAGGGAAAGATAACAGATACAAATAATCATTCTTTCTGACCTTCAACAGCGTTGAAAATTTCTTATAGATTTCGATAAGCCTATGCTATGTGACGCTGATCAATTCCGCGATCAGTGAATGCTCTGTAATTACAAACCTCGTTAATCGCAAGAAATTTTGCCTCCTTTCACCTTTAGTTATTTTCCATATAACCGAATTTCATTTACGAAAAACAGAATTCTCGCTTCTCGGTAAAGGAGAAAATATTTTTGGCGAACAAAACAAAAAAGAGAATTTTCCTACCTACATTTCCAAGAGAAAAACTCGTGGAGAACGTGGGAACTTAAAAATTCATTAAGAGAAACAAAGGCTTCTCTTGTGATTTCACGTCCCTCTCTACGTGTATAGAAGGCTCCCAGAGAAATTGCGATTGAGCGATCGAAAAAAATATTAGCCCTATGCCTCTCCCTCAATTTTGAAAAGCTATTTGCTCTCCTGCTTCAAACTTAGCTAGCAGGAATTTTACTGCTCCTCGAAAAAATAAAATAAATGAGTTCGTTTTACACCTTGTGTATTCTGTAGGCTGAAACACATCAAGTTGGACTAGACATTCTCTTTCGTCTCACGATACCAAATAGCCCTTACACGAGTCTCGGCAGAGTTCTCACAGCTCGAAGGACCGAATATCCTCCCGGTAAATGAAGCCGGAATGAAAATTCCGCCAAACGCCTACGGCACTGCTGGAGTCGTTTCCATAGCCGCTTCAGTCGCCGACTCCGCGGCCGTTTCAGCCGGGCTGTCCGGCGTCATCGTTGTGGTAAATCCGGTAGATGCCTCCTCACCGCTCTCGCCAGGTTTGTCCGAGTCTCGACCGCACTCTTCATAGTCTTTCTCCAGTGACGCCAGATTTTCGCGCGCGTCCACGAACTCTTGTTCGTCCATACCTTCGCCCAAATACCAGTGGGCGAAGGCTCGTTTCGCGAACATCAGGTCGAATTTATAATTGACTCGAGACCATACTTCGGCGATGGAGGTCGAATTGCAGATAGCACAAAGCGATAGATTTACTTTGGACAGTCCGCTACCGGGCACGATCGCCGGCGGCTGGTAGTTAACGCCAACTTTGAAACCGGTTGGACACCAGTCGACGAACGGAATCTTACTAGCCCTGATGGATTGCAGCGAGCTATTCACCTCTTTCACCTGGATGATTCCACGGTACAGCATACAGCAGGCCATGTATTTTCCGCGAGTTGGATCGCAGCGCAGCATTTGATTGGAGCGTTCGAAAACCAGCCTCGTTAGCGTCGTCACAGTCACCTTTTCGTGAGTAGCTTTGATGACTGACTGGAATGGTGCGTACGTGACCAACGGAAAGTGGATTCGCGGGTAAGGCACCAGGTTCGTTTGGAATTCGGATAAATCGACGTTAATAGAGCCGTCAAATCGCATGGACGCAGTCAGCGCGGAGATGACTTGTCCGAAAATTCGATTCAGGCTGACGTAGGTAGGTCGTTCCATGTCGAGTTGACGAGTGCAGATATCGTAGAGAGCTTCATTGTCGACGAGGAAAGCGCAGTCACTGTGCTCCATGGTGCCGTGCGACTGAAGAACCGCGTTGTAGGGTTCCACGACCGCTGTACTCAGCTGTCAACAGAATAAATAACGGTTAAGGATCAACATCCCAGGAATTTAGGGTTAGTGAAGTATGCTCAAACAAGTTCGATTATCGGGAAACCCTGCATTTCCTACACTGATGAATTATTGGCTCTATTTTAAAGCTGCAGTATGCAAGTCATGTCACTGAGCCCCGCAGCGGTATCATTTTTCGAGAAGAGCAACAAAAACTTGAGGCAAGCCCCGAATCCCAGTGTCTTCGAATTTTGATTTTTACGCCCGAATCCCAAAAATAACATCTTTTATAAGGAATAAAACCGTCAGCTCCGAGGGAGGAGGATCCCAAATACGAATATAAAAGCTCCAAATATGCCTCGAAGTGGTCGATTAGGGGGCTATGCCTCATTTACTATCATTTAGAACGATTCGATGAATGACTGTTTGGCTGGCTGGTAGTCCGATGGTTTATCTATCAGTGTTGTTAAACATAACATGATAAAATCACAAAGTTTCTTGTCAGAATCGTTCTGTCAATGATATAACAAAAAAATGAATCCAATGACAAAACGAAATAAAAACAATCAAGTTATGACATTTCATCAACGATTAAATGATGAACTATGCTAAACGCCATAATAATTGATGATAGCTTATGCTAAGCAATACTGCCGTTAATATAATAGGATATGTTCAGCGACATGACAAAAGGAAAGACAAAATAAAAAATTAATTGTCATAAAATAACAACAAAAACAAAACATGACAGAATTCTGAAGATGATAAAACTCATGAGGTAATAAAATAAATTTAAAAAAAATGCTCGTCTGACAAAGTGACAAAAAATCATTTTGTCGAACAACAATGCCATTACGTATCGGATCTTACAGTTCATTTAAACGGCGGGGAACTGCACGGCTGTTAGTTACGTGATCTCTTTGCCAGGCTGAATCCTAAAATAACGTACCTACCCTTGATATTTTGCAGATTTCAGGCAAGCAACTTGCTTAACGTTTTTTTCAAGAAAAGTGTAGGGGAAAGCAACGGCCAGGTTCTCAATATGGTTTATAAACATCAAACATGCCTTGAACTACCCGTACGATGCAGTTACTAAATATTCAGTAGCGTGTCTCCGAAGAGAGTGGATGCTTAAAATTGGATAAGTTAAATATTTAATAAGGCACATTTATATTAGGTTCAGGTTTCGATGGTCTTGCATAAAATTTCTTCAAAACCTGGGTTATTAAACCGCTAATCGCTATTCATGTATAACATTGAAGGGTGCGCTCTCTACTGGCAAAACAAAATGCGACTTGCTGATTGGTAGATTTGGTTGAAAAGGTGGTCATGTGCGAAAAGTGACAAAAAATGCTCTCCAAGAATTTCAAAATGGGACTCTACAGAAAGAAAATAACAGAATAAAAAGTTTTTGTTCTTTTCAGTTTTTCATAAAAAATGATATTTCGGATATTTCTCATTTTCTTTGTACATATTGTTAGGGTAAAATACCCACGATCACCTTTTCAACATGTGCACTAGCGCTCCTGTAGTGTGCTTTATATGCGAATGTGCTGCCAATTATTCATGAAAAAGTTGTTCATCCAATTATTTTTGAAACGGGAAAAACAATTTTTTTGAATGAATACATCAGATGAAGTCCCAATCGAAGATAGAAAACGGCAGTTATAAAAACAATAAATTAGAATGTTATTTTTTTGGTCTCTATCCCTGAACGGGAGTACAAGTTTTCAATTAACGTGGAAAATGAATTGATGAATCTTCAAATGTTCAAGGCCATGTACCTATTTTACAAGTTTTTTTTAAATATTAAAGCTCCGTCTCATCACACGTGCATCAATTATTTAGACCGGGTCAAATTAACGTTGATAAATAAAGAAGATTCCAAAACCTTCCGAAAATCTCTCAAGATTACAAACAGTAAATTTTCGAGAAAAAAAATTTCGAGATGTTTGATTGACGAGTAGACTACGAGTGATCACTTCAACGAGTAATAAATTCGTTAATGATGAATAAATAATCAACCACGAATACAATATGTACTCACTCTGGGGCATGGATAAATAACGAATTGCAGCTTATGCTTCTTGCCATACTCGCCGGCTATTTTTTGCATAAGTAAGGTGGTTAGCCCAGATCCAGTTCCGCCACCCATTGAATGAAAAATGAAGAAACCCGCGAAACTGGAGCACATTTCGGCCTGTTTGCGAATAGAGTCCATTATAACGCCTTCCATCTCTTTACCGATTGTATAATACCCCCTGCCAAAGTTGTTGGCTGCGTCTTCTTTTCCGGAAATCAACGATGTTGGCCTGAACAATTCCTTGTACTGGTTATTACGTATTTCATCTGCAAAAAAAGATCCACATAAAGTAAAGTGCACTGGGGTGAAATACAAAACTCATGAAATTTCATAAACTAGCTCACTTAAAAAATAAAAGGTGGACAAGAAAATGTTAAGTAGAAGAGAGAAATGAGATTTCACTAACGAGTTTAATTAACATGTTATTGTTTGTACCTCGAGTTATCTTACTAGAATTCCACGACATTAGACATATCTCGTAACCTAAATTAGTTCTTTCATCTAAAATTCGTGGATCAAAACTTTGGTAGTTGAAAAAATGTATTATTTCTTCATAGTTTACGCTACGCCTTGTCCTGGTTTAAAATTCTAACGACGTTTTCCAAGCCTTTAAAAGAATTACCTACCGATAACTGTGGGTTCCAAGTCAACCAGAACAGCACGAGGAATATATCTGCCGGCAGTGGTTTCCTGATAAAATGTTTCGTAAAAATCTTCGCCGTTACATGGTAAGCTATCGGCGGTCAAAAATCCATCAGGGCTGATTCCGTGTTCGACTCCATACAGTTCCCAGCAGGCGCTACCAATCTGGACTCCAGCTTGGCCAACGTGAAGGCTAACTACCTCACGCTGTCAACAATAACAGAATTAACTATAAATCAATCATTTTACCGCAAAAAAATAAAGCTTCGTTTAAAGAAATTCGGTCCTTTTTGACTGTAAATGGTAACAAAACTTGCGAATAAATGACCAATAATGAGAGGAATTATCTAGATCATTTCGATTCGAACTAGGAATGTTCAAAAATTTCTCAGATTTTTTTCTGTATTCCGGCGGTGAATGTTTTTTGAATGTGACTAAAACCTAAAATACCACCTTCCTTCGTGAAGTATTTACCAGTAAACCTGCAGAAAGCTTTTTTATTTATTTATTATTTATCAAACGTAGAACAAAATTAGTATATGAGATGGTGACCATAAAGAAGAACAGAAAATTAAATCAAAAATAAAATCATTACTGCGATAAATAGGCATGGAGTCATGGAGTATACGCACTCCAGTCTTTTTATTTTCAAAGATTAAAATTTTGAAGACGGCAAAAACAACTTCCCTAGCATTATTTTAGCATTTAGTATGTTCCTGGTCAGCATTTCTTATTCAATTCGCAAAAGTGAGAAGTTTAAAAACGTAGGCATGAAAACAGAATAATTATTTTATTTTATTTTTCTGAATATTTGTATTATACACTGCGGACTTATAGGGACGTTCATTTCTCTATTTTAATTTTGTTTCATTCCTCTGCACAGAGAAAATATTGCCAAATAATTAAATAGGTGTTCAGTGTATGCTACATTTTCGACTTTTTCAACAATTTGTCAAAGATGCGAAGATTTGAACTCGCAAGAAGCCAGAGACACTTAGATTCAATACACAGAATTTTTTCACCTATAGTTGACAATTAAGTAATTTATATAAGAATATTCACGTTATAAAAGTACGATAGTATTGCAAATAGCATTAAACATTTTCCCCAACACATGCAATTACATCTTCATAATTCGAGAAAATAACCAAACAAACGTGAATCAAATTATTTAACCCCACTGGGTAGGAGATGAAGGCTTACGTACATTTCAACTTAGAAATTGCAAATGGCCTCCAAAAACGTGAATCAGGATTTTATAAATCCAGTACATACCTATTAAATTCAAATTCACGCAGTCACATTATTCTTAAACTTAGGCCGTAAAACTTGAGCAGACTTTTTTTTTAAACAAAAATTTTTCAAATGCTACAAATTTTGCTTGATTATTCAGATATCTGAAGTAAGGAATTGAAAAATATGCAACTAATACAATCTTCAGTTCACGAATCAGTCATATATCAAGCTCAGTTCATTCGATTTAGAAAAATACCCAAAATACCGAGAATCTTCAAAAACCAAGATTCTAAAATCTCAACACCTATTTTACGTTTGAAATACTAATTATATTAATTCAATGTAATTTCTGTAATTTTTGCTGCATCGCAAAAAGTTTGTTTTATTCAGAGAACGGAAAACTCTAAAAAATGAAAAACGAAAACTAGATTTTTCTCGGGAATCCAAAAATAATCTAACATTGATGACTTACCATTTTGTAATTTTTAAGGCGTCAGTTTTGAAAGTTTACAAAAAATTTTGAAAAACTGTCACTGCAAATTTTACATCTGTTCTGACCTACATCAAAAATGCAACTGAAGATTCTCGGAAAGTAAAATGATGATGTTGACAACATTAAGATCGGCGATCTCATAGTTTGGTAGCTGAATATTGTCGATGCTATCGACTGATTGTATTCCAGCCAACAAACTGTTTAGTCCCCAGCCACAGCAACACGAAAACTGAAATAGCAAGTGATCTTACAATAATATTGAAACAATGGAAATTTTATACGCGAGAAAAATGTGCATCCCATAATTTCGTTGAAATATACGTACGTCTCTTATAGTTGATCTTCATTAAACTTGATCTCTTCGTAATTAAAAAGTGTACAATATATTACGAGCTGTATTCATAAGCTCAACTTAGTTTAATTTTTTGGGAGAAAATTCTACCACTCCTATATTTTTTAAATCTCAGTTACACTATCTTTTTTTTTTTGGGGGGGGGGGTGGGTGGAGGAGGATGAAGATGAGACAGAGACCAGATTTTTAGCAAACAGGGACGACACGGAAACATCTCTTACCATTGGAGATAGAGATACTAGATCTTTAACAAACAGAGGGACAACACGAAAACTTCCCTTACCATTTAGCATTTACTATTTTATCTGTACCAATACGCAAATTGGATAAAATTCTCTGATGTAATATGTACGTTTCACAAATGGTTTTAAACATTGATGTACGTATCAATTCCAAAAACAAGTTTTCTCAGTTCAAACATACTTTCCTGGAAAACATTGCAAAGCAACTGCTTGGATTAACTGAACAAAATCAACAACCTACATATTTCGAATGAGAATGAAAAGTAATGTGTACGACTGACAGGGCCTGGGGTCTTCTCCAAACTTGACTGGGTCACCAAATACAGACAACAAGAAGACATGGGGACCTGGAAAGAGTTTTCAACTAGAGACTGAACAAAATAAAGGCGTGGACATACAACATTTAAAATCGTCCAAATAATAATATATGTTACTTGCGTTCCTTGGTATCCTACAATTCGACCTACCGTACCAGTGCATGATGGTCTTTGCTTCAAACATGATTAAACGTATACCGGCAGCCATAATAGTAACTCAAATGTTATATCGTACAGTCGATTTCCTTTTTGAAAATCTTCGCACATAACAGTCAATTTGCAATCCTAGAATGCAATTCGAAGTAAGAGGTAAGTAAACTATGAACCAACATACTTCGGTGCATCGTTTGTGCACCAGAAGGAAGATTTACATGATGAATCTTGATTCATATTATGTACCGAGATGTATACTTACATGGTATTTACAAGTGGACGAGCACTTACAAACGAATATGCACGCATTTACAGATAAATGATAACGATCGTAGGTACATAATATATGAAGTCCATCAGAATCAATTTGACGAAATTGCGAAATGATGAACGGAAGTCATGGCAATCATTCACATGTTACATTTTGAAATTATTCCGCAGTTTAAAGACTAGATTGAACAGGTTACAACGTTCCATGTTCAAAACAAAACAAGTGTTGTGAGTCCTTGGATCGCGGCGCATGATAATTCCTGTAGTCTCTAGTCTGTACGTCTGTGCCAAAGTCATATTTGGTCTGTGCTCTGTAGTCTGGTGCTCTCTTCTCTTTCCTTCCTCTTTCTCTTCTTCGTTCTTCGTGTTGCCTGTTTGTTGAAATATTCCAAAATATTATGCTCTAATAAATATAGCTCATTTTACTCCAAACTTCATGATTCGTCAAGATAACCCTGATATGCATAATATGCTAAAGCATAAAAATCCGGGCCCTGGTTATGAGTGGCGTGAGTGGTTTACCTTTAGACAAACGAAGTTATATCCAGGGATGGCAAACGAAACCCTTTTTTTTTCGTTTCAATATTTTGACAAAAATCAATTGTTATTTCGTTTCGTTTGTTTGCCATCCCTGCTATTTACTGAACTCACCCTGACTCAACTCACCCGGGAAAAGAAATGAAATTTCGATTACAGTAGGCTCCGCTACTAGTAAGTACCCGACCCTAGAAAGTGGTTGCAATAGGCTCGGCTAGTAGCCGATCCTAAAAATCACAAATCAGAAAACTAGGGATGGCAAACGAAACTTTTTTTTTTCCGTTTCGTTATATTTCGTTTCAATATTTTAGACAAAAATCAATCGTTATTTCGTTTCGTTTCGTTTGCCATCCTTGGTTATATCTATAAATAATATAGTCTAAGGTGGTTACCGTAACAACTTTTCGATAATACCGCTCCAGCCGGTAATCTACGCGTGCGCACTGCGGGTGCAGAGTGAGCGAGTGACGACGATTGAAGATAGCACGAGACGGAACCAAGCGACATTCGTTGACATAAATGAGTTACTACTTACTAGTATCGTTGGAAATGGAAAGGGCGTAAGAAGTAGAATTTTTCAAAATTGGGCCCCCGATTCAAACATGTGTACTCACGTTGAAAAACGCTTATCAGTAAACGCTACGTCATATTATACTCATATAGTTTCTACATGACTCTTGAACTTCGAATCACGTGTTCTCAAAAAACAGATTTTGTCGCTTGGTTTTGTGGTAGCTACCTCAGTTAGGGCTCTATAGTTTCACCTGGGTATACTAAGCCGCCATTTTGGTTCATACTGCGCCCGTGGATCCGTGGATGTCGAATCCGACTATGCGGAGCGTAACGCGTAGTCAATTTGGCATCGACGGGCGCAGTATGAACCAAAATGGTGGCTTAGTATACCCAGGTGAAACTATAGAGCCCTACCTCAGTGAATTCTTATCATTTTTAGTAAAGCCGTTTCTTATAATCTTCTTTTTTGCATTGGTTTCCTCATTCTTCGATTCTTCGCCTTGTTCTTCATTTCTTTTGAATCTAAACTCCCTGAAAATGAAAATGCCCTATACATAGATGTTTTTTTAAAACTTGTAATGTAGTATATTTGGAGTGTAAAGTGTAGCTTTGTGAATATCCGTTCTTTGTTGAGTTAAAATTGAAGTGTATCATGAGTAGTACGGGCGGATTCACCTTTGGGAATACAGCCGCAGCATCAAGCACGACCAATCCAAATCCTCCGGTCAGTACTCAGGCCTCCGGTTTCGGTGGATTTTCGCTGGCTGGTTTTGGAGCCACTACGCCCGGATTCTCGCCATCCACAAGTGTCGCGACCACTTCGGCTTCTGCTCCGACTTCGTATTTTAGTGCAAATCCCAAGTCTTCTGCCGCAGTCTCAACTGCCGCTTCAAGTGGGCCTATTTCCTTCGGAAATTTATCATTGCCCACTTCCAGTACCGCAAAGAGTGTCTCTTTCAATTTCAGTACCCCATCTAGCTCTACAACTGCCTCAACATCAAAACCCGGTATTTCATTACCTACTTCTAGTTCGGTTTCCTCGACTGCAACCGCTTCCACTGCATCTGCGTAAGTTTTGAAACTGTGATATTCATGTTAATAATTACATCTACACGTTTAATATTTGTAATTAATCGATTATCTGGTTGCTGTAAGATGCGAATTTCAACAGTAGCGTTTTTGTTCCCTCAATCGAGATAATATTTCAGGAACATGAGTGATTTTCTAAAATAATGTGTGTCAACTGCAGGATTAGTTCCACGTCCACGGACAAATCAATTAATTATTTACAACTGCAAGATCTTACGAGTAAATGGATCACAGATTTCGAAGACTTGCAAAAGATGCTTCTGAATCAGACGTCTGAGACAATCAATCGGGATGTGGTACTGGCATCGAATGAAGATAAGGTGACCGTGTGTATCCAGTAACTCAACAGGGTAATCACTTTCCCTATTTAATTTATATCCTTATTTTTAAAGATTGAGAAGTTGGTCGAGTCCGTTAGAAAATTGAAAGTGGAACAAACGCAAGTTGAACAGCAATTAGATTTTATATTAAGTCAGCAGAAAGATTTGGAAGAATGTTTAGCATCGCTAGAGGATGAAGTATCGTCGTATTTTCCCGAACTGCCGGCAGATGATATGTGAGTAAACCGTGTCTTTCGTTACCATGTATATCCTATCTGCTACTTGAATTCTGGAGTATTATTATTTGATATTAAGAGGGTTGATACGTATTTTGACCCAATTGAATTTGGTTTTTCGTTTTCATCACAGGTATAAGCTCGCTGAAAACATAGACTCTCGTTTAAAGAAAACGTTAGAAACATCTAAAGAAATAATAACGAAAATAAACGATAAAAATCGGTCATCCGAGAATATTACAAATCCGGTTAGTACGTATAAAGTTGTCTGTACAACAAAATTTTGGCACGTGAAAAGGTTTTTCACGCTAACGGATGAATTTATTTGTAATAGATGGTTGCCATTGGACGTATTCTGAATTACTTGACCAATTCGATCCAAATGTTGGAAAATCTCAACACCGAGGGCCAGGCTAAATTCAATGATCTCCAAAAAGTTTATCAACAGTTTGTTTAAAACTATAAGTGTTCTCTTAAGCGAATTCCATACAAATGCTGGAAAACCTCAGTACCAAGGACCAAGTTAAACTGAGTGATCAACAAGAAGTCCATCAACAGTTTGTCTAAAATTGAATACGTGTTTTCGTAATTTCTATGTATTGTTTTCTCTCCTAATAAATGTGCCAAATTTAATCAATATTATTGAACTTTTTTATCTATATTGTGTAACAATAGTGCATTCCTGTCAGTGGAAATGATGTTCTCTCGGTATCGAATTTGCATTTCTTTAACTCTTCCTATTCAAGAATTGATAGAGCAATCAGAAACTGATTTCGCTCACGGTTTACCTACCTATTCATAGTTATTGGTTGCCAATGTGAGCATTTGACTATAAATCGACATGGAAGAATTAGATCTTTGCGCGGATTTTAATGGAATACACCTAGAAAAATTCATCGCTGTCTTCGATTATGAAAAATAAATTAATCTCGAATACGAGATCAAACATGCCATCTGCTATTACTTTTGAATGTCCCGTAGTTCCACGGTCGCTTGCCAGTCCTCATCGAAGGCCTCGTTCTTCGCAGAATATGCTTCCCTTTCTTCTTCAATTTGGGTCTCATCTTTTGCCTCGTTGTTCTTTTGTCCGGTGTTACAATTTTCTGTATATGGGCGAAGGACTGACCAAAGTCTGCTGGATCCGTTCTGAGCCCTAATAATGACACCGCATTCTTGGGCATAGCTGGTAACAAGTACTTTTTCGGTAGTTCTAAGTGTCTAACCAATTGGAACGGTGGCTTTCTATAGTTCTCGTACCACTCTTTAAATCTGGACGGCATTACAGGTTCTCCTTTATTGTGCTGATAGCGCAACTCGAACAGTTTATTCAATCTTGCCGAAGGTCGAACCAACTTCTTTCTGGCAGCCTCTTTTGCCCGCTTCAGAGCGTCATGATAGGCTTGCAGAGGATCAGTAGGAATCTCACTTACTGATTCTTCTGCGCTTTCGGCCAGCTCCTTGATTAAAATGATTTTTCTCACATGTTGGTTGCGCAAAATCATCGCTCGATTTACTTTCGGTTGTACTATCGGCTTGGATTTATCGATTTTTCTTCGTACAGGCTGGCGTGTAGAAGGGAGACCTTTATCCATTCGAACGAATTCGCAGAGTTTCTCTATGTCTCTCGATGTTAGGTCTTGAAATGGCTGCTCGACGCTTGACGTTACAGGACTTCTTGTTGCCGCAGGTTCGCTATTACTCTGGTTACGTTTCAAGGTCGTCGGCCGTGATGCTAAGAATAATTTTTCGAGTAAACGATCATACTCGATCAAACGATTAACATCTTGCTTCAAGAAATCGGGGATACTTCGGTACGAATGGTGTTCAGCACTATTGATGGTACTCTGAACGTTGTCTGGGTTTAGTATCTTTTGCGAAGCATATCTGGTAAGGTAATCGTAATCCTTAGTTTTCGATCCTTTGCGACCAGACTGCCTCGAATTTTTATCAGGCAGACTGCGAGCTATGTTCCTGGAGCAACGAATGTCTCGCATACAGTCGAATAAATTAAAATATCGTTAGATTCTAAGGAGTTTATTTAATACTATGGAAATGCGTTTGGGAAGGTTTTTTTTTTCAATATTTTACTAAACCACTTCACACCCACTAATTTCCCTCCCTTTATGGGCCACTGGTAAAATGAGTTTCATGTACATACGTACACAATGAGGAGGATTTGTATATCAGCATCCATTCAGCCGTTTAGCCCCCCTCCCCCGTGTCTTCTTTCTTCTTATAGTACTGTTTCAGCCAAGATAATTCTGTCGTGACATTCTTGAAGTCTTTCACTGTCATGATGAAATCTTAATCGAGTCTACCGAATCTTCTGATACTCAAATAAAGCGTTGAAAAATTCCCAATTCGTGTGAAACTAATGTTTCAAACTAGTCTTGGTGAGTTGTAGTCTGATCGTAACGAGTATGAACAGTTAGATCCGGAAAAGCCTAATGTGTATTAAGGATAACAAGTTATCAGATTCTGTTTGAGTGGTAAAATAGTCTCAGCCTGCCTTAATAACGCCTAACCTCAAAAAGTCTCGAAGTATCTTAATTTGTTTGACTGAGTTCTTCCATGTAACCCAAATTTGGTTTGTACTTCATAGCTAAAGAAGAAATTTAAAGGTTCGTTTAACGGGCAATAATTATTTACTTTTAAAGAGGTACAATCATTAGATTTTGCTATATCGATAAGATTATAATAATTTCTTTCAACTAGGATGATGATTCATTTTAATCGTCAACATTTACACATTATACACGTTCGTAATTACAGAATAAACAGTCAGCATTCATTAATCAGTCAATGAATACTCAGTAATTGTTGTACGACGTCGCTACTAACTGGAGCTGTTGTGAACAGATTTCCTGAAACAACAAGAAATTGAATATACAAAGAACGAATTATACGCAATGCTGAATATGTGCTTTCGAAACGCACATACGAAAATATTTTGCACATTCTCACATTTTATCTGAGCAGGATCAATGCCACAACCGAACAACAAACGTATTTACTATAAAAATGACCTTCAAGTAGAAATCACAAATTCTTGCAATGTATAAGTACACGTTCTGTGAGGCGAACAATATGTACATTCGATACGATGCGTGAACGAAGGTGTTCGTTGTATAATTTTAGCACAGATGCAAAATTCGAGATAGGTTCAAGTGTGAAATTTCCAAACAAATTGACACGAAGAGTACCTCCCACTACTTACAAAACATGCACTGCTTTCATGACTGTTTTATTCAGTTGCAAATATGTGGGGGAAAGGAAGCATCATTTCTCTCAAAAAGCATCCACGTTCCAAACTGTGTGGCCTTCCATTGCAGTCGTGTATTGGATTTTTCAGTAATTTATCATTCCCCATCAGGATACTGACTTCGACGAGAAATAATCGCAGGTAAATTTATAGAGAAACCCTCGAATTTTTACTGAAATGATGTATCGCAATAAGTAAGGATTTACCTCTAAACTGAAAGCTTTTCTTTTCTTCGATAATTAGGCAGTTTTGTCGTTCGCTAATTCGAAATCCTACGCTACGAAATCTGGGATCGGTAGCATATAAACCTTGGTCATGGTTATAGGTACTAACGCCCGGCAAACCAGATAAGGGATTGATGAAATCGGACCAATAGCCGGCATTCCTTAGTTTCTTACATATGTTCTGCGCTACTAATACAAACTGTTAAAAAAAAAAAAAAACAAGTTCAACAATAATTCAATTGCATTGCTATAAAGTTATTTTTCATTGAAAATTTCAATCTAAATCATCAAGAACGGTAATAATAATCGTGTAATCGAAACATAGTCATCACATACCGTTTTGGTGGTTACCTCAACGTCGCCATCGGTAATTACTTTCAGATTCCCGTGTAAAAGAGATATGACAGTCAAATTGCTGTAACTAAAATCTATCCCGGGGAATAGTTCAGAGACATCTGCGAAGAGAAAACAAAAAGTTATTCCAATCAAAACATCACACAGTCAAGAGTTAGTCCAAACTTACCCTCAATGCCTTAATTAAGGATTGAGGTAATCAGAATTTTACCCATTAGATATTATTATTAGTCAACTTTCAGGTATTCGGGG
Organism: Acanthococcus lagerstroemiae; assembly: GCA_031841125.1. Lineage (NCBI taxonomy): Eukaryota > Metazoa > Arthropoda > Insecta > Hemiptera > Eriococcidae > Acanthococcus > Acanthococcus lagerstroemiae. The sequence goes on along the minus strand of CM063111.1, from coordinate 65,264,224 downwards.
AACTCGGACATCATCGCCATCAGGCGCGGATTAACGGTTTCGGTTCTAGAAGGCGGTTAATCAATTTCAATTTGCTCTCGACTCATGTTTTCCTCAGAGTAGAAAGGAGATGATTGTAATGGTGGTGTTTAATACTTACACAGACAAGAGAAAAACTTAATAGTGGTACGAAGAAGTTATAAAGAGAACTAGAAAAGGAACGAAAATGTGGTAGTGACAATCAGAAAGTCGGAAAAACACAGGAGTTGAGACTCCTTGAGAATCATGCAGATTTTATCCCTCGTTAAGACTCTTTTTCATTCTGTCAGCACTCGTTTACACAAAGTTAGGATTCAGCATGCTCTACTATACTTCACTGGACTCATTTTGACTCGTTTAGATGTTATTCAGACTTGCAATGTTAATTCGAAATTTCTCAAGATCTCTTTGGAATTCTTTAGAACTCCGTAAGACTGTTCCGTTTCCTTCAGAATTCTTCAAAAGCTATCCAGCTTTTAAAATGAAAGCTCGTTCAGTTGGTAAAATTTTTCTGAAACTCATTTGCATTAATTTAGATTTTAAGAATCCTTACGCAGGCTCCGTTTAAATTTATTCTGTTGAAAAAAACTCCTTAAAACTCTGTTAGGACTCATTCAGACCGATAAGAATTGTTCACATCATACCAAAACTCATTTAAACGTTCTTAGAACTAATTCAGATTTCGGGAGAAGTTTTTCGTAACCGAATATGAAATGAAGACTCTAGAGCCAAGGGTCGCCTCTACCACCGTCCTTGCATAGCCCCGTTTCACACTACGCCGTGTTGCCGGAACGGCAGCCATGATATCTGACCGTCTATACGGCTGCCGTTCCGGCAACACGGCGTAGTGTGAAACAAGGCTTAGTCAGCTACTACTGGTCAATGAAGTATGTAAATCATCCCGTCCTGATATTCTGTACCTACGTTTCATACATTAGTATAAGATCACACTTACTCTGTCTCAATAAAACCGGACAATGCTGCGCGTAACATTTGAAGCTAGTCTGTGCCAAGTCGAATTCCTGAAACAATAATTGAAATTAGTCAACGCCGTTCGGCTGATTCGTAATAGAAATTTGTTTCAAGAAAACTATAGCACAAGTTGATTACTTTTGGTAAACTGTGCGGATTCGAACGGGTATCATGCCAACCTGGTCCTACGTGTCCAGGAAGAAAAAATCGGTAACCTTGTGGTTTCAGTATTTCCCAATTCGGTATAGGAATAAGGGCAGAATTACTGTTTTCTGTATGAAAATGGCAATGCAATGTGAATTAATAATGATCCGTACGCTAGTTTTAAAACAACCATTTAAAATTATGAGAAAATTATAGTAAAATAGTCTAATTAGTACTCTAGATACGAATTCGAGGACCTGAAATTTGATGAGATATAAAAGAAGTTCATATTTCAAATATTTGAAAACCCCACACACCATAACAGCAAAACAATAAATAATAAAACTATACCAAAAACGGGAATGAATACAGACACATGATATATTGACCTATACCAATGATAAACGCTAACTACAGTAATAAAATAATATACAAGAGCAGCATTAATCTCACCACGAGCAGCGTTATTCACTTTCGTGACCACTTTATAAAACTTCTCATGATTGGGGTTATTCTTTCGGGAGTATTCAGCACTCGAATTCCGTATCGGACTAAACGTGTTACGGAAGAGTTTCACATTTTTAAAATTCATCTGCAACAAACATACGACCAAGCGCTAAAAAGGTTAATCCATATTTGTTGATGAAAGAACGTGAAATTAAATACGTGTACAAAAGGTCAGTGATGACTGTCACTTTTACTTGCAATACAATTACGATATAAGACTAAGAGTCAAAGCTCAAGCACGTTGTAAATGCATTAAGTAGACATAGGTAAACGAAACTAAATTTGAAATGAAAATACAGAAATGTAGGATGCAAAATGAATGCAGATTATGATGGGTTATCACAACTTCATGCTTCAGCGTTCCAGAAAAGAGAAGCAGATTCTGTATGTACAAATGTGAACATTATACTTACATTCTTACCATGAACCAGAATCATATATGGATTCCAATTTGATTCGATTCAATTTGAATCCACCATGAACATACCACCTCAAACAAGAATGTTGTACAAATTCTGATATCTAAAATAACATCAAGAAATCAAGATTACACAAGAGACAAAAACACAACATGATATTTGAAATTGATTATCGTTCTTATAGACACTTTCTTCGCTGGATAGTGATCTAAATGCACTGAAAAATCTACTATTCTGTCCAAAGAAAAGAATATAAATTCTAGGGCGTTTTAGGCCCTATTTTCCGAATGCTTTAAGATTAACACTGAAAATAATGACGTCATCGGGCACCCTTGTTAACCCTTGACAGGTCAACAGACATAATACACAAATCCAAGAAAATTAATTCAAAATATTCAAAATTCGTACCTGCTTTTCATTTCTTTCACTCAATTCGAGCCCTGAATCGCAGAAATCTCTGATGATGAAATGATAATAGCTAATTATTATTGCAGAAAAAGCAAATACAAACGTTTGAATGTACGAAAATGTAGTTTAGAAATACG